>OU911049.1:10030000-10630000 GCA_918358695.1 Melinaea menophilus ssp. n. AW-2005
TATGTATTGTTGTAAATATTCAAAATTCGAACGCGCGTCGGATCGAACGCGAGCGGCATTCAAATTGCTAACTTATCTACATTCGCAGACATTTTAGTGTTGCCAGTGTATCGATGTCTAATTTACTATTTTTTTAAATTTTTTTTTACCTCAATATTTTTAATTATTTTTTTATGTAAAATTTAGGTTAGGTTTTGATTTTAAGAAAAATAAAAATGCAATAAAATTTTAATAATAATAATTTTGAATAATACATGTATGTGTATTATTATTTAAATCAAAACTAAGTAACAAAAAAAAAAATTCTGAATGTTACTTTATTCTCAATACTTCACAAACAATAGTTACATCACTGGGGTAAAGAAAATAGTAATTCAGAGTCAGAGCAGGTCGGTCGCTTCTTTAGCATTGTCTCAAGTTAATGATCTCTTTTAAAGATTTAAAAAAAACCTATATTTTCTATTTATAAAACAGTAAAACCCGTTCTGCATTTTACTCTTTGTTTGGAGTGAACAGTAAAAAAGTTTTTAATGAAAAATATCATCTTTCATTAACTCCAAAGACAATATGGATTCTTTGATACAGAGAGATATGAAAAAAAAACATATTAAGAAGTTTTTGATGCAAAAATAACAAATAATATCACAAAAGTTAAAACAAAATGAATTAATTAATTAGTTTCGTCATTCAATTCGTTTAATTCTGGAGAGAGCTTAAATTAAAAGCTTAATTTAAAAGCTCTCGATAATTAAAACGGAAAAAATATATATATATAGACATTTCGTACGTTCGAGATCTCTTCAACGTCGTCCCTTCTTCCCAATTAGTCCAATTTCTGAACGATGTTGCCAGAGTGCAAAATTAATTTCATTATAGCCGTTTTATTTTTTGAATCAAATTTTATTCTGCATTATTATTAAAAATTATAAACTAAATTATTTTTTTGTATTTTAAAATTAAGATAAAAATTAATTATTAGAATATTTGATACTCGTCATAATAAAAAAAAAAGGCCTTAACAAAAAATCCTTTGAAAATCAGATAAAAAAAAACAGTTGTAAATAGACACTCACTACTATCTTAGTAAAGTAAGATAAAGTTTTTTTTAATTTATAATAGACCTCGAATTAAAAATTCAGTTCCGTTAAAACACGCACACACACACACACGCACACACACACAGTATCAATTTAGGAACATTTAACATAAACGTTACGCACTTTAGTTACCACATAATTATAAACTCATACACTGTATACCGCAAGTTATAGACTTACATTTTTTTTTTTGACACAAAATTTTAAAAGACAATTATTATGTGAAAAATATTTTGAAATATAATTGAATTGATTTCATCTCTACGGAGTAAATGTGTTAATATCTTCTCTCGTTTTTATATATTAATAAAATTTAAAAGACTCAGGACTCATTCCTTTTACTTGTATCCTTTGACTCATTTTCTTTACTTTCTTAAATCTTACAAAAAAAAAACTCTTCAATAAAAATAAAAAACATCTTTACAAGTTACTAACTTTACAATTATAACACTTACGTTTTTATTGGAATAAATTAAGACGGCAATTATTACAGAAAAAAAAAAATCTACAATTTCTTCCAAAAAAATATTCTTGGACCACAAAAGACCACACGGGGTACATTTAGGACCATTAGCCGTTGCGATGGAGGTTAAAAAAAAACAAAAAAAAAAAGTGTTAATTTCGTTAATTTATTTAACAGCTAGTTTGAAACGGGCCGTTACGAGTTAGTGAGTAATTGTTTGAATAAACTCTGTTAGTTTCGTATGTTTTGGGTAAAAAAAACTGCTTTTCGTTTCGATATATTCAAGAAAATATAATAAAAAAAAATTATCAAAAATAAAAATATTATTATGATAATAAAAATGCTATAGATTTTAAAATATTTAAATTGACAGTTGATACGATGTTGCCATGTTAAAAAATATATAATAAATATTCTATCAAACTGCAATGGCGGCAGAATGTACATCTGTTCTTTTACCAAAACCCTCCCGAATTTATGATTATATTAGCTAAATAATAGAGAAGGTATGTATTAAGAAACAAATTCCTGTTACGTTTGGGGGTGTTCTGCGAAAGGAAAGGGTAATTTCCACTAGTGATGTTATAATTCAATCCTTTTTATTTATCGATGTTTTTGTTTTATATACATTTTTAATTATTAAAAAATATATATTTAATTTAACCTTTCATTATACTAAATTTAATTTTAAAACGATAAATAAGTTATATTTCTGATTAACAAATTATACAGGATATAATAATATTTAATGTATAATATAAAAATTAAATACAAAAAAAACAGTCATCGATAGTCGATTATACATTGTCGATATCGATAAATCCATCCCATCCCTATGCATCGGCATTTCCATGTGGGTCGCATAAAAATAACATTTTCCCCCCGAGAACATCTGCTCAAATATTGAGTCGAACGAACCTACAGTCAGATACAACCTTATTATATTTAAATACCGCTCTATCTTAGGAGAGATTCGAATAAGAATTATTAAAAAAAAAAAAGTTTCATCCTTGCCATGTTGGACGCCATTTTGTTCGACTCTTGACAGTTCCATAATCGGTTGTTGTTGCATAATGTCTATATAGGTCCTCGAATTTTAAACGTAAAATCTGACACCCCCCCCCCCTCCTCACCCCCATTCACAAAAATATATGTCAAGTACAAATATTTCGAAAACGCTAACAGTCGGAACTATTAGTCGGAAGGAATTACGGTATACAGATAGTATTACATAAGAACCCATAATTTTAAATTTAAATGACCTTATAATTTCACCTGGTGCTGCTTTAATTGACAAATGAAACCAGTATTAAAAAATATATAGTATTAAGGAAGGTAAGTTATGCGTAACATTTGTATTATCGAGAAAGTATATATATATATATATATATAATCTTTAAGATGAGCAAATCTTATAACCCACACAGATTAAACAATTAAAGATATATATTTAATCCTTTTAGCAGGTTTAATTTAAAAAAAAAACTACCTTCATATATAATTAAAACATTCATCGTTTCCGGCAATGGCGAATTCAAATTTTGTATTTTGGTATAAGGGACGCTGACTCGACATTACCGAGGGTCAAAGTGTGTTTTTGTTTATATTAAAACTAACGGGACAATCGGTTGGTGGACTGGTTTAAGGATTAATGTGAAAAATACACTAATACACTCAAAGCATTATATATTATTGAGCGAAGCGAGCGTAGCGAACGGAGCGTTCTACTGGAGACTTTTTCACATTCTTTGTCACGAACACGCTCGAAAACTACTTGACGGAAAATTATGAAACTTTGCAATCAAAAAGACACATTAGGTGATGATTTAAAAAAATATTGAAAAATCTCATGTCTTTGAGGAATAATTGTCAAAAAACTGATATCCCATTGAAGTCAATGGGAAACGATGAGTCATTACACTGGGTTCGCTTCGCTCAGTATGCAAACGGCAGATTTCGCGAGCGCAGCGAGTCGAAATTGAGGGTCTATTGGCGCCCCTAGTTAGTAAACTACACTAGTAAATATTGGTGGCTCAATCTCGGGCTATTTTTATACAACTCAAAGTAAAGTCAGAGCAATATATAATATATATTGAAATGAAATGGTACAGTTGTTCGTTTATAATTTATTTTAGTAGAGAAATGCATTACCGTATTATATTTTATTATAATATTTAAATGTAACAAAAATAAAATAGACAATTTAACCAACATTGCAGCAAAAACATTCACAGCTCGAGCGAGAAACTAACAAGATCTCGTAATACAATACCATCTACAAAATCCATCGAACTTATTTATGTATATATATATATATATATATATATATATATATATATATATATATAATAAACAGTGCCTATTTAGACTGGCTGAGATAAAAAGTGTACAACTTTTTATCAAGTCCCATCCTACGATAGGTAAGATCTACAAAGCACGTAATATAGCAAAAAAGTAATCAAATATTGTAAAATAACTTCGATATTTTCGGTTAATTCAAAAGAGAGTGCCAAAATTTTGATTGAGTAATTACAATGTAATTTCTTATCTTAACTTAACTATAATTTTAGGGTTATTTATTTTCATATTGTATACCTATAGGCATTTTACCAGAATAACTTAACACTAAACATACCGACAATTCTTGTATACCCGTTTCTACCGCACGCCGTCAAATTGACTGGTAATTTAAAGTTATTTTATTATATGACGCAGGTAATAATGAAAATAACTAAAAGTAAAGAGTGAAGAAAATATTATATGCATATTCTAAGAATTGTCATGTAGTTTGATAACGATATTATAACGTTTAAAAATGTGTAAGTTTTACAAAAGTTTAAGAACGGTCAATTTGACCGGTACTTGGTAGGTTTAGTGTTAATCAAGAATAGAGATGTCAGATCGAACATGGCGATGTTCGTTGGTTTGGTCGAGGACAGTTGAGGTTATTTTTTGGGAGTTGTAAAGATCCATATACCTACTGCATATGCATATGCTGTGAAATACCGAATTGTAGGAAGGAAATTATGAAGTGTGATAATAAACGATTCTTGAGTCATACTGTTGTTTGAACTATGCCATCCCTAAAACAAGTTGGTCTGAAGACAATTTCTGAGTAAATATATATATATATATATAAATGAAATGTCTGTTTGTAGTTCCAAAATAACAGCTTTTCACTAAATATATGAAAGTATATGCTGTACTTACATAAAATAATTTAAAAATTTTCTCTATCTGTTTCGTTCCAATCTCTAAAACGGCTGAACCTATTTCAACAGTACTTTCACTGGCGGGTAGCTATTATCACAAGGAGTAACATTGGCAACTTTTATTTAAAAAACGAACGCGGACGAAGTCGTGGGCACAACTAGTATATAACATTAGTAGCAAATCAGTTATCTATATAATCAGTAATGATATCAAATTACATCAAGAGTTTTAGTATGAGGAATGAACAAAAACACGTTCGTACTTGTAAGCATTTTTTTTTTTAATATCGATTATACAGCCTTATAACTATTTAAAAAATATAATTTAGTAAATTAAAACAATAATTTTACTTACCAAGTAAAAAATGTCATAGTAATAGATTCTTTAACTTTTAATCAACTGATATGAACGTTTTTTATATCTAACAATTTTTACAATAACTATGTACATCTTGGTGCATATAAAATTATTATTTCTAACACAACTATCATATATATCGTAAGATATATATATGTATATGTGTGTATACTGTGTGTGTGTGTGTGTGTGTGTGTATTGTGTTTGTATGTAGGCGTAATTAAGGCTGATGAATGACTTTATGTAATGACAATGAACTTTATTAAGGTCGATGGAAATTTAAATTCATAGCAATATTATGGCATCTTGTAAAATCACCACTAGTTATATATATATATATATATATATATATATATATATATATATATATATATATATATATATATATATATATATATATATATATATATATATATATATTGTTTTTGGGAGTTAATTCAGATTATTTCGCTGCGACTCCCAGGTAAAGTCGTTGTAAATTATTATAGTTATGTTTTCTACTGTGAATGGGAGAAATGGCTGTTCTCGTCTCTCCTTCTCATTTTCCTTCATTCCTTTCCATCTCCCGACGCGTTTAGATATTTCTACTTCTCTCTGCATTGTACCATTTTTTTTAATCGACTGCTAACCGACAAAAAACTTAGATCCCAAACAAAGGAATTTATTTATTGAATGAAAGAAAAAACATTTATTAAATTCTGAGTACTAGGACTTTTTTAAATTATACCAGAGAAAAAAATAGATACGCCATATTACAAAATTTCGAGTGTATTAAAAACTTGTAGTATATTTTGATAATAACTTTCAATAAAATAAGTCGTCAAAACAAAGTCAAAGCTCTCTTTACTTTTTAATAAAAATTAAAGATTAAGAAGAACAAAATAATTTTGTATCAAATTTAACAATATACTTCAGCCAAGGTTGAGGTTGGAAGTTATTAAAATCTGTCCATAACTCCCACTCGCCAATTATACCGCTGGTCGAGGCGTCACTTGGCCGTAATGGCGGCTGTTCCCGCCTTTTTCGCTGTCAGAGCGGTTTTTTCGCGGCAACGCTGCGTTAAATTCTCCGTTCGGTTTCTGCACTTGTGACAAAATGGTTTTATTTTTTTTTTTTTTAATTTTTCCGCTGTCGCAAGTTCTTTCTTTTTCGTCAAATTAGTTTTCGGATGAAAGATATTTTGTACGTGAAAAGCTCATTTTATTTTATGAAAAATTTTATTCCTTTCCGTCGCCGACATATTTTGTTGAAACTTGTTTAAATTATAGCCCGAATTTGTGTTGAGGATATTTTTGAGTATCCTCTTTTTCATCTTTTTTTTTTATATACTATATCTTTTAGCTTAAAGTCACTTGAAATAGTCCCGTCAGTGATTGTTATACTTACTAGTGGTCGCCCAGTGGTCGAAATTCGACCATATAATAAATTTAAATTGTAAGTGACTTAATATACATTATTAAAATAATTAATATACATTATTAAAATATAATATTCAAACATTATTAAGGTTCTACTATCGAAAACTAACTACTATAACCACAGATTTTACCGAGACTGTTATTTGCCAATTTCTTTTTTGAACAAATTATATGAAATTAAAAGAAATGTTCAATTCATGTTCAATTCTAAGTAGTCTGTTAAATTGTTGTAAACTTCAGACCTAAGACTTGTTTGATTTTGTCGAATGAAATGTAATCGTGAGCCCTCTATTCTCACATACATATCAACAATCCACTGCAGAAATAGTTTTTGTGAATGGTGTAACATGCTGAAATCATCTCTAATTGCTAGTCGATAGGCTGTATACTGAAGCATGGTTAATTTATTTCTGGGTGCTCTTGAATTAAATGTAGTTGGTGTATTATGAGCAATATTGACATGCCACCCAGTATCACCGTTGGGAAAAAGCAGTAGGTATGCTAAAGGGTCTAATGATGAGTCCAAAGCTGAGATATTCTTAATAATACCATTAACTTTTGAAAAACAAATCATATTTCATTCAAAAGGTGGCTTACTATCAACTGTATTAAATATTAATGCTACATCCGTTCGAACTGCATCATTAAATCGGCGTAGATCTAAATGATGATTTACTTTAATGAGCATACAAATTTCTTTGTTTTGATTTTTGACTCTGACAATGATCTTTCATTGCAATGAATGACCGCACAAAAGGATTACTGCGTTCCAATTCCAGTGAAATTTCATGCATTATGTTGTTGTTACATGTTTGATTAACATGTTCTTGTAATCTATAATTAATGGCAGTGTCAACATCATAAAAATATAATTGTGCATAACATGGTGAGCGACCATATGCGGCAGTCATTGGGCCTGATCTGTGATAAAAAACATCATGTATTTTGAAATGATACACTCCACTTGTAACTGCCTCAGCAACTTTGGCTTCTGAGCTAACCATAGCAAAACATGAATTATATTTCCTAATATTTTCAAAATAATTTTTTGATTTACTTTTTATTGAAGGTTCATTTGAAGTAAGTCCATCATATAATATTTTAAATCAAATATTCATTTTGACTTAAGGGTGGTAATATCGCTTTACCCTTGTGACAACATGAAGTGAATGCAGTTTGGTCGCCTAAAGTCACTTCAGGTACAAAATGTTAATGTCATAACTTAAAAACACATTTGGAATGACATTTAGAGCACACTTAAATGCATCTCTCAAAATCATATTACTATCTAATACTACTGATGAGGAATTATTCCTTCCTCTTAGAGAAATATTCCTTCTTCTTTGTCTCTCACTCCGACTCGTTAATGTTCTATGTCGAGGCATAATTAAAGTTCTTTCATAGATTACTGAAATCAAGAAGAGAAAAAGTTTTTACACAAAATCACTTATTTATCCTAAAGTATATGCAATTACTGAAATCGTAAACTACAATAATTGCTTTGAACCAGCAATATCAAAAATTTTTGTACCTGAATGTTGTTATTACAGATTGCTGCTACAGTACTTTATGCATATAATGATAGTCCTTGAAAGACGACGATACGTTTAAATGTATCTTACTGCTACACAACTCACATAAATTTGTATAAACGCTCAGTATTTCACGTAGTATTCGTCAAATAAAACTTTAATTAACTTTAAACATTCAATAAAACCACAACAAACAAACTTTTCAACTACGTCTATAATAGAGAAACAAAACAATTTGACCACAGAGTATGTATGCGTGTGTCAAATGCATGCTGGTTAGTATAATGTTTTATTAACTGATTTAATTTATTTTTTATGCATTATTATTAAAATCTTTTATTATATTTAATTAAATGAGACATATTAAACTTTTTTTTTGAGTACTCTGTCTATGCACAAAATGAAAAACAAAAGAAACTATTTGACCACAGAGTATGTATAGGCAAATATATATATTTTTGATATGTCAATGTCAGTACTCTAAGTCAGTAAGTATGTGTGTGTGAATTTGCATGGTAGTGTGTGTAATATTTCTATGTCTAGACAAAATGAAAAACAAAAGAAACATGTGTGTGTGAAATGCATGGTAGTGTGGGTAATGTTTTATTTATTGATTTAATGTACTTTATAAGCATTATTATTGAAAAATATTAGCGTTCTGCACTTCTCCTGTACATAAACTATAAGTGTGCCAAGTTTTATGCTCTTGCGTCCGCGCAATTTTCGTAAAAAGGGGTCCAAAGTTTTGGCATCACGTATTAATATATAGATAAGATACAGACATATTAATAACAGTATTTAACGTTAAAATCCCAATCTTAATTAAATATTTTCGTCTAAAGTATTTAAATTAATACTAAAAGTTTCTAGAATAAAAATATTTATATCCCAAAAGTTAAACCCGCAAACATTAGATACGAACGAGTCGTTTTGATAAACTTTAAAATTAGACTTAATTTTACAACTTCGTATTAGATAAGTCTGAATTAGTTTTTGGTCTTCGTTTTATAAATTTCTTTTTTTTTTTTCGGTACAAGAAAGAACACTTAAACCACAGACTACATTAAAAGATAATAGTATATATTCTCTGCACAAAAAAAAGGAATGTTACTTTTTATATCTAAATTATACAATTATATCACAAAAAATGCATCTATCGGTATTTTCAGATGCAAATACATTATAACCTCCTTTATTAAGTTCTCAGCAAATAAAATTACATTAGATTGTCAGAATTCTCGTGTGTGACTTGCCAGCGATATATTGCAAGTCTACAGTATACCCAACAGACACAGTATAGTCTACAACTATAAAATTATCTTTACGCAAATCAATGAAAATTAAAAATATACACGGTATTAATACAAAAAAACATAGCAATTTCTTTTTATGATGAGAATGAAAAGAACGTACTCAGGTGGTTTGGACACGTTGAACGAATGAGTGATGAAAGAATGGTAAAAAACGATTTATACAGGAAAAGTGAGCGGTAAGAGAGAAAGGGGGAGGCCTCGAGTGACCATCGTAAAAACAGTATCTATGATACTGGAGGAAGGTCACGTAAAAAGCATGAGAACCCCCCGGAGGGCATGTATGAAGAGGTTGATGTCTGTGGCCGAGGCGAAAGAGGTATGCAGGGACCGTAGCGTTTGGTGCTCCGTCGTCTCTGGCTACCCCGCAAGGGATATGGCGTAAAGCTAAAATAGTAAATTTATTCCAAATGTCATAAATAATTTAATCCATAGTAAGTATTCCGTACGTAAGTCAAGTATGTACGATATATTCGTACTATTATATTTATATTTACTTAAACGAGTCTTTTTTTTACTCGATACCAGACTGTTATATTCGTGTGATAGCATGTCAAACGAACAGACGGCCTGGTGGAAAATTGTATTGATGTTAACTGTGACAACTGCAGACATCGGCAACCGATTTGTGACAGAGAAGCTGAAGAGAAATGGAGTAAGATAGAGGTAGAAAAAGAATAAGACTTCTGTGCTAGACAGTAGGCGCACTTTTACGAATATATCAAATGATTACAGACAGACATCTAATAATAAAACGGAGTACGTATAAATCGCCTAAAGCATTACCTAAATCTTTCTCCAACAGGCTAGAGGTTAAGAACTTTCTGCAATATAAGGTAAATAATCTTAATTGGGAAAAGAGGTCTTAAAAATACTGATTTAATCAATGATTACTGTATTTAAATAAATACGGTGAAATAAACTAAATCAGAAGTGATAAAAATATTTAATAACCGACCTCAGTTTTAGAACATCCTCTTTATTTTTTTCTATCTATATCTTTATTTTTTATCTACTCCATGATTGGGCCTTAAACTTCTTGACCTGGAGTTCCCTCTACCTATAATATGGTGGATCTCCGTATCAAATAGGAATGAACCCAAAAATCGGCAATGGATTCCTAAGTCGAAGCCAATTTATGAAATGAATATTTAGACAGAACTAAGTATTATAAAATATTAACACGATGGTACATCCCTCGTATTATATATAGGATAGGTATTATGTAATATAATTTAAAACAATTTACATACATGTAAATAAATTTACAAAACAGATGCAATATAAGATTTGATACAAACGCGAAATTCAGCAATTTGAAAATTGCGTGCGTAAAAATATGGACAAAAAATACTACACAATACATACTGGATATATTCACTGTCATTCAAACAAGAATAAAAACAACACTAACATGAGCCATGCACAGAAATGAAACGGAATTATTTTTTGTCCCGTTCTATTGACAGTTATTCGTATTTCACAATAAATTTTGACAATCCGTCATAATATTGGAGGTTATACGTATATATAATAATTGATTTTAATATAGTTTAATGTGTAAATTATCGTTATAGAGGCCGTTTAAAAAATTATAAATAAAAAGTGTGATGCAGTGTATTG
Organism: Melinaea menophilus ssp. n. AW-2005; assembly: GCA_918358695.1. Classification (NCBI taxonomy): domain Eukaryota; kingdom Metazoa; phylum Arthropoda; class Insecta; order Lepidoptera; family Nymphalidae; genus Melinaea; species Melinaea menophilus. The sequence goes on from OU911049.1 coordinate 10,041,014, forward strand.
AGGTGCAAAAAAAATTATAATAATCGAAGTTCCCAATTTTGATTTTACAACCATAAATTCAGTGTTATTAAAAGTGTCGGACTATATTATTTGTTGATATTTAAATTTATATATTCCAAATGAACCTTTGTTTATGAAATAAACATTTTATTGATTTACAATGTTTTTTGAGGCTCAAATTATAATCCCATCCATCCTTTTTTAAACACTTGAATGTTATGTTTTATGTTAGTTTATGTGAATAGTAGTAATGTTACCTACTTAATACCTACAGATATAGAAATTACCTTGAAAAATGTTTAGAGAAAGAAGGAGATGTACGGGAAGGAAAGAAAGACTAAGGGAAGAGACGGGCATCATTCTTTCAGCACATTTTCATTTACACAAACAAAAAAACGATATATATTTTCTGATAACGTGGTACTATAAGTGAGTTAGACATACTTAACCTGTAGACTATTTTTTTTCCACTTTCAAACAAAACCAGTAATCTTGTGTATGTCAAATAGGAGTGGCAGGAATGACTATTACTTATCAAAGTAAACCCTTCTATAAGGACACTGCAAGTTAAAATAAGGTTATGAGTGTCCCAAACGCACACTGGTCTGAGAAGAACCACACAACAAACTCAGCTAGGTATTTCTTTATTGTGATCTCTGTTTCAAAAACATCAATATATTTAGTGAGCAACATACAAACCAAGAGAAACATATATTATATAGTTTGCTAATTGTCCCATTTTTCCTATTTATTCATATTTAATGACTTCTCTTGACTGATAGATAACTAACTTGATCTAGAACTAGATGGAAACTATAAATGCAGTCAAAACTTTGGGATTATTAACTTTTTTTTATATTGTTACATAAGGCTTATTAAAACATATATATTTTAATAGTTTTTATTTCAGTATGCAGGGAATCTCTCATTTTATTTACACCTTCCACACAATAACATGTTAAGTGTAATTTTAAAACTAAAATATTGTAAGAAGATATTTAGTTAGCTATCAATACATAGGATTACGATATTAACGATTTAATTAAAACTCGTCTCTTAAAACACCAGAAGTGATTATAAATCTACGATTTAGATTTAGGTATTTAAAGTTGTTATGAAGATATTTAATCTAATCTATAAAACTAACCTAATTATTATCATTACGATAATGTCTTATCATTACACATTTTAAAATTTCCTTTGTTATTGATAGGATTTATGGATAATTACGGATTATTTAATTATATAATATTTAGTTATCTACTCAAAGTAGAATGTACTCAGAGTACCGAGCTACTTTACTTATATATAAGAGCTGGCTAGTCAGGAGTACTGAATTACAGACTTGTAGAAGATGTTTGTCGAGTAGCTATTTTGTTTAGTTACATTTCTAATAGTGTACTGTGAGGGTGGATCATCTTATCCTATTCCTCTTCATCACACATTTATCAATTTTAAATAATAAAAATACAGGCTTTGATTGTGTATGCAATTAGAATTTAAAAAGTATTACAAATCCATTAAAATATATGTTTTAAAATTTTATTACATTTGTAAATATTTTATTTTTGACCCAAAATATGTCAAAGAATAAATACAACTTGAAATGTTTATTTTGATGAATGAAAAAGATATATACTTAAAGTATTAAATACACAATACTATTAAAAAATTCTTTCATCATAAATATAAAAATGTTTTTTACCTAAACAGAATTTTTAATTTAATTATAATTGAATGGGAATGTGAGAATCTTTTTGAAATGAAAATAAATACACAAATACATGAGATTTAGAAGAATTGTTTGATAAATATGCTTAATATTAGTGTAATATTCCATTCAGTTGTTACACAAATACATACATACATGTCAAACTTAGAAATCGATACATATAAATCAAGGGTGCTTAGAGAGAATGACTTCCAAATAATATTCAAATCATTTTGATATCTAGGTCTCTGTAATATTGACTGTAGATAAGTTTTATAGATTTAATTATTTTTATATCACTTAGACTGTGAGAAACATGTCTAGAATTTATACTAAAATAGTATGTGAGCTCAAGGTCTATTGCAGTTATTATGCTAATTGTTTTGAACTAAGAACCAACTCTATAATACGTCTAGCTTATTAATTAGAATGTTAGAAAAATACTTAAAAGCAAATAAAATTATGTCTACAATGTTAGGAACACTTACACATTTTACTATGAATTTTAATAATTATTTTATTTATTTAAAAGGACTTCACAACCATTTTGTTGTTCTCCTACTTATTATGTAAATTTGTCTTATAATAAAAAAAATAATAATTTGGTTTCCAAGTTATGAATACCACAATTTTATTAAATATTAATTGATTTGGAAATAAAAAAATTTAAATATCAAATAATCTGACTTCCAATTTCCAAACATTTTTCCTCTATTTAAAATTGATAAAAATTTGTCAATAGTTAGTCAACAAAGATATATAAAGATAATATTATCTAGGTATCAATATTTTTGAAATCCTTATTACTTACGCGTTCGAAAATTAATAAAAAAAATAATAATCAAATTATTTTTCAAACTTCGTTATAATGTAAATAATTATACATTATTGATTGTGAATCGAGAGAACGAAATATTAACAAAAGCAAAAAAATAGATTTTCATAGACGTTAAATAAAGAACAGAAGACAGGCACTTCGTCTACAAACCACGTGGTGCGCCAAGGTCGAATTTATGTTTTCAACTTGTCAAGCGCGGCGTGTGATAAATTAATTCTACGGGCTGTTATCGTTCCTCAAATTGAGACATTTTCTACTTTAGTACTTTACACTTAAGGCTTAAATTTCTATGCGCATATAGCCCACGCATAGTCGCCAACCCAGGCAATATATCTTAGGCCGTATACTGCCCGTGACAGTTCGTAAACAAACTGGAGCTACCGCAACAATAAAGGATGAGAAATTTACACACAAAGATAGGTATCAAAAAGATGTCATTTATATAAAACTAGTAATATATAATCATCTGTTAGGTAGAACAATCATTGTCCTAACAAAAATCAATCATTGTTTGAAAAAAGCTATGAATTCTTACAAAAACTCACCAGATGAATACCACGACGTTGAATATGATGCAGAGTCATCTGTAATACATCTTGCACATATCGATCACGTCTTGCAGTTCTCAAAACACAAGTAAAAAAAGAAGGAGGTTAGCACCAAATATCGGTTTTGCTAAATCAATCTATCACTGGTCACGACTCACGGTTAAATGTTTCGTAGATAAGAATTTAATCACAAACGGATACACTAGATGTAAATAAATTAAAGAAGTCGTTAAATGATTCACAATCAAAATAAAAATAGTCTGGCAGACGCTGCGTCGACGACCGCGCCACTGTCTGTCTGCCGTGCTGTCAATATTCGTCAAAACGAAAATGGCGACACCCTCGACAGAATACGATCAGCACCAGCCTGGCCGTATCACCTTTCCTGTTCTAACTTTAGCATTAAAAAGAGATGGACAATAGATGTGTTGTCTTCAGACCGACCGGACTGATTTGTGATGTCACGCCCAGCGGCGTAACGTTTTGCGTAATTACACACGAACGATGGCTGGTAAACTTGTTTTAATAACTTTAATTTACGATCATTTCATATTATAAGGTCAAGCGATGAAAGTGCCGGCCATGGTGTAGTTTAATAATAATGTAAACTGATTTTAATGTAGGCTAATTCGTCTTTGCGCATGTTAGGCCCGTCCCACCACTCAATATCTGTCGAAAAAGCGCCTCCTACTTCTTCTTATTTTATTCAGGATTTTTTCAGGTCTCAGTCTCGACTGCATTAATTCGATGCCACCTTACAGACGCATTGCAGTTTGATTAATAATAGAGTTAAGTGTTCTGTCTTTCATACCTCACTTACACATTACTTACGATGTCTATAATGAATTGTACAAGTTATTCTAAATCTTATTTTATTTCTATTCAGGAAATAAAAAGCTCATTTGAGTATAATATATTTCTTTATAAGTATTCATATACATTATGTATGTTTTTCTAATATTATAATATAATTAGTAATATATTTAATTATAATTAATGACAAAACTCATTTATTAAAAAAATGTACAAAAATAATTTAAATATTTTTACGTAGCATTTATTAATTATTTAAAAAATTTTGAACTTCGAAAATGAGAAATCATATTATTTAACTTGAAAATACCGCTCATCTGGCATTTTTTATAACTGTCACTGTCAAATATTCTAAGGAATTGAAATATGGCATAATCGATTAGTAATACCAAAGTTGTGATGTACAATACCGTGTTACCATGACAATAACATAAGTTTATAGTTTTTTGAGATTAGTAATAAATTCTTTATCCATGAGTATTAAATACAATTATTAAGCGATATTATTTTAGAAGATGATTATTTATTTCTAATTCACTTATTTTTATTTACTAAAATACTTTTTAACAATGGCAGCCCTGAAATCATCTGGCGAACTTACATTGGTGGATGAATATTACTGATTGGAGAATTCTGACTACAATGTACTAACCGTTGCACTTCAAATTCATTGTCAGATTGTTAGAACTTAGAAGAAAAATATATTTCTCCATTCAAGAGGTGCTATAATTAGAAAATAATATATTTTTAATATATAATTCGTAGTAATTTTGGTTTATAATGTCTGACGGAGTTCATACATCGAGATTAGCGTCGTATAAAAATGCTGGCCAAGGAGTAACTGTAAGTTAAATATAACCCATAACCCATCCACTTTTAAAATGTTACTTTCCTATTTTTTACTTTAATTTATTTATTAGTTTTTTAACAAACAATCATAAATATCTATATTTCATTCGATATTCAAATTATAACACAAAACTTTTAAACACATGTGTCTTAAGCATAAGTATTTTATGTTTACCTTCATGTGAACATATAAATGTATCAGTAAATTAAAAATTTGATTAAAACCATGAGTTTTATCAGCATTTATAAAATTTAACACACCCTTACCAAGAACGTACAGGGAAAAAATGTGACGATTATAAATTTAATATGCACAATGGACTCGTATAAAACTGAAGAATTTATAATTTCCACATCATGTAATCGACCAGGACCTTTGTCTTGGTACTGTCAGATTAAATTATCTTTCAATATTACTATTAATATTGATGAAACATATTTTGATTGTCAGGAACTTCGTCGCAAGAGGGCTGAACTAAGTGTCTCCCTCCGCAAACAAGCTCGAGATGAACAACTCCTCAAGAGACGGGCCATGTCCCCGGAGGCTGGTGAGGAACCAGAGACGGAGCCTGAAAAGACAATGACCCCTAGCGAGATTGTTCAGGGTAAGTTTGACTTTGAAATTATGTTTCTATTTGTATAGATCACACATTTGTTTAAGAGTAAGAAGTCACTTAAGTATTTATTTATAATAAATTCAAAATTATATTTTTAAATCTTATTTATGTAATAATTAAAACACTACTATGGAGAGGTTTTCTTCGGTTATAACAGTAATTCAAATTTTTTATCATAAGCAAATTTACATTATGGAAATAAGTTAACAAACCTTATATAAAGTTTTTGAGAAATGGCATTGCCAAAATTTAAGATAAATAAAATGGTAAGATTCTCTAAGATAGAAACACTTATCATAATATCTGTAATATATTGAGATGAACATGCTATTTGTATTTCTAGTGCAACTGCAGCTCTTTCCAGAGTTTATATCTCATCTAATATAGATTAACTTAACACTAAACTTACCAAGTACCGGTCAAATTGACCGTTCTTAATATTTTGTAAAACTTACACATTTTTAAATGTTATAATATTGATATCAAACCAAATGACAATTCTTAGAATATGCATATAATATTTTCTTCACTCTTTACTTTTAGTTATTTCCATTATTACCTGTGTTATATAATAAAATAATTTTTAATTACCGGTCAATTTAACCGCGTGCGGTAGAAACAGGTATACAAGAATTGTCGGTAGGTTTAATGTTAACAATATTGTATCTCAAATAACTATATCGATTATCTCTTATGATACAAAAGAATCTATTTTAAAATTTAAACATATAATGCGAGGATAAGAAAAGGTCAAAAATTCATGGGTAATATTAATGTAGTAAGTATTTTTTCAAAGAAGTATTTAATGTACAGTTTTTGCCTGTTATTAGGTTATTATTATCTGAAAAAAAAGTGTGCCCAATACCCTAATCCTACTTAATAATTGATCAAAACTTAGTTATGTACATAACAGTTCCCGAACTTTGTGACAAATATCTGGTTATTATAATTGTTGTATGTATCCAATGTGTAATTATATTTCAATTTGGTTGGTTTGTTCCAATTTTATCTTAAGAACTAGCTTGTTTCAATTTGTTAGGATTACTAATGAAAATTTACTATTGATTCATTTGTTTCTAGGTCTGAAGTCATCAGATCTAACAGTTAAGACAGCATCAGCGCGAGCTGCCCGACGCATGCTGTCCCGGGAGCAAAATCCACCCATCTCGGTCATGGTGAACGCTGGAGTCATTGCACCTTTAGTAAAATCTCTTGATCGGGATGACTGGTAAATTCATGTACAACATATAAATAAACAGTCTATAATTTGATTTTAGGTAAGGATTAATTAGGTATTTACGATTATATTATATTGTTTTTAGCCAAGATCTCCAGTTTGAAGCTGCATGGGCCATCACAAACATTGCATCGGGTACACATGAGCACACATTAGCTGTTATAGACGTAAGCATCTCAACCACATACTGATTGATTAACATTTTAGGGTGATTCACTGACATGTATTTCTTCCCTTTGTTTTTATTTATTTAGTTTTGGTATGGTCAGGTTATATTATTATTAAAGTAATTTTATGTTATTGTACCAATGTAGCACTTCATTAAAAATAATGATTTGTAAAATGTTCCGTCAGGGCGGGGCGATCCCTAAGCTGGTGCGCTTGCTGTCTGTGGGTGGGTCTGTGGGCGAGCAGAGCGCGTGGGCGCTGGGCAACATAGCGGGCGATGGTCCGGCTCCGCGCGACACCGTGCTGGCAGCCGGCGCTTTGCCCGCGCTGTTACCTCACCTGGCACCCGACGCGCCGGCCGGGGCGCTGCGCACTGCCGCCTGGACCTACAGCAACCTGTGCCGCAACAAGAACCCGCTGGTGCGCTTCGAGCTGGTGGCGCCTGCGCTGCCTGCCGTAGCCGAACTGCTCGCAGGCACCGACCAGGATGTACTGGGTGAGGCATTACAGAACATGTAAAGGGCGGAAAAAAAGATAGTAAAGACATAGATATTTTAGCTTTAACTACGCTATTGTGTTTCACTATGGATAAAAAATTATAATCCCGTGGCTAAAACCCCCATTAGGTTAGTTAAAAAATTATATTTTGTTGTTGTTTAATTTTTTTTTGAGGAACATAATTAAATATCTAAGCTTTCATTTATCGTAGCCAAATTTTTTTCCAGGTCGTATGTTTCATAATTTTGTAAACAAACCGCTCTATCCGTTTTCTCAAATGTTAACAATATTTCAAATAGACCTTATATTACAATAGATTCAACCGACACATCAGCAGTATATAATATTAACGTGTCCCCCCCTAGCGGACGCATGCTGGGCGCTGTCGTACCTGACGGACGGTCCCAACGAACGCATCGAGGCTGTACAGGGCACGGCGATGCTGCTGCCGCGACTGGTGTCGCTGCTGCAGCACCGCTCGCCGGCCGTTCGCACGCCCGCCCTTCGCGCCGTCGGGAACATGCTCACCGGCTCCGACGAGCAGACCGACCGCGCGCTAGACGCGGGCTGCCTGGAGTCGCTCGGTCGCCTGTTACAATGCGGCCGGCCCTCGCTGGTCAAGGAGGCCGCGTGGGCTCTTTCCAACGTGCTAGCGGGCACCCCCGCCCAGATACAGCGCGCCCTGGACTCAGGGATACTCCATCCGCTGGTGGCTGCACTGGGGGCGGACGATCCCAAGTGCCAGAAAGAGGCCGCTTGGGCGGTCAGCAATCTGTGCTTAGGCGGGGCTCCGGGTCAGCTCGATCGCCTCGTCTCTGCAGGATTCCTGGAACCTTTCTGCGCTCTACTGAGTGCGCCTGACCAACGAGCCGTAGTCGTGGTATTGGACGGGTTAACCCATTTATTGAAGGTGAGAGAAAAAGAGAGAGAATAAAACAATTTTAGCTCGAAATGATCAACAATAATAATATATTCATTGCCTTAAACAACTTTGAAAAATTGTTATATAATAAGTATGTTGTTGGTTTAATGCACTGGACCACTGCTTTAGAACTGTGGAACTAGAATGACTAAAAGTGCAGTGTATGCGTTTTTCACCTAAAACTGATAAAGTTGTCATACTAATGTGTCGTGTTCCAGGCTGCGGCCAAGTTCGGGCAGGTGGAGCCTCTGTGCTTGAAGCTGGAGGAACTGAATGCCCTGGACCGCATTGAAGCGCTGCAGGAGCATGAGAACGAACAGGTGAATCAAACATATATATATCTATATATAATATTAATTTTTATGATGAATTTTTGAGGTTAATTGGAACATGAAAGTTTAAATTAACAAACATTCAATATTATAAAATTTATTCACATTAAATTAATACATACATACATCAATATCATTATTTTATATACTAACTTGTCTTTTCTCCTAGATATACCGGAAAGCTCTTCACATCCTGGACACATACTTCATAGACCAGGAAGATCAAAACCAACCCGAGGAGACAGGTGAAGAATATCAGTTTGCGACCAATGCGCCAAATGAAAATATCAACTTTTAATTTAAAATAATTTCCTATAGAAAAATAATTCTAAGCTAGTTTAGTAGTTAAGTATCAAATTGTTTAATACTGCTCAATAATCAACAGTTGCCAACAAACTCGGATATAACATTATTAAAATCTATCTATGTACGTCTTTAATTGAGCTGGTCTCAATTGTATGTGATTAATAAAAATATTTTAAATGTGTTTCATTGTTATCCCATACCAACTTAGTTTTTACCGCCATTTTCATAGCGTGTGATAATGTGCGACGAATACTGTAAATAAAATTGAAACCATAATTTTTGTTTTACATATCCTAAAGTATATCTTCTATCATCAATTCTATAAATGAGATTGTGTTATATATATATATTATATATATATATATATAATTTATTAAAAAATGGGTGTTAACACAACCTACCAAGTACCGGTCAAATTGACCGTTCTTAAAGTTTTGTAAACCTTACACATATTTAAACGTTATAATATCTTTATCAAACTACATAACAATTCTTAAAATATACGTATAATATTTTCTTCACTCTACTTTTAGTTATTTCCATTATTACATGCGTTATATACTAAAATAACTTAATTACCGGTCAATTTGACTGCGTGCGGTAGGAACAGGTATACAAGAATTGTCGGTAGGTTTAGTGTTAAGTAAGTATCCCATCCATATCGTCACGGTGGTGCTATAAGTAGCCTACGATATCTTCATTCCTTTTATAAAGAGGTTGATGAAGGTGAATCTCGTTGATGCTAGAGGTAGCCGCGAATAAAAAAGAATTCTGCCGATTCTGGCAGTGATTTATTAATATCAATTAGTACAAGTGTGCGCTAAAATTAGTTACCAAAATATTGGACCCGCCTTTTTTGAAAACGAAGTTGCCATTTTAAAGAAATAAAAATCATTATACATTAAATTACAGATTATAAAAAGTTTCATAATATTGTTATACATTTGTAATTCTTTAAATTTAACAGTAACAAATTTAATGAAAGAATTAATCCTAATTTAGGCAATAAAATTATATTTAACCTTGTAAAGGAATCAAAAATATTTATTTGATAGGGAGGTAATTTTAGGAAAGCAGCTAGAGTTGTTACAGTCAGCAGCGGCGTTAGGGCTACTAACACCCCGGGCAAAAATATTTAGGCGCCCACTTAAGGAAATCAATATCGAGTATTTATTTTTTGCTGAACCAAATTATCTGACAGCTGAACATAGTTGTGAATACGGCACATAGAGCACAGTATTGAGGGTACACAGGGCGGAAAACAGAAGGTCGAGGCCCCAGACCTCAGCGCCCCCCAAATTTGGCGCCCCGGGCCGTCACCCCATCGCGCGCCCCCCTAACGCCGGCACTGGTTACAGTCCCTCTCCTATAACAATGCACATTCAAACTTAAAACATTTCTGGTGACTCGCGAACTCGTAAAACAATTACTTCTATAACCGGTCTTATTCTCAGGCTTTTTTCACATACTTATTTCTTACTTTATCATCCGTGACGAGAATTGCAAAATCACATCTCAACATTACATTTAAACATGCATCTGCCTTACTTTTTACAGTCCAGCATTCCGATTTATAACTGTTATTTTCCCCTTCGGTTTAAGAAGAAAACAGGAGTCTCATAAAGAATTAAATGGATACACTGCCGATACCGCAGAACATTTGTTCAGTTTTATTGCTGTTTTCAGGTCAAGACTCTAATTATAGGTGTCACTGTTCCAGTCTATTCTGAACCTCAAAGATGTCGTCGCCGACGTAAACAATATCATCAGCAAACAGCATGTTTTTGTTGATGATATTGTTCCATTGATATGTATACATAGCCCGGAACACATACTTTATAGGTCTGCCCTTTCTTTTAGGGCCTACCATACAACCTTGTGAGGTCGTCTTATTCAGATTCAAAATTTCCATATGCAATATTTTGGAGCTCGATTATATTTTTTGCACATTTGACTGACATTTCTTGTTGAACGAACGAACAGTAACACAAAATTGGTTTGAGCGTTTTCAGTCTGGAAAATTGAATGTCAAAAAAGCATCTCGTTCTGATCGCCCAGTAACGGATAAACGTGACAATTTCTACAAGTAGAATAAGATTTACTTATTAGTAGTTACCACACAGCTGATCGTCTGGGAACTATAACAGTTTTGACCCATCCAAAACAGGCTGGCTATACAAAAAAAGCTCGATATTATGGACGGCCACATGAATTCATTGAAGAAACTTAATGGCCTGTGTACTCATTTGCGATCCTTATTTAGAACGTAATGGTATCGTTCTATTTCTGAAGAGATTGATGACATGAGACGAAGAGTGGATCACCTACGATAAGAATGTACGAAAAACACCGTGGACCAAAAGTATCGCAAAAATCGGGCTGATTCGCAATAATATGTTGAGTGCATGGTGAGATAAGCATCATTCATTCTGAACTTTTATCGCCGTTTAAAACCATCGATTCGAATTTCTTCTGTTAAAAGCTCATCACGTCAGAACAACATGTATAATCATACAAGCAATAAATTCAGAAAAAGCGGCTAGAATTAATCAACAGAAAGGTGGTCTTTCAAAGCTGGACCACATAAATCTTTAGCGACTCAACAAATATTGAGAGAGTTTGACTCTATCTATTACTATTAACATCACCATATAGCCTTGATCTTGCACCCTCAGATTTCCGTTACTTTTGTTCTTTTCAAAATTTGTTAGGTAGTTATCACCAAGAGAGGAGTGTCAAAATAGTTGTCGCAGTTTTTTAATGAGAAATGCAAAAATTTCTACAGCAACAAAACCGTTACACTACCTGCAAGATGGCAGCAAATTAGAATCAAAATAGGACCTAAAGTATATATCTACCTTTAATTTCTATATGAAATACAAAGAAACTTTTTCACCGTCTTATTACATCTGCTAGTTCTCTTCTTCTCTCAGTCATCATACCTACATTCCAACTTGCACACTTCATTCTTACACTTGCGTGGGCTTGCATCTTAGGCCGCACCCACCTTCGATGATGCAATAACCTTTTACTTATAGGTGCCAGGTGCCGCACTTGCACATCGTCTGCTGGATAGGACCATTCACACACTTATTTATTTACTTATTTAAAACTTTATTGCACATAACAGTGATGTACAAGAACATTACAATATTTTGCATACAGACAACCTTTGATGAATGATGACAATTAGAGATATTACAGGGTAGTGAAAATTAATATACTTTACAATCATATAAGAATAACAATCAGCATAAATAAACCTATTATAATCTATATAATACAAATAATAGTACAATATATATATGATTATGGAAAAGGATAGTGTGAAGAAGAGTAAGGTCAAGCATATTTCGGCGTTGTCTTATGGACAACCAACCTAGCTGTACACGGTATTGTGAGACATGATAAAATTTACGCAGCTTGAAGATAAAACGGATGAACATATTTTGCAAACGTTCTAATTTATTCAGCAACTTCTCAAAAGTGTCTAGGTAATAGGTGCCTGCATAGTCCAAGATAGGTAAAAGAAGCGTGTTAGCTAAGGAGGCCTTTTTTTGGATTGGTAAGAAATATTTCTGGAACTACTTATAGTGGCAAATATTTTGCGGTTAATATATTCAACCTGCTGTCTCCGAGAAAGAGAACTATCAATTTAAAGGCCAAGTTTTTAATTGTAGATGAATATGGTAACGTGGGCTAAAGCCACTCTAAACTCCAGAGTTAAGTTATTAAGAAAAATTTTAGCAATTTGATTGTGATGACCTATAACAGCAACCTGGGATTTGCAAGTATTTACATTCAGGCCAAAAGCTTCGTTCAATTCTAAAACTTTACTATGCCCTCCGTTTGACTCAGCTACATCATCAATGGTAGCTATAAAAGGTATAGGGATGGTAAGAGGAGGATAGATAGGTAGTGAGAAAAGAAGTGGAAAAGCACACCGTTCTTAGCGACGCCGGTAGTTAGTGGTAAAAATAAAAATTTTGTTGATTAATTTTAAGCATTCTTTTTTATCAGATATTATTTACGAAACCATTCCACTGCACTAGGCCTTACATTAACTCACTTTAAGATGGCGAGCAGCTAGTTCAAACGTCAATTAAGGTACTAATAAGGTCAAGTAGGGCAATAATTGTAACATTTTTATTATCGATCGTAACCCGAATTTCATCACATATCTTTATCAAAGCCGATGTAGTACTGTGGCAAGGCCGAAAACCAGATTGAAAAGGGTTTAAGAATAGTTAAAGGGCGATAATTGTACTTTGTACAAACGAAAAACGGACTTTGTACGAATGAAAAATTAAGTCATCATAAGAAAAAGAGTCGACTGAAAATTTACCATATGTGCTTACAAGTGCGGCAAATACTATCATTAAGTCCATTAAAGTCGGAATACAATGTGAGAAAAAAGTTTTGCAACCGTTATAAGGATATCAAGATAACAACTGTTAACCGTGTTTTTTAACGTTTAACATTTTTTGCACGGGAATATTTTTTTAACAAGTATGCATTGAAATCGCCCATTATGTTGTGTTATAGTGTGAGCGGCAAAAGGACAAAATTTTTCGAGACGAACTTCAAATATATCGAAACAGCTTATATGAAGAGATGGACTACAACACACCGAGAAGACGTTTACCAAAAAGTTCTCCATTAAAAAGATGTTCTGATGGTTGATTGTAAGGGGTGGAAGATTTATATAAGTCTGTATGTGATATGATTACGGAGATAGATAGCGACACCGCCCCCTTTATCAATTCTATAATTTTATCTACGGGATATTTACCTTATTTCTCGTTTTAATCGAGTTTCCGATATTTCAAAGCAGTTGCATGGCTTCATTTGACAAAATAAGCTTCGATTTTGAACCTATTAACAGGGCGTTGCGCTGTTTAGACGTATTAATAATAATTAAAAAATGTAAATTACAATTTGTTGTGAAATCGAGTTCAAATGAGTTAATTATAAATATTATTGAAAGAGCCTAAATTTAAATGCAGTTTTATTTGGTTATTATTGAGCGAAGCGAACGAAGTGAGCCGAGCGTTTTACTGGAGACTTTTTACATTCTTTGTCACGAATTGGCTCGAAAACTACTAAACGGAAAATTATGAAACTTTGCAATCAAAAAGACACACATTAGGTGATGGTTCTTATAAAAAAAAATTTGAAAAATGTGCTCAAAAAAAAAAAAAATTTTTTTTTAATATCATGTCTAAAAATTGATATCCCATTGAAATCAATGGGAAACGATGGGTCAATACTCTGGGCTCGCTTCGCTCAATATGCAAACGGCACCCAAGATTTCACGAGCGAAGCGAGTCGAAATTGAGGGTTTGTTGGCGCCCCTAGTTAAAATATTATGAGTCATTTCTCAACACACGTAACTTATCATTTATAGTTACAAAAGCCGTAGTAGATATATTAAAGTCATGTTTGTAAAATAAAAGTTCAAAAGAATAAATAACTTACCATTAGTTTTATGATTTGTAACAGTTATAGGGCCTTCTTATTTGAAACTCCTTAATAACTCTTTAATTGTATTCGAAATAATACGATAAAATAGATGTAATTACCCCGTTTTTTTGTCAGTCATGGGACTGAAAACTTTCTGACTGACTGACTCTAAAAGTATGGACTTTTATAGAAAGGATATGAATAATATACTGTTTAATCATTAAAATGTTTATTCAATAACATTAACCTAATTAACCATTATCATAAAGCTAGCTAATAAACTGATGACGCGATATCGTACATACATATTTCTATCCTTCGATCATAAACGAAAAACATTTTGACAATTGTAATATTATTAACATTAACATTTGCAACAATTACCAAGTGTTATTACATTTAAATAAGATGTAAATGTGTTTAAAATATCATTTTTGTCATCGGTTTTTATTTGATAAAGTTGTTATGTAAAATCTTAAACACATATCATTCTTATTTAAAAAAAAATTGTTATTTAATCTATGTAACTGTTGTAATGTTTATAAAATAATGTCAGATCGATGTCAACGAAAACACTCATAGCCGATGCTAATATTGTCTTAAAACTTGAGATAAAAAAATAATCAAAATGTCGTCATAAAGAAAGATACAAAGAAAAGAAAGATGTTATTTAGATATATGTTATATAAATACTGTGGAAATGTTGAAATATATTTGTCCTTTTTTTATTTTAATAAATATAATATATATATAACAAATATAACGTCATTAGTTTAGTTTGTCCGTGTTGACAAAGCATAGCAAACTAACTATATTACATAATTTCAATTTAATACCAGTCACTACTTAACTAAATGAAGACAGATTTACAGTTAAAATTTATCTGAAATGGTTTCAGAAGTCAATATTACGATCGAAGGTATTTTCCAATCATCATTGCACTTTAATTATAATTTAAAAGTCAGTCATCACTAAACACAGTTAACAAAATGGCGGCATCACGCGTCAGCGCCCGGCCCTTGTTGCTGCCACAGTTCCCAATACAACCCATGTTTGCGAATTAAATCATGATGTGTACCGCTTTCCGCTATAACACCTGGAATAAAGTGATTTATAATACAAAGCTTATTATCAGCTGTAGTAGACGGTATCTGATGGTAGTTGCAAATGTAAAATTTTGGAGAATCTAAAAGTAGGTAGGGGTGGATGGAGAAGATGTTGAACCTTTATCTCACTCTTCTCAATATATCCGAGATTACTTAGATTGTATATAATAACATATCTCAAACCCCGTACCCTTGTCCACGACGCAGATGAGGTCTGCGTGTCTGATGGTGGCGAGGCGGTGCGCGATGATGACGGTGGTCCGGTCCTTGGACGCCACCTCCAGCGCCGCTTGCACCACCTGCAGTTTAGCTTCTCTATTACACAATCTAGTACTTTTACTAGTATACTACCAGTAAATAGGTATCTTTTATTTATTTTTATTTGACGTAATCTATTTTTTGTGAAGCAACAATTAGTTATCCACAAAAATAAGAAATATTTATTTTCTCATTCATCTCCAAAAATATTTTTTATTAAAAAAATAATATAATAATTGTCCCCGCTATAAGACTATATATAATATATTTTTGACAAATTTAATTGCACTTGTATGTCACCTTCTCGCTAGCGGTATCCAATGCAGAAGTGGCTTCATCCAGCAGTAAAACTTTCGGATTCCGAAGCAATGCTCTAGCGATGGCGACGCGCTGCTTCTGTCCTCCCGACAGAGCTGCACTGCCGGCTTCCAGAATTGTGTCGTAACCCTAATTATTACCAACATTACATTTAGTAACCTGATTATAATATTATAACATCAGGATATCATAAAATTAAAAATAAAAATTGGTGTATCTAATGTTACATAAATAACAAATAAATTTTTGTACATAAATAAACCTTGTACATTTGAATTAAATATAAAATAAAAAATTGATCAACGCGGGGCAGAACTCAAACCTCCGATCTCTGTGAAATCGTCCCGTTTTGCAAATAAAAATATCTTATCGCTAAGCAGTATATAATCAAGTTTATCAGGCAATATCTATTAGATTTTAAAGACAAGAAATTCATCAATATATAAATCTTCCACGGTTTCAGGGAGAGCGTAGCAATGAATAGTATTTGATTGGTCAATTCTAATAAAAACAAAGTCATAATTTATGTATGTATCAAATTTAGTCATTAAATAAGATGTTATTTATTTTATTCCACTAGTTGAATGTATCACTAACCTGCGGTAGAGCGGCAATAAACGAATGTACGTTGGCCATCTGAGCCGCCTTCACGATCTCGTCATTGGTGACCTCCCTGCTGTTGTCTCCGTATGCTATATTTTCTCTTATCGATCTCTCGAATACTACCGGCTCCTGCTGCACCAGACCCAACATGGCTCGCAGCTTTTTCAAGGTCAGAGAGGTTTTGATGTCTCGGTTGTCCAGTGTCTGTGATTAAAGACAAATGGATGGTATAGTATAAGTTGATCAATTATAAAATATAGCAAATATTCTATGCTACATATAACATATATAGCTAACAATATCATCACCTTCATGGCGACTATGGTATAATCCACCGCCAAAAGATTTCGAGGTGTAAAAAACTCTCACCACACTCCCACTAGTGGGGTCGTAGCTCCTCAGCAACAGGTTCATGACTGTAGACTTCCCGCAGCCCGAAGGTCCCACCAGGGCCAGTGTGCGGCCCGCCTCCAAGGACACAGATAAACCCTGGAGCACCTTTACACCGGGACGCGTCGGGTAGCTGAAGTGCACGTTGGAGAAGGTCAGGTTGCCGGTTGGTTTCTGGTCAAAAATCAAATATGCTTAATTTCAGGATAAATAGTATCCTCACTTCTATAACCTAGGTTTATATTGCAACTTCAATAGCACGTTAACAAGAATCAATCGCTACTATTTCTTTTAAATAGTATTGTACAACTATAAAATATCCATAAATATCAATAAAATATATATTCTCACCCAATCGTCATCAACGGCGGTGGGCTCCGTGACTATTTTAGGTTTTCTTTCCAGGGCGCTTATTATCCTAGCTCCAGAGCGCCTCGCAGCTATCACACTAGGGAAATAGGATAACGCCTCTGCCAATATCCACGCGCCGAATATTAGTTCTTCGGACACTCTGCAAAAGATTGCACAGTTAAAATGTTACTAAAAAGTTAGTGTTACTTATGAATGCAAAAACAATCAGAAACTCTGGATATCTTAGAATATGTTTTATATAAGTTATCCCGCAACGGAGGATGTATCGGGACCTTATTAAGATTTATATGATCTTTTTCGTTTCAGACATAATACTCACAATATCGCATATTCGTATCTCAGTCCCTCCCTTGCCACGAGGTATCCTCCGTAGGCCAGTGACACCGCGTAACCCAAAGAGGGTGCTCCGAGACAAAGTCCGTAGACTGGACCTCTGAAGTACCGCGCGGTCGTCTGAGACGCCTCCTCCAGGAGATTCGCGTAGCGACTCAGGATGTTGTTCTCTACACCTGGAGGAGGATTTGATAGGAAACACACATTACACTTGTTTGATGTTACAATACATGGAAAAATAAAAGTTCTATAACACAAATTATTCTACATCCCAAACATTATATGATTTAAACTCAAAACGAGTCAACAGTTAAAAGAAATTGATTTAGTCTTATTCTTAAAAATTTAGTTAATAAAGAAAAAAGGGATATTTTGAAGAGTGGGGTTTGGGATTTGGAGAACTGGTTACAGATCTCTCGGCAAATACAAAACCCAGTTCATCTAATGCGCATTAAAATAAAAAAAACTAACCTAAGCTATGAACGGTCCGCACATTCATGACAGCCTCCGTCGCCACTCGCGAGGCTGACTCCAGAGACAGGCGCTCACTTATCTCACACTTCCTCGACGCCCAGCCTTCGATAAACATCCCGGCGATTACCTGGAGAATTATAAATTAAAGTTAATTTAGTTAAAAGACTGACTTGCCAACAAAATAATAATAAAATGATGTTTATACCCACACATGGCATACTAAGAAGACTGAAGAGTGTCATCTTCCAGGAGAACGCCATTGAAATAAGGACACCCAGTAGCATAGTCAGGAAACCTTGCAAAATTATACCCATCCCAGTTCCTGGAGACCAAATTTAATTTTAACTATTAATAATACTGTATCATAATATAGGTATATATATATATATATATATATATATATATATATATATATATATATATATATATATGTATATGTATGTATGAACATACCCGTGGCTCCCTGTACAGACGCGCAGTCAGTAGCGAGTCGAGCGCACAAAGAACCCACTGAGTTCTGAGGGATGTCGAACCACCCTTGCTCCTGTGAAGCACATACAAGTAAATACAGGAGAAAATATCGATAGCCTGAATCGACATACAATATTTTTTTTTATTACGAAAATTTCTAACTTAGATAAATATTTCAACCAAATTAAAAATGTACAAACATTATGGTAGATGTATTTGTTAAGGCTTTTTGGTAATTTTTGAGAATATCTTAATATAAACTCACTTGTTCCAAATAATTCTTGAAAGTGAGAGTTCTCAGTCTGTTTGTCAGTTTGGACCCCGCGATGCCGAGCAGCCAAGTCTGTAAGAAGGTAATAATGCCGCTGCCGACGGCGCAGCAGGCGAACATGGCCGCAAAGAATTGAGATTGAGCCAATATTTCATCTGGAGTTGAATCTGCGAACATCTGAAATGAAATCACAACGTGTAGCACCTTTCATTAAAGTGAGAATTTTGAACAAAATACATTAATATGATTCTGCAAGAGATTAATCTATTCACAGTAAATGTACATTTTATAAGAATTTTAATAATATTTTTTGATGGATGTTGATGAAACTTTTTCTTTTGAGTTGGGTTAGTCGAGTTATATTGAACCACGACTAGGTTCTGCCAAACTTGAAAGCCTTAAATATTATCATATAGGCTACTCACTCCGTACATCTTGGAAATGAGCAACGCGAAAGTGGGCAAGCTGCAGCTGATGACGACAGATGCCAGAATACCACCCGTCAACTGCGGCCATTCCGGCTTGTTGAAGGCTAACAGCTTCCATATTGATACTGGGGCTAAGGGTTCCTGGGAAACACACAAATATAACGTATGACTCCTTGATTTTGATCCAATTATAGGATGTGTCCCTTTCTAGGATTATATGAAATTCTATCTACTATACTTCTGAGGGCACCATATATCATAGGGTTAATTAAGAAATTTATTTCTAACTTACTCTTACAACGAAAAGTATGTAAAAGTAAACTATTTACTGAAGAAAGCTGATTAAATATATATGTTAATAAACCAATACCTGGTACAAATAATATTCTCACTATTATCATCACTATCACCTTTTTATTTTATTGTCTATTTTTATCTTTTTATTATTTTATTTTACACAATGTATAAATCATCATTATTGTCACCTTTTTTTTTATTGTCTATTTTTATTTTCTTATTTTACACAGTGTATAAAGTATATAAATAAGTAAAGTAACCTCTTCATCATCCTGTTCCTCCGGTACATCGGACACGACCAGTGAGATGGATCCGAGGCGGCGACTGGAGCGGACCATGCTGCCTCTGACGAGGGATGCTGTGGAGATCAAATATTTTAAAACGCTGTCTACTGAATCGATAATATAGATTTTTCGTATAATATTCGTGCAAAATTTTTATAGGTTAAGCAATAAAAAATGGATTAGCTTTCTTGTTCTAGCAATAAATATATATTTCAGTTTAGTCAGTTTTTGTTGTACCCATTTTTGCAGAAGCGATACTGCTGCTTCGTCTGACTCTACTTATTTTAATTGTTGTTTCATCTATTATGTCATCTTCTTCATTCTCCGGAACCACTTCAGCTGTATTCCTGAAAATATCATAATTTACAGTTATTATTCTTTATTCAAAATCTTCTATAGAATAGCAAAATAGTTGTAAGAAGAGGATAGGATTGTCTTATATTTTACTACACATAAGTCTAGCTCTATGATTTTTTTTTCATGTTTTTTTTTTAATCTTTATTTATTTAAGGACTTTTCTATATTAAAACATGCCAGCCCTAGTTATTCTAAGATTTAAAAACACATTAAACTATTAAAAACTAATTTATAAACTCTCTGTGCCTCCACTGAAGTTGGTGACGACAGATGCCAAGAAACATACCAACATTTAAACAATTTAATCTAAGATCATTAACTATTTTCTTCCTTAATATGGCATTGCGATTCTCTTTCTCGATCTTTCCACACATTTCACAGTTAGGGGAGTCAGATATGGTTTTATCCCCACCACTACTTAGTGATAGTTGAACGTATATATGATTATATCTAACCTGTGATTTAGATCTTCCTGCAACAATTTCCAGTAAGCTCCTTTCTTCTCCACTAATTCCTCGTGCGTTCCTTGTTCCAGGACTGCTCCTTGCTCTACATACACTATACTGGATGCTTTCACTATTGTTGAGAGCCTAAAATAGTTAATATAATTGACATTATGAAGATAAAAAGCGAATATATATTTTTTTGTCGTAAAGAAGATGGAGTTTGATTTGACAAGTTTTTAAAATTGTTTAGATATTAAGTTGCCATTTTATTTATCTAGTTTTCAGTTTTATATAAAATTACCTGTGAGACACCACTAAGGTGGTTCTACCTTTGCTGGCGGCATCTAAGGCAGCTTGGACCTTAAGAATAAAAATGAGAATATTATCATTTAACAAGTAGACACTTACGAACACATAAACTAATGCGGAAATTATTGTACTACTGCTTGCATTATTTATGCATTGATCATTCTCAATTGTAAATACACTATGAGAAATATTTAGACACACAAATTACCGGGGTTTCCCGGTATTTAGTGGTTGGAATACTATCCCGGTATCTATGATATCATAGTTATAGAAAACTAGTCATCTACCTGTCTTTCGGAAGCGGGATCCAGCGCTGAAGTAGGCTCATCCAACAGAAGAACAGCCGGTTTCCGGATCAGAGCACGAGCGATGGCGACCCTCTGCTTTTGACCACCGGAGAGCTGGGCGCCCTTCTCACCCAGGACGGTGTCGTAGCCCTGGTTTGAGAACGCATTTTAATAGGGCCTTTTTGGTATAATCACCATAAAACTCTTTTTTCACAAGGTATTAATTGTAAAAATGAAATAAATTTTTTAATAGATTTATTATTTAACAATGTTAATGAATTCTTTATTAAAACTTTTTCATCGCTAAGGCTTCCATTGCATTGGAAAAGTATTTGTCGCAGATTTAAGAAGAAACTCAGCAATAACTAAGTTTATTTTATATAAAATTGTTAACATTATAAGATTCTCACATCAGTAAGTTTAATGATAAATTGATGCGCGTGCGCAGTCTTGGCGGCCTCGATCATGTCGGCCTCCGTGGCGCCGTCCACCCCTAGACATATGTTGTAACGGATGGTGCCGCTGAAGAGAACTGGCTCCTGACCCACAACACCTGGGGGAGATTATGGTACCGTAAATGAATACTTTGATATAGGCACAGTTTGACCTTCACGTCAGGCCATCAGCCTACCTGTATGAGTTGGTATGAAGGTCACTAAATATTAACTGATAAAATCATTATAAAACCGAAAAGTAATTATTACAATAGATACATTACCAATACTTTTCCTATAGTGATGCAGCAGCAGAGTGTCGAGTTTATGTCCGTCAAGGTAGATATGTCCGCTGTCTGGTTCGTAGGTTCTCTGTAGTAACTGGAGTAAGGTTGACTTGCCGCATCCTGAGCTCCCCACGAGGGCCACGGTGTCCCCCTCTTTCACTTTGAGAGTTAGCCCTCGGAGTACCTGTATATTTAATTATTTTTTCATCATAGGTATTAGCGTTCCACTGATCGTTCGATAAAGTTCGATAAATTCCATAATATTGACAATTTTGTTTTTTTTTGTCTATTCTTTATAAATTAGTTGTCTCGTTTGGTTTGTTTATATTTTTGCAATATAAACAAACTTAATTTTCTACCTCGACAAAAATATACAGCCATTTTACAAATACAAGAAATGGATAATGTAAAAAAATATAATTTTCATTATTTCAATATTTGTTACTATTTGATAGGATGATTATAACGGAAATAATTTGACAACACTTTCAAAAGTTGATGTTATTTATCATATAAAACGTTTAATAGAACTGGTTAGCTAATTACTCACTTTTATGTTAACTGAGAAGAAACTGAATCTACGGTGATCTTCCAATATCTTTTATCCACAAACACAATTATTTATCTTCTTTAAAAAATGAAACCTACCTTGACATCAGGCCTCGATGGATAATTGAAATATAGATTATCAAACAAAATATTTCCTTTAAATCCGTCCGGTTTCTTTCCACTATCCTCTAATGCATTGATCTTTGATTTTCTCTCTATCATCGCAAACAGGCTCTTCGCTGCTCCCCTCGCCTGTGAGAACACCTCCAAATGAGGGTTACACATCGTTATGTTTTGTGCAGCCATGTATGAACAAAACATTACCTGAAATAGATTAATATATTGAAACGTGTTTATTACAGTTTCTATAACAGTAATTGTTAAAGTTGTGTATCAACCATCAACCTCTAAGAGTTCATCCTCTCAACTTGCCCTCGCTTATTAAGTATCTTATATATAAAGCCCTATTCTGGAATTCATATGACATACTCGTATATCCTCATTCCACTCGACAGTCGCTCTTAATGTTAGCTCTATATAATTAAGAACTATTTCCTATGACACAAAAAAATCTGTGGCAAAACCAATTTAGAAATCATCAGAGATGATATTAGTAACTATAGGCCAATATCACGGTTTCACTGCTCACGGTTCATGGTTCACGGTTTTGCGGATTTATCTCCAACAATGATGCCCTTCCACATTAAATTTCCTTTAGGAGATTATGAACCTATAGATAGAACACACTGATCTACTTTCTACAAGTAATTTCCAGCACCAACAAAAAATAGTCCACTCACTGTAACCATAATCCCAGGATGGTAGTGGCCCCCGTCGATGTCTCTGACGCACAGCGCGCTGCCATACACCAGCACAATACCATTGAGTAAGTACGTGAGGAACCAGCCCACGCCGCCGCCCACGCCCGCCCACACGCTGCGGCGAGCAGCTGTCACACGCGCAGGGTCCAGGGCTGACGAGTATCTGACAATTTGGCACATGTATGCTTAGAGTATGAAAAGAATGATATACTATTATGAAAGATTTCTTGTGTTTCTCATTGTACAGAAAAAAAATTCATAGACTAGAGCAGGATTTGAACCTACGTCCTCCGTATAACCACCGAGTCGGTCTACGAATTAAATTACCTTATTGCTCCCTGACTCGATGAATTTAAGTCTTTATAACCTCCTATTCACTCTGAATGTTCATATATAGTTATAATTTAAAACTTACTTGTCCACTTCAATATGCTCTCCGGAGTAAGCTCTTACAGTGCGGATGGCAGATAGGGCTTGTTCCACAATGCGACCAGCGGTCCCGAGAGCGGTCACCTCATCTGCAGAATAGCGGGTTTGATACTGAAAATAAATATATTATTTTATTCTATAGAACCAGGAAACCGTTGCTCAAAAAAATTTGGTTAACATTTGAAACTATAGAAATATTTAAGTTTCTTGCAATATAGTTTACATAAAAGAAATATAAAATCGCTACTAATAGTGTTTTGAGTTTCATAGTTAAATATTGCTAAACTTAACACACTTAACAACTTACCCTAGTTACAGTGCCAACCACCAGCAACGCCACTGGTACCACCGATAATCCCGCCAGTGTGAGTTGCCAGCCGTATGTCAAGGCCACGAAAGACGATATAAAGACGCTACTGATCAGATAAGCTGCCATAGTTACATGTTCGCCAACACCGTTCTTTAATTTGTCTACATCGCTGTTTAAAAAAATATTTACATTAAAGATAAAAAACTTAACTTTCAAAGTCACGATCACCACAAAGAATAAATTGTTTTTGTAAAGTCTTTTTAAATAAATGAATAAACTAAAAAAAAAACGAAAAAAAAAAAAAAAAAAAAAAAAAAAAAATGTCACTTACTCTGTTAAGGCTGTTGCAAAATTCATACTTGTATTTGTGTCAAAAAACGCTGTCTCCTGACTCAACACAGATCGCAGTAATTTCCGTCTTAAACGTGTTACCTGTGATTTGGAGTTAAAAATTTATAAAAAGATTGATCATACTGGTGAATTTAATCAAAACTTTCTAACAAACTCACCATTCTTAAAGCAGCCCAGTTGGCAAGTGTGACAGAAATAGCTGCTGTTGCTATCTGGAATGCCATAATCGTGATACTGGCTTTGGCATAACCTATAGAATCTTGCACTAAAGCGTCCATGTGGAACGAACGGTTGCCCTCGTCACTATAAAATACAAGATAAATTATCTGTAGCTTCAATATAAGTAGCTTAAACAAATAGAAAAATCTATCTCTTTTACTATTTTATCCAATATGATTTCTATTTCAAATTCTTCCTAAAACTGTTTGTAAATCTAATTAGTTTATACTCACGCAGCATATCCACCTCCAAATAAATTCAATATAACAGTATCACCGGGTACTTTATGTTCGTTATAACGATGTATGAACAGAGCAGTGATTTCGCCGTACGCCACCACTGCGGCCACAGGAGAAGCCGAACAGCAGAAGGCTATCAAAGCTCCCAGCATAGTAGCTAATCTCTCGATGAAAGTTGCATATCGCCACTGAAATAAATAATGGCATTTACATAGGTTTACATAGGTACAATTAAGTAGTAAAAGGCAAAATATTATTGAGCGAAGCGAACGAAGTGAGCGGAGCGTTTTACTGGAGACTTTTTTACATTCTTTGTCACGAATTGGCTCGAAAACCACTTGACGGAAAATTATGAAACTTTGCAATCAAAAAGACACATTAGGTGATGGTAAAAAAAAAATAATTGAAAAATGTAATAAAAAAAAATATACATATATTTTTTAAATATCTTGTCAAAAAACTGATATCCCATTGAAGTCAATGGGAAACGATGGGTCAATACACTGGGCTCGCTTCGCTCAATATGCAAACGGCACCCGAGATTTCGCGAGCGCAGCGAGTCGAAGCTGAGGGTCTGTTGGCGCCCCTAGTATAAAAAATATAACATAATATGACCCTAAACAATAGTTTTAGATTTGTGAAACGAAAATTTGTATAGGCATGTTTATTTATTTCTTTATTATCTTATAAAGTACACTTACAATGTATACATTTTGCTATATTGTTAAAATAAAGACACAGTTTGGCACTCGCTGATACAAATATCAGTAGCAAGTGTGCATAATATTCACAAAGTTCCATACAAACTTAATTTAATTATTTTTAAGATTAATTAAAAGAAAACGACATACTTTTGCAAATAAATAAAACAGTATGAATTGACAAATATCCATTAAACAAATATTTTAAAATATTATTTATAAATATTATTCTTCTGCGAGGGTATTTATAAAGAGCAGAAAAATATATCCGAGTGACATGCTCACTACATTTTACATTCTGGACTATTCTGGACTGTTCTGGACTATTTTATGTAAAAGAAACAGATTAAGAATTTCACATTTATTTTGAAGAGATAACTTAAACTTATCCAGTTATATATGTCTGTCTATGAGAGAAGCCACTGGCATAGAAAGCAAAATGCCAATTAAAGGTTCGCTGTATACTTTCAATGACCCCAAGATCTAACTAAGCTTTATTAATTGTATACAAATTATCACTTGTATAATATATTTTGGCTGTCGACTTTCAGAAATACAAATAATACCTCACTTGAATTAGCTTCAATTTAAAGTTTCGATTCCCTTCAAGATATTTTTTTTTTATTAAATATAAATGTATATTTTACATATGCGTAATATGTTACTTGGCAAAATTATATAGTTCTATGTTAACAGGAAGTACCCTATCGACTTTGATTTCTATGAAAAAATCAAAATCTACGTTTTTATTGCTTAAACGGCCTTATATTTACGTTAATTTAGAAGTTTTATTTTATCACAGCTTCAAGGGGCTGTCGACCTTAGTATATGGTTTCAATTTCAAAGCATTATTTGTACGCGTTCCTCTTCATAAAGATGTATATAAATCTTGGTCGGAGCACTAATAAATGTGAAAATTTGACATATTATATTAATAATCCTGACCTACAGGTGGTTAAATTTTTATTCATGTGACTATAATTCAATGAAATATCCCAAGAATCAGTCCTTAAGTTCATTCAGTTCAGTTTCAGTTTTCAGTTCTATTATCTATGTTTTTTTAGATTATAATACACAAACGACTAATAACTAATCTGGGAATAGTTTAGATGGAGTTGTCGGAAATGATTAAATATAAAAGCATAAATGAAATGAAAATACTCATATTATAGTAAGTATAAGTATACTCCTATATATTATATCCCGAATTCTAAGCAGACGAGCTCTTACATAAATTGGAACAGAAGGAGAAAAACAATACTAAATCTTTTACATTCATAATTTGGTAAGGACTTGACAATTTTGTCTCTTCACAAAGAAAAATGCTTAAGAAAAACGCGCGAAAACAGTGTGTCAAAGAGAAATGCATAAAAATGGAAACAAAAAGGCATCTAATGACAAAAGTTTACCACATCTGTCTATCTAAGATTAATTAATTAATAACTATTTGATATGTCAGTGGTTAAAATATATAACATAACCTGATGAACTTTATAATTATAACAAGCTTATTCCCTACCGCTTCGCTGGGCACACTAATAATTTGGATGTGAACTTAGGTTGCTATAGTAACCTTTGTCATATTATCCGTTGCGTCGTAACCATTGCTATGGTAACCGTTGCTATAGTAACTCTTACCCCCTTGTTAAGTGTATAGCTCCTACATGTTTAAAACTTTGCGAAATGCAAAACGTTGAAATCCGTTGGGATAGGAATTTCGTAAAATTCTTAGTGGACATTTACGTCAAAAAAGAAGTAACTATGTAAAATTTCAAGTTATTGGGACAGATAGTTTCGGAGATTTCGTGATGAGTCACTGAGTGGCAAATCGCTTATAATCGTATATATACCTATTTTATCGAAGTGATGACAAGAAAATCAGGTTTCTAATATATATTTGTAGGTTTAATACCTACAAATATATATAATATATTGCTGGCCATTAGTGTGACTGTATAGATAAGAATTAATGTTAATTGACTATCGAAGGGTCAATAAACTCGGTATATCATTAAATAATAACATAACAATATCAAAAAGTATTAAATAGCAGTGTTGCAACGCAACAATGACCACCACGACTGAAACTACATTGACACGCTGAGAAAGCCAACGAAGGTAATATATATATATGTCTTGTTTGCTATTTCTAAAGAAATACCTATTGCCACCTCTAAATATTCAGCATATTGTGACCCATGAAATGTAATTTTGATAAAAACCTTAGCAAGCTATCTCACCTTCCCGCAGATAGACGACAAAAGTTTGTCAGTAGGCAAATAAGATAGGTTCGGCAGTTGACAGCAGTGTTAGTTGACAGAAAAAAAAACAGTTAGATATTTATTTTCATGAATTTTATACTTTCATTATATAATAACTTAGAATATATTCAAATCCATAGTTTTAAAATTTAAAAGTGACGACTTACTTACTTACTATTATGTATCGACTGAAAAAAAACCAACATTGCACAATATTTTATTTCAATAATTTTATTGCGTTTAAATTAACTCCAAAATCAGCCATTTTGTTTGTTTAAGATATATCAAAGGACAAATAAATAGATTATTTTTTGAATTTTCATTTTTTCGCTTAATAAGAGCACATTTTCAGCAAAAAGTGCTGAAAATGTGTACATTCTCCGAATTGTACAAAAATTTGGTTAGCACATATAAAAAAATCATGTATTTATTTACAAAACCAATACATACTTACAAACAAATAATCAAATAAAGATATATAATAAGAATTAGTAAATTTTTTGTTATAACCAGCTCATCATAGGTTGAAAGGTTCACAATACTGGTTTTATTTGAATAAAGGTCTCAAGGCAAACCATCCTAACACCGGAAAAACGTGTAAAAGACAAACCATATAATATGTTAATAGCATGTTAATAGATACGGAAGATAATATTTTTTACTTGTTGACAAAATTCATTGCTATTGATTGGAATTTATATATATAACATATAAAACGATTGAGCCCACCTTTAAAAGAAACGTAAGTAAACTTAAAATAACTAAAGAAATATTTAAGATTAATATATTATTACTAATGCATTGAAAATGGCATAATATTGCAACATATGAAAGAAACCTAGATAGGACAGTGAAAAAAATTCAAAAAAGACATTAAAACACTATATCTCTACATTTTTGTTCCCCATACGCTATCTATCTTTGTTTTTAGTTTACCATTATTATTTTTACTTCGTCGGAGGTGTTCAGATATGGTAAATATGTAAGTAATAATATATGTTTTCTTTTGTTATTTTGTTAAATTTGCTTAAAATAAACCTGATGAGTCTCGTACAATTACGCTTTAAATAAATCGTTACATTTGAGGGTTAAATAATAGCTTTTTGGCTTATTAAAAAAAATAAGACATCCCCGCTTAATTTCTGTCGAGATCTGTTCTCAGGTCAGTGACAAATAACTTTCCGAGCTGGTGCTGGCTTTGACAATGACAAAAAGTTTTGTCTAAACTACACTTTCATTAAAGATTTTGATTTTTGTTATCCTCTTCGTTACTAATATAAAATATTTAAAGTCCGTATCATTAAGGCCCTCGATATTTTCAAAGCAATTATGCGATTATGTAGGACTGTTATATAAACTGTATAAAAGTGGGCCCGAGAGAGGTCCTTTCGAAAGCCTATAAAAAGTTTAAATAAATAAGTGCAGTACTTACGCTTATTTGAATACAAAACATTAATTTTGTTTGGATCATGTCCGGTATAATTTTACTCTATACCTTAAAATTTCAATTTAATATAACTTATGAAACCTAACGTGTCTAAACATATTAATTATTTTAAACGAGATATTGCATTACACACGATTGTATCATGGAGCAAAAAACTAATAATATGTGAATAACTATAATAAAACAATTTCAATAGGTATTTATACTCTTTCAAAGGATTCATTAAGATGATAAAAAAAGTAATAGTCTATAAAAATAAAAATCGTTCGTAAGAGCATTTCGTTATAACATGTAATATATTTGTAATGTTATATATCTTGTAATTATTGAATTGTAATATCCGTAATTACAGATTTCGAAGAGGTGAAAAAGTGTTTAGTTATTTATATTTATATGTTATATACAAATTTATCATAATTATTTGTGTGTATTATGCAATTTTATTTTCCTAGAAACCACACCAAAAGTAAACAACACAAATCTAATGAGAAAAGCCTTGTGCATCTTTCATAAGAACTGTTTTTTTTTCCATCCAGTACTTTTTACATTGACGGAAAAATTTACCAGCTTTTGGATTTAATTGAGCTGTGTTTAGTTGTCTGCAGAATGAGACGAGATAATTAGCTAAAATTTTTCTCATGTATGTCTGAGCCGAACGCGGATGTTATAGCGAAAACAGATTGAAAAAATGTTTAGCCATTCAAAAGTTATCAAGAAAAGAAGAAAGGAGAGGGGCTCAGCTCAACACCCGCCGCGCACGGTTGGCGGATCCTAGTAATAATATTACGTTAAAATATTAATGGGACAGTAAGAGATTGTTAGCATTATTTAACAAGATAATTTGACATAATATAACAATTAGATCGTTAATATAATTACATTTTAATGCCTAATAATACGGTATAATTTAAAAGTAAATGATAAAGAGCTCCATGAACCTTCTAAGACATTTCATTGACACTTATAACTTTCATATTTAGGAAGGGTATTACATTATAGAATTATAAATAATGATACAAGTGATAATCAAATAACCGTACTTGTGTATTATTAATTGGATGGAAATCTGTTTTTCCTATAGTATTTTCTTTTTAGTTATCCTAAAACGTAAACATGTCACTGATATAATCTAAAATCAAAAAAGGCCCAAGAACGCACCCTTGAGGTACTCGCACATACAAGATTTGCATTACTTGGCAGTCGCTTGTGAAGGTGTAATATGCAATATATTGTGTTGCTGAAGGAAAACCAAGCTAATGATTCATGTGCTGATAAATAATGGACTCGCCCATGGTCTAAAACCTTTGCTTGGACCTTATTTTCAAGTTTACAGGGATGGCATTTCCGCAAAGTGGGATGTATTGAGACTCCATCGGAATCCAGCATAATTGTGAGAACTGCGATAATATTTTCTGATAACCAAAGCACAAAGTCTATAAAATTACCAAATATTGCTATTTTTTATTGTTTATAATTTTTTAATAAATAACTACTTACTATATATAATAAGTAAACAATTTGTTCACATTTTTCGCAATAAGACGTATGCCATATTTGATTTATATAAAACTCTACTATAGCAAAATGGAATGAAACCAATGCGTTATTGCAATTCTTACTTACAGGACCTTTGACACTTGAAAACGTTCACATTGTATTTCTCAAGAGAAAAACTCACGAGTACTATTCCTCGCCATTCAAAACTTTAGCTATAGATATCAAAATCCTAGTCTAAACTGTATTTATGATTTAATTTATGAAAACATATTATGTACAAAATGTCTATATAATAACTATTTATAAAACATAGGTACATAACACCAGATTGCTTAAATATTGTATCGGAAATTCATACCAAAATATCATTTGTTTCGAACTTCAGTGATTGACCTGAATATACAGAAATATATACAAACAAAAGTAGAAAAAAAAAACCAAAAAGTAACATACGTATGCGAGTAAGTTACTAGTGAATTATAAATAAATTATTTTTCTTGCATATTAACTTATAATAACGTTTTACTTTGGAAATACCGGTAACTATAAACAGTAAGAACAAACAATAAAACAATATGACTATATCTCAAGTTGTCTCTTATAATGGAAGTTGTTTTGATTTAAAACTAATAGTCAACTTTTATACTCATGACGCAGACGCTGTCACTGATTTGTGAGAAAAATATTATTATTTAAATTGTTTCCTTGTACCTAAAAATATATCTATTATTGTAATAGGAAAATTTTATTCAATAAATTATCTTTACTATCACTGTCAAGTAAAGCTCTTTCTCCACTCACTGTAATCCTCTAAAACGATAACTATTTCCGTTTTTATTAAAAGCATCAAATAACTGCTAACTGCCTATTGAAAATGCAATTTTATTTAGAAATTCCATTTACATGTCACATTCGCTTCGTTTAGAGTAGTAACATATGATGTAGATTACATATACCTTCAGAGTACTCATGGAGGATTCATTTATACTTTAAACACTGGCAGCCAATCGCGTTACTTTATATTAGCCTTATAACACTATTGCATTAAAGATAAATCAATCGATAAACCAGTTAAAATATATTGCTATATATATATATATATATATATTAGCTTATTCCCTCCCTCTTCGCTGGGCACACTACTAAATTGGATGTGAACTTAGGTTGCTATGGTAACTTTTGTCATATTATACGTTGTTATGGTGACCGTTTCTATAGTAACTATTACCCTGCGTTAAGTGTATAAGTCCTACAGGTTTAAAACTTGGCGAAATGCAAAAAAATTAAATCCGTTGTGATAGGAATTTCGTAAAATCCGTTCTTAGTGGACGTCTACGTCACAAAAGTAACTACGTAAAATTTTAAGTTAATCAAACAGATAGTTTCGGAGATTTCGTGATGAGTAAGTGAGTGGTAAATCGTTTATATATATATATATTTTTGTACATATTTTTGTTAAAGACACATCAAAGACTATATTTTTTAACCAAACACAGTTAATCTTTACAAGAACAGCTATTATAGGCTACAAAGTTTCCGATTAAAAGAGTTATATAAATTCGATAATTGGTGATATAGATAACAAAAAAACTTTCAGTTTTGTAATATAGAATAACAAACCTCTTTTTTATAATATTTATATAATTTAAACAAGTTAGAATAAGTTATTATGTATGATCTATGTGTGCATTGACGCATAGTTAATATTATTAATAGCCTCTATTAACAATATTATTTACATTGTATTTATTTATTTATTTATACAATTATTTATCTTGTATAATAATTACTGTGAAACATCCATAAGGATTGATTTCTTAAATGTATTTATTGTAAATGAAACAAATTTAGATCTTTAAAGAACAAGACTATTTGGACATGAATAGCTACTACATATTAGTGATGCTTTATTTTAGACTGTTGGAATTTAGTCAATTTGGAATGCTGTCGTGTGGATTACGGCTGCTCTCTATCAATGAAGAAATCAAAATTTTATTTCAGTTTTGTTTTAATGTTCAAATAAAAATGTCGTTGGATTTAATTTTTTAAATAATGTTACAAAATCATGTGGTAAAAAGATATTGTTTGCCAGCCTATAGTTTTTAACAATATAGTTATGCCCAAAAAGTACAATGAGAATATCTCAACAGAATTTAAAAGAATGTGATGTGCAAAACAAAAATAATGCATTTGCACCTTTATCTTAATCTTTGTCTTTGGTCCGGGTACTTCTCTCCGGGTTCTGTATGCCTTCAGCATAGCAATTTCTGTAGAAATAGATTTCTTTAGAGCAAACGGAAGAAGTAAATTTGCTCTTATCTCTATTACGTGATCATTTTAAATTAGACCTTTCCTATAGCCTGCAAGTGATTCATCATCCATATTGCATTTTCCGTACGCCTTACCTCCATGCGCTCTCTCGTGTCTACCACCCGAAACTTCTCTTTTATCCCTTTCCAATTACTTTCATGACAATAGCTACATATACGCTTATTCTTTTAACATCTGTAAAATATTATTTTGTCGTTACCACGATAATAGTGCTTATATCCTTCACCGATTACTTGAGCACCCTCTTACTTTGACTTTTACATTTATTTTTCATTTTTATCAACATATTCTCGAGTTTCTTTTCTCTGCTAATAATCGTCCCTATATTCCAATTTTCCCACCTCAGTCAAAGCTCTCCTTTTTCCTAGGCTGGTATCTTACATCGCAGCCACATTTACAGTGACTACAATTCTTGTTTATTTCGCAACCAGATGCTGCTCTTGTGAGACCGTAGTAGATCTTAGCCCATAATCACATTTTCGTTCTTCCGACATGGTATTTAATAAATGCTTATTGCCTTATCTAGCCTTTACGGCACCCTCGCAAAAGTATGAAACGGTCCTACTCTATATAGAAATAGATTATACTATTATATTGGTTGTCAAATTTGTCGTTCTTTATTCATACTTATGACAGTTCAGACAATATGTACAATTACATGTTTAAAAGCATATGTATTGGAAATATTATATATACGTTTTTCCCAATAAGAGGAAACGCTAAGAGATACTTTGGACAAACATTGTCATTTATTCTGCTAAATCACTAGTGTCATGTAAATTATATTACTTGTGCACAAGTAACAATGACGCGATCATAATAAATTTATATTATAGTCCATTCATTATAATTGTGAAGCTATTTTCACAAGAATCTTATACATTAATATAAATTTTAATATTTTTCGCTAATCTCTGTAAATAAAAGGAAAAACTGAACAACAACGCTCATCTAAATATAATAGATCATCTAAATTCTTTAAAATTGTATTAATTTAAAACATTTGTTACTATTATATTAGTTTTTGATACCTCTGCAATGATACTTCTCCTTTCTCCTATTAAATTTTAATTTCAATTTCATTCTCATTTCTCATCACATAAAAATTACAGTTTGTTTATCTATAAGATTGTGTATTTATATTTGTTATAGCTGATACTATAGTGATGCATATATACTAGGATCCGCCAACCGTACGCGGCGAGTGTTGAGCTGAGTCCCTCTCCTTTCTTCTTTTCTTGATAACTTTTGAATGTCTAAACATTTTTTCAATCTGTTTTCGCTATAACATCCGCGTTCGACTCAAACATATATGAGAAAAATTTTTAGCTAATTATCTCGTCGCATTCTGGAGACAACTAAACACAAAAAAAGGCCTCCCAAACGGTTAAGAGCTTCGCTGCCACTCAGCTCAATTTCGGATCTCTTCATAAAAATGCGGATGAAGTAATCAAAACATAAATTGTACATACAGTTGTTCTGATTGAGGAAAATTTTGACTGGCACATCATACACGCGTATCTTGTGTTATGTAAATCTTATGTACTTAATTGTTTACACATAAGCTCGGGGATGTTGAATGCATAGCTGTATAATTAACCGGTTGTTATGTAAATACATAACAATATATAAATATGTTGATCTAGACTTTACTGTTTGTTTACGATGTTTTTAATTTATTAATAGCAATCGCGTATGTTACCATAAATTATATTTATACAACCTTTTGTTTTGCTTCATTTTCCACAGCTGCGTATTAAATTATGTTTAAAAATAAATTACGAAATTTAAAATGAAAAATCTAGCATTCTAAGTATCGTTTCTTATCAGGACTGAGGCGACATCTATCGGGCTTCGATCAAAACTTTTAACAATTGTTTCTAACTACAAAGAAAATATGTTTAATTTTTTTTTTTCAGAATTTATTTAATCTTAGCATGTATTTTAATGGAGCTTGATGTTTAACTTGATGTTTGATATTTCCTATTAAACACTTTTGACTTAAACAAAAAATAAATCTTTTTGCGCAGTAATTTGTAAACTCACATAATTACATGCACGAAAAAAAAATACAAGTAGCGAAAAACACGAAAAAAGCATTTTAAATATATTTTTATGATCAACACAAAATTTTGTGATATATAAATAGTCTATGCCTATCCCATGTTCTTTCAAACGATATTTTTATTTATTTAGCTTCACGCCATATCCCTTGCGGGGTAGCCAGAGACGACGGAGCGCCAAACGCTACGGTCCCTGCATACCTCTTTCGCCTCGGCCACAGACATCAACCACTTTATACATGCCCTCCGGGGAGTCCTCGTGCTTTTTACGTGACCTTCCTCCAGTTCCGCTCACTTTTCCTATATAAATCTTTTTTACCATTCTTTCATCACTCATTCGTTCGACGTGCCCAAACCACCTGAGCACGTTCTTCTTCATTCTCACCGTGACATCTTCGCTAGTATATTTTTATTGAAGTCGTAAAAATTAAAATATATTAGAATTCTAAACTGTGTCTTATTTTAATACATATAATATCAAAATAGGAGCGCCTGTCACTTCCATTTGATACACAAGTGATCACTATATGGATTCAAAGTGAAAAATATATATATATAAATAAAGTATTGAAAATATTTTGTCACTTAAATAAATGTAGTATTATAAAGTGATTGTTTTCCCGTTAAATGATTTTAATGATGATATCTATAGACAATTCAAGCATGTTGAAAACTTGTATAATTTTTATATGTCATTTATATTAATACTAGCTCTATCTTCGACTTCGTTCGCGTCATTTTTTAAAAGCAGTTATCCGTCAGTGAAAGTTCTGTAAATATTGGTCAAGCCGTTTCAGAGATTAGCACACAAACAGAAAGGGGGGGGAATTTTTTATATTTCATTATGTAAGTACCGTATATACTTATGCGTTTAATGAAAAGCTGTTAAATTGGTATTACAGACAGACACTTCAATTTTATTCATATATTAATATGTATGAATGGAAAATATAACAATGTTTCTGTGGTTATTGCAGTCATTTGATGGCAAGCGTTAATAATAGTGTTACAAATCATTAATTCACTATTACCGATTACACCTTGATAACATTCTGATAATGGCTATTTTTATATTTATTTAACATAATTTAAATATAAAAAACATATAACGTGGAAAAACCTTGACAAATAAATCAATAACGCTTATAATAATTGATTTTATACACATATTATTGAATTTAGACTATATACTAGGATCCGAAACCGTGCGCTGCTTGAGTTGAGCTGATCCCTCTCAGTTTTTTGACTATCATTTCTGAACGGAATGAGATATTTTAATTCTGTTTTTTTTTAAACATGCCCATTCCAAAACTCTACAGCTCTGTTAATTTTAATTCAAATCGGTTCAGTAGTTTTTATGTGATGTTGCTTCAAAAATAAGTTTTCCAAACGGTTAAGAGCTTCGATAACGCTTAGCTCAATAATCTAGTTTGTAAGTATGGTAATATCAATACATTTATTAAAAAAACGTTTAAATACCGGATAAATCGCCTCAATTAGTACGGAGTAAAGATCAATTGTAGTGGTTTATATAAATAACTAAACAATGTATGTTATTAATATATAATGTTTAATATTTTATATTTATTCAGAGCAGCGATGAACTTGGAACATTTGACCAAAGGTATTGGTTTTTGAAGAATTATTTATTTGAGGCCTTAACAGATTTTTAAGCTGGCTTTAACAGGCGTTTGGAACTGTGACATTGAGTCCCGTAGTTCAGGAACTTGTCCTACGTCCTGGAATGTTCAGGTTCAGATTAGACGGTAACCCCTACGGCTTATAGACCTATAATCCAACAGAATATTTCAGATTTAAAAAAGTTTTACATTAAGATGAAGATACGTAGTAAACTTCTTTGAAAAAGCAATGCTCTTTAGTTTGTAACATGCCTTTGATATAGTATGCGCAGAAAAAAAAAAACGCAGGTAAAGTTGGAACTTACCAACCAAATTCTTATCACGAGCGAAGACGCTGTCGAAAGCTAGTTTAAATATTCTCTAAACAATGTTTATCTCAATACATAAATATAAAAACACACAAACAATAGCTAGATAAGTGAAATAAGTGTGTATCAACAAAATATATGTAAATTAGGTCAAAAAACCTAAAAGGTAATTAACACTAATTTCGTAATAGTAATATTTTAAACGTACTTTATCTAAGTTTTAATTATATTAATTTAACAATAAAATGTGTATTTATATAATAAAAGAGATGTTTGTTTTTATGTTTGCTCTAATCTCTAAACTCCTAGTGTTATTTGAAATATTTTTATCCCATTTATAGTATGGAATATAAAAGGAAATCTTATTAAATTGTAACAGTTTTGGAAATCTGTACCACAGAATACATCTGTTTCATAGACAACAAAACAAGAATACATTATTTTCGTGTTCCTCTTCTTACTTGGACAAATAAAGGGTATTCTTTCTGATATTTTGATATAAACACGTTAAAGAGAGTTATTGATATCATTTCATATAATTTTAAAGTGGCTTTCTTTAAAAAAAATGCTTTAAATGGCTAATTAATTAATATTACAAAACTCCATAATAAGTTATTTTCGTAATAAAATTACAATTAATTATATAATATAAGAGTTATTAATTACGTGTGTCACAAATATTTGTGCAGTCATGTGTCATTATAACATTTGGTGACATAAAATATACTCAATAATTCTATTTTATAATCATTAACTTATATTAATAGACATAAATTATAGGCATAGGCAAGTTAAAAATATTTTTTTCTTATTAGAAACAGAAAATACTTAAAATAAATAATTATTATATAATATAATTAAATTATAATATATACAATTTAAACGGTATACATACACAAGAAGTAAATAGAATATGTAATTAAATCATCTGATCAAGAAAATTGCATTGTGAGATTTCTTTTAAATAACAATACATGAAAATTGTCTCTAGTAAGTAAGGAGTCCCTAATAGAATATCTCTAACAACAAATGAATTCGAAAATGAAGGAAGTATTCAAAATATTAAACAAACAAAAGCGAAGCTTACAAGAGCGAAGGAAACTGTGTTGTCAACGGAGTCAAATAGATTGACATGAGTGCGAAGTTTGGATCTAGGAATATAATATATGTATAACATTACATTATAGGTTATTTATACATAAAAATACATTTAATCTAAAACAATAAATTCATGGTGGTCGCCTTCAAAACCATTTGTACACATTACAAAAGACAATGATAATAAACTATAAAAGATAAAGTTATAAACCTACAATTGGTTAAACAAGATCTCGCAATAGGTAAATAATTTTAACCCTTTTTTTTTGTAATATATACATATAATAAAATAGTAACGAGGCCAAATCTTTTCATATATATATATTTGATAAAGGCAGGATTTTATTGTTCTCTCGGGGAAGGGGAGATAAGATAATATAATAAATAAACATAAGGACAAAAAATATTGTAATTTATACCTTAAATATATGTATTATAGTTTGTCCTCTGGCTTCCTATACGGAAATATATTCTTGATACAAATTCTAATATTACCAAAAAACTCAAAACTTATCTATTAATCTATAACATTAGATTACTCGTGTAATGGTATAAAAATAGAATTAACAAGAATGTCAGTTAAAGAATGAATGTTGACAACGATTGAGCACGTTCTGCTTAGTTCAATATTTTCTAATCGGCTTCCTTTTAGGTCAAACTGAATATTGGGTTCAGACTTTTAATTAATGAATACCATGAAAAATATATAATCCTCCATTAATTTTCTCTAATTACTAAAAATTAGATCCTGTTAAACGCTTTCAGTGATAAAATAAAATAATTAACGCATTTATTTGAAATTTAATTATTTTGATCTAGAATTTTATTTAATTAGAAAATATAATGGTCTCAATAAAAACGAATAAAAATGTAATTAGTGAAAGTTATGTTAGAAACACCGATAATAATATGATAGTCGTATGGTTGTACGGTTGTCCGTGTGTACGAACGTGCTTACAATCTGTTAATACGTGGTAAAACAAACATATTTTAACAAAAAATATTACAGTCTCTTAACAAGATCAGATCAAAATCCTTAAATGATATTAATTCAATGTTAAATATAAATTATATAAGAATAACGCTTAATAAAAATTGTATAAGAATATATAATAAAAGGTAGTTCAAAGAAGTTTTATTTCACGGAACTCAGACAAAATAAACAATTGATCATATTAAGAAACTTTATTTCCACAACACAGATAAAAAAAAAAGTAACAAATATGACAAATTAAAAAAAAAACAGATAAAATAAAAATCAAAATATATGTTTAGATTATGTATATGTTAAAACTTTTTAGATAAATAAATTTATTAAAATCACTATTACATTATATTTATTACCAAGAATTTTACGGTAAAAATTGCATGTGAAAGTATTTTTTTTTAATCTATTCTCATAAATAACTGATTTTTTTATAAAATATTTCGAATAAAACCTCATCTATCACTGAAAAGTACATATATACGTAATAATAAAAAGTACATACATATAATAATATTTCAGAACCTATTTGTATGTAGATAATAAAACTAATAGACATTAAATTATATTCTTATCTAGTTGTCTAGTAGTACTTTTCAAAATGGCCTCCAAATGTCAAAAACAATTTTTATCTATGACCTTAAATAATTTATAAAGCCTAATATGAATTAAGTAGAATTCTTGACATTATTTCTAATTCTTTATCATCATTACTAATAAATAATCTTAAAACTTTTGTTTTAGCTTTAACTTTAGTTATGCCCACGACTTCGCTCGCGAGGAATGTATTTTTTAAATAAGAGCAGCCTAAGTTATGCCTTATAACATCACTCAAAAACCTGTTAAAATCTTACCCTATATATTTTCATATGCATTTAGTGAAAAGTTATTAATTTGTTTATACAAACAGACACTTCAATTTTAATTATATGTATATATTGTTGGGGATAAATAAACCAATAATCTGAAGCAATGGACATGGATTCAAAGCTGTTTTTATTAGTTACTGGATTGGATTGGAAGCTTTTTTAGTTAGTTACTAGAGTAAATTTTTATAACTTACTTTTATACACCCAAAGTCATCTCTTACTCCTTGACAGTTATATTATACAATTTATAACTTTATATTGCAAAGTACATTAGTTTTTATTAAATTTACTAATATAAATAAAATTTAAATGAAATTCTTATACAAAAGTAAATCGTCTCTTATCATAATCTCGGTATAAAGCTCCGTCAAAACTTTCAATATTAAAATGTTATAATTGATTAATAATTATTTGTAAATCATTTATAAAATGAATTAAATTAATTTGTGTACTTACAATAAAGTTATTTTTTTTTCTATTACTTATTATGTTTGTCTTAAATTATCAATGCCGTAAAATCGTTAACCTGATTTAAAAACATCAGAACTTTAAAAAGCGTTTTTTTTTTATTATTATATAAGAATAAAAAGAGAATTTTATCTCAAATCACAGACAGACACTTCATTATCATTTATATTTATGAATTATCTAAAGTTTGTTTGTTTTTTCCCATTTTTTTCGTTAAAAATAAAGATTGATAAAGACAGTCCGCCATTTTGTATTGTGTTCTATACAAAAATAATATGTATATCAAAATGTTTTTCATTAATTTAAATGAAACCTATTCAGTTTTATTTACATTTTTCCTTTGAATGATTATCCTTTAAAAGGTAAGACAGTTTAATTACAATAATTAATTATTCCCGACACGTAAGTGTATTTAAATCTTACACGCGTATTCTATTACATACTAACTGTGACTTTGACTTCGTTTCGCGTGAAATGTTTATTAAAAAAGTAGCCTAAGTTACTCTTTATAACAGCTATCAGTAAGTGAAAGTCCCATTAATATCGGTCCAGCCGTTGCCGAGATTAGCCGGAACAGACAGACAGGTAGATTTTTTAATGTAAGTATCACATAGACTTTCATAAGCATTTAGTGTTAAATTGAAATTACAAACCTGTACTTCCATTTTTGAGCTGAGCTCTTAACCGTTTGGGAAACTTCTTTTTGAAGCTACATCACATAAAACCTACTGAACCGATTTGAATGAAAATTGGCTGAGCTGTAGAGCTTGGGATTGGGCAGGTTTTTGAAATAACAGAAATAAAATATCTCATTCTGTTCAGAAATGATGGTCAAAAAACTGTGTCTCCCATAGACTTAACTTTATCAGAACCTCCGCGCGCTTGACGATCG
Organism: Melinaea menophilus ssp. n. AW-2005; assembly: GCA_918358695.1. Lineage (NCBI taxonomy): Eukaryota > Metazoa > Arthropoda > Insecta > Lepidoptera > Nymphalidae > Melinaea > Melinaea menophilus. The sequence goes on from OU911049.1 coordinate 10,082,519, forward strand.
TCAACCTAGAAATACGCTTATAAGCAACATCACATAAAAACTACTAAATAATAAAAAATATATACATAATATTATATATATTTTTTAATTGGAGGGAACTCTGCTTAACTCCCGCAACGTACGGACGGATCCTAATATGTATAGATTTAATAGAATTACAACTATAAGTTTTTTTTATCTAATACAATATACATATATATATTTCCATATATAAAATCTAACTAACTTACCTAGCTTGAAATTTTTTATGTATCTAGCTTGAAATCACAAAACCGACCCATCACGCACCAGCCTTGGTCACCGTCGCTTAACAATCAACCACTATTTATTCGTAGATAAATGTTTTAAATATACCCTTATTACTCTATTTTAATTTCTGTACAGACAATATATTATACAATATTAAAAGGAATTCTTAAAACTAATTACTATTATTATTATTATTAAAAATAATGTGACGGTGCTAAAAATAAGTATATTATACCAATAACCATAGTTAATCATACTAAATTAAGCATATAATGGATTACCATGAAACAAACGGCTATTATTATAAGTATATTAGTATAATCTTTAAATTAGTTAAAAGTTTCATCAATGTATGTAAAATAATCAACTATAAATCGTTCAAACTACTTTTTGAGCTTAAGCGAAGATCTTAACCGTTTGGGAGACTTTTTTGTGTTCAATTGTCTGCAGAATGCGACGAGATAATTAGTTAAAAATTGTTTGAGCCGAACGCGGATGTTATAGCGAAAACAGATTGAAAAAATGTTAAGCCATTCAAAAGTTATCAAGAAAAGAAGAAAGGATAGGATCTCAGCTTAACACCCGCCGCGCACGGTTGGCGGATTCTAGTTTGAACAACCTTTATTGAAAAGTAAAATTTTTCTCTAACACGTAAATATTTTTATATAAACAAAGTGTTTTTAATATTTAAATCTGTTTAAATATTTTAGGCCTAATTAAAAACCAGTTTGGAGACCAAATAAAATGTTTAAAAAATAAAAATTTAAATATTTATTGTATTAAACGTATACATAAGATATAAGAGAGAGAGAGAGAGAGAGAGATCTCTCTATCTTTTTCTCTCGTAAATGAATCTGAGAACTCTCAACGACAACTATCCAACATCCGGATTCTGGAAGGATGATTAAAGAAACTTTTTGACAGCACTAATTTGCTATTATTATTATTTCTCAATAATGAGGAAAGCTACTAACGTAACAGATACTTAGTTATTATTAAACATTTATATTCCTATTAGTGATTCAAGAATTGTTCAAAATAGAGTGCTTTTACCAGGAGTACCACAGACAGGGAGTACCCCTTAATGGGTAACAAGTACCGCTTGTTTTATTTACCCTCGTTTTAGTGACAGCAAGTAACATTTTGTGTATAACAAAATAAAAATAAACTATAACATTGCTTTGTGGTGGTGTTTTATTTAAAAGGTTTTTGACAAATAATATTTTTTATTGATTTTATCTCTATCACTATCATATATAATCATTATTAAGTTGCACGTTTTTTAATGCGTTAATAATTTTATTTAAAAATTAATAAATCCTTCTTTCACTCTTAATATATTAAAAAGATAAAATTGATTCATTTATTTTTAATGTCGTATATAGACAAAAATATTACAATATAAATTATAACAATTTAAAATTTATTTCTTTAAAACTACCCTCAACTATATATATATATAACTTTTTTATTAGAAAATTCTTACTTAGAAAATTCTAAAAAATAATTACTCACCAGATCCAAAAAGCCGATACTTTCATTCCTTATCTTCTCGTCCTTAACTCCCATCTCGTAGACATTGCCCTTGTGGCTCGCGAAGCGCTTCGTCTGTCCCTTCATCACTGTTATTAAATCATCAGATGTCACTACTAAAATATAATTAAAATGGCCGTAAAACGCGACCGCCTCGCTTGATATCTCAAAATCGACTGACTTGAAAACTTGACTGTGAAGAACATTGTTATATTATAGTATTTATATAAGTTTTTCTTCATCACCATGATTGTATTACCATAATGCATACAGACCGATAGTACCACTGTTAATAATGTTATATTTGTACGTTTTTATTATATCTGAATCGTATCATTGTCACGTATAAAATGTGTTGACGAATGCAAAAAAATCTTACACCTACCTACTCAATCATGTTTCATAAATAATATGTAGAATTTAATTTTTAATTTGATTATTATGTTTTAATTTTATATTTTTGGAAGAATTGAGTTTTTCTCAGTAAACAGTCTCCTATAGTATGTGTATAGTCAAAATAACAAGTTACCGAACGACAAAATTTTATCAAAATCTATCCAGTAGTTTAACATGATGCAAACAAACAGAGAAAAAGACAAAAATATTTTTAAACGCATGTAGGGCCATATATTGTGTATTTCTTTTAAGAAAATATTTACTTATTTTAAAAAGATTTTCTACTTTTTAGTATTATTATACAAAATTAAATCTAAAATCATATTTAATACAAAACATTACCACATTAATTATTTGCCACAGACAAGAGAGGAACCGGATATTTTTATATGTATAGTATTTACGAAATATTAATTTATTATATATTATATATGTGTATATTTAAATAAGAATTATTAATAGTTTATTATTGAACAGTGACTTGCATGTGTTGTTTTATGTTTTCTGTATAACCATTAAGTAACGCGTGTAAATTATTTATGGGTGTGACGATTATAATATTAATGAGAGAGAAAAAAAATATTAATACTAAAAGAGGTCTAAAAAACAAATTGATAAGAATATTCACGTTAGATATAATATATTTTAAACTATAAATATTTTATTATTTGATGTTTCAACACAATTAATTGCAAACGCAGCAAAAGATGACACAATAACTGTCAATCTAAGGTTATGTCAATAGTATTCATTCAGTATTCTAAAGCAGGGCTTCTTAAACTGTGGGTCGCGACCCCCAGGGGGGTCGCGAGACTACTGAAAGGGGCGTCGCAAAGATCTGATACTATGATCATTATATGGAGAAGGGGGTCGTTTAAAATTTCCTAAGCTTGAAGGGGGTCGCTATACAAAAAAAGTTTAAGAAGCCCTGTTCTAAAGTAAATAAACTCAGAATATCCAGAATAATCCTTCTGTTATATAACTGTCGATATTTATAAACTGTATTAAGTTTGAATTAATTATCTAATTATAGCACGTGTGCATAAAATTACTGGGACTATATATATATATATATATATATATATATATATATATTTCAGTCATAACCAAAAATTCTATCACCTATAAACTATTAAGAATTAAAAAGATATAAAAAAATGTCAAATGGAAATAAAATTAAAATATAAGTAACAAATTCCTGTAACAATTTGTAAAACTCAATTAATTGTTTTAATAATTATAAACTAATTTAAGTATTCATAGTTTTATTATTATTAATAAAACTCATGTCACACCTTAAACGGTCTCATTACATTTTAATCGATTGAATAATTAAATAATCATGTAATTTGTTATTTGTGGTGTTATTCTAATTATGTTCAATATGTTGACGTCACGTTAATAATATGAATAATAATATTATTTTATATTTAAACTTAAATTATAAAGTAAATCAGTTATATATATTATAATAGTATTTAGGTGGGGGTTACTTGGGCTATATTGTTAGAAATTTTAACATCCCCTCTCCCCTCTCTAAAACATTTAGCTGCGATCAGCCTGCCCCAAAAGGAGGGGTGATTTTTATAAGTGATTTTCGAAGATTACCCACGACGTGACGCAGATAGTGTTTTAAAAAGATTACATTGTTGTTACATACTTACTTAGCTTCACGCCATATCCCTTGCGGGGTAGCCAGAGACGACGGAGCGTCAAACGCTACGGTCCCTGCATACCTCTTTCACCTCGGCCACAGACATCAACCTCTTCATACATGCCCTCCGGGGGGTCCTTATGCTTTTAACGTTGTTGTTAATTTAATATTAATAATTAATCCAGCTAATCGAATTGATTGCGATGGTTTTAGTTGTTCGTATATTGCTCTTTAAATATATTGACGTTTGTGAAACAGTGATAACAATAAAAAAAAATCCGGCTGAGTTTGTCCTGTGGTTCTTTTGAGAGCAGGGCGCATTTGGAACTCTCGTAGCCTTAAGTTTGGAAGTCTTAACAGAAGAGCTTATTTCGATAAGTATGGTATCATATTCCTGACACTCCCATTTGATACAAAATTAATCACAGGTAATAATTCAAAGTTGGGAAGGTATAAATAAATAAATATGAATGAATGAATGGGTTCCATTTTTCCGGTTACATAACTAAACTTATCCGGCATAACTGACCACGGCGAGATGGATTACGAGCGATCAGGTCACTATCAAGGACAATCATTACATTGTATATTGTTTAAAGAATCATGTAATAGTAACAATATATAAATATATTTATATATACATATATATGTATGGTAATTATTCTTCCCTTTCAGAATCATAATATGCTATTAAATTAAATAAAAAATCCTATACCAAGACAATGATCTATAAAGATACTAAATGTCATTAAGAGAAATTTCATAATATTTACATACACATACATACAATCATAGAATACACATTTTTTTATTTACTCTATTGAATGTTTGTGTTTTATTGAAAAATGTATGTTGTAGCATATCAGTGGGATCTTTTTTTCAAATCGCCTTTTTTTATTATTAATACATTTTTCAGGTTAAGTAGACTTGAGGGAAATGCTAGCACATGATTTTATTATAATGATTAATTGTATATTTTTTAATCTTTATACTTATAATAACTTTTAATTCAGGACAGATTATTCTTTATTACAATTATTTTAATATTCAATTCTTTTTTCAGCGAAGCGAGCGTAGCGAGCGGAGCGTTCTACTGGAGACTTTTTCACATTCTTTGTCACGAATAGGCTCGAAAACTACTTGACGGAAAATTATGAAATTTTGCAATCAAAAAGACACACATTAGGTGATGGTTTAAAAAATATATATTGAAAAATTTCATGTTGTTGAGGAATAATCGTCAAAAAACTGATATCCCAATGAAGTCAATGGGAAACGATGAGTCATTACACTGGGCTCGCTTCGCTCAATATGCAAACGGCACCCGAGATTTCGCGAGCGCAGCGAGTCGAAATTGAGGATCTGTTGTATTTTAATATTTTTTTAATTGTTATGTATATTTGCATGTAAGCTGTATGACTGAATTCAGTTCCTTTAGTGATGGTTTTTCACCACTAGGTTATATTTAACCGAAACTATTTTGCATTGACAAGTAATTTCGTTACAATTTTTTTTTTGTTAAAATCATTGGCCACTTATGCATAGTTTAAAATATATATAACTCTTTTCTGTATAACGATGAACGTTTCGTAAGAAGTTTTTTCGTGTTACGATTTTGTATGGTTCATCCTTCAAGGAAATAAATGAATTTACAAGTTGCTTTTGGGGAGTCTGCTCCTGCGTTAGCATGGTTAAGCATGAAAACATCACCAGGATGGAGTGGAGTGGAGATTATTGGATCACAGGCAGTTTTCACGATTCTGCTTGAACATACAACAACATTATGGTTACCTTATTTTCTCACCGAAAAGAAATATCCCGTCCTACTGATTGGTGAATTTATGATTGCTAGTTCTAAGAAGGATCTGTGCAAAACGTATCCTCCATCCTTATAATTGACGAATCTTGGATCTATAGCTACGATCCTCTCACGAAGCATTAATTCACGCAATAGGTGTCAAAGAGGACGAGTTGTTTATAAAACTTGTGCGCGGTCAGAGCGTTCATAAAAAAAAAGATAGCAGCTTTTTTTCTAGTAGGAATTATTCTACTAGAAGATCGTAGTACAGTTACTAGTGAGTGGTATTGTGCAATTTGTTTGCCCCAATGCAGCATTCTTTCCATCAAAGATAAAGTGCGCGCTCACACAGCTGATAGAAGCATCGATTATTTAACATTCTCAGGGGTACAAATATTACCCTATCCTCCGTACAGTCCAAGTATAACTTAAGACTTTTTTTTCATTACCCATAGTTAAAAACTGCTTCGTTGCCGACAATTTAACGCCGAAGAAGACACCGTCGAATAGTTTCGACGGCTATTTTTCGGTCTATCGCAAAATACGTGTTTTAAATGTTTTGGAAGCTGATTTTACCGAATGCTTAAGCTCATGGCGGAAGATAAATATTTTGAAAAGCTATAAATAAAGATATTTCATATACTTAATATTTTTCCTTTCACTAACAATTTTCGAAACAGTCTAATACATATAGATCTAAATTATATTACGTCTCTTAATTAGGTTTTATTAATCATTTCTATGAAATAAAGTAATTCAATTTACATCCGAATGATAATGTAGATACCTACTATACCTCAGTAAACAGATAAATTCCTAGTAATAGACCACATCTGGCGATGCAACAGCAATATGATAACTATTACTATTCATTGTGAAATGATGCATGATTGTAATTTATAAATTTATTAAATACTAAATAAAATTAACTAATTAGCAATGGTTATGGCATGTTTAAGACAGCACATAATGGTAGGGTTTTCGGTACTACCACATAATGTTACTACAGACAAAAACTGGACTGTCTGGATGTAATCCCTCATGTCAACGAATAAAAATAAATTAATTAAATAATATCAATGTTTAAACAACATTAAACCAAAGGGCTAAAGATATCAAACATAAAAACATTAGCAGACGAATTCTAAAGAAAAAAAACCTTATTTTAAAAAAAATGCATTAAAAGAAACAAAATTTAAACATTCTTGTCAACGCCAAAAAAAACGCGAAATCAAAAAGCTGGTGAAATACGCCGACTGTGCGTAAAATGAAATAAACAATCATTACATTTTTAATAGAAACGTATTAACGAAAAATGAACACCAGGATCGTATAATAATGATTTATCTATTTAGTATATTTTTTTTAAATAAATAAATATGTAGGTTTGAATTCTTTCAACAACTGCCTATAATCATCCCATCCATAACTACTGTTAATTTCTAATTATGTTTTTTAAGGTTAAATTATTACAATGATTGCGTGGCAGAATGTGATTATGGTTTATGATACCATCGGTCTTTTCAAGATCTTTAAAGTTTAAAAACTTAAGAACGATGTATTTTCTTTTGTAACACGCTTGAACAAAAATTTTGAGTACGTGTAGACGAGCTACCTCATAAAAAAATATTTCCAAAATATTATTTTACCAATTTGTTGGCGTAGCTGACATGCATTTTGTTTAATTGACGGAGGAATTCAGTGCGTTGAAGGAGTAATTGAGGAAAACTGAAAGAATGGAGTAAAAAATATCTTTAGAGTACTTATGTGCAAAAAATGTTTAAATGTTCTATTCCCGTGTATTTATAAAAGAGCATGTCACTTTGTTCATAAACAAAAGTTTTTTTATATATGAAAAGTTTTATATAAGAACATTACTACAATATTTTCCATACAAATATATCGAAAAATATTGTCTTACGTCGTTTCATTTCACCTCACTGTTCTCTGATATCTAATACTAGCAGGTTGGTTACCCGTGCTTCGCGACGGACGACGGAAGTGATCAAACATTTTGTTTGAATTTCCACACCACCGAGGAGATATCAAACAGACGCGTTATATTTTTAGCAGTTTTTTAACTGTAACTTTGGAACGGCCTGGATGTTTGCAAAATTCTTTCTTATTGCACCTATTCAATATGTCAGAAGTCTTGTGTCCAAATTTCAGCTTTCTAGGTATAACGGTTTGGGCTGTAGAGCGATGAATGAGTCAATGAGTCAGTGAGTGTCTTTGTGTTTTATATATTAAGATGACGTATATCAGAGGTGCATCTATAGATTTTTTAATCAGTTATTTGTTCAAGCACAGATTATTAAAAAAAATAATAGTCAATTGAAGAATAAATTAAGAATACTTTAAAAATCCAATGCTCCGACTCTTTTCTATAATATCTATAAGTGTTTACTTCGATAAGTGAACGCCGATTAGTTAAATATTGTAACATTAGAAAACAGTAAACACACAAGAATGTTAATAAGCTCTTCATCTAACAGAACTAATCATTGAACAATGGCCACAAGTCGAGATTATATTATAGTTTAAATCTGTTTATTGACGCAAATGCACATTTCGTTAATAACAAGTATTTACCTGCATATCAATTATTACGTAGATTCATATATAATTTGCTACAGATGAGTTATTTTAGTTACTATGCCATTATTGCATATTTTAAGACAAATCTTTTCCCCTTTACAATAGTTTAAACATTGTTTAATATAAGTTTTGGTAACAATAACTATAGTAATAAACTAGTTATTAAAAGAAAGAACCCCTTGATATATTTATTACACATCTACTATAGAGATATAGATATATTCCCTCCCGCTTCGCTGGGCACACTATTAATTTGGATGTGAACTTAGGTTGCCTTTGTCCTATTATCCGTTGTCATCGTAATCGTTGCTATGGTAACCGTTTCTATAATAACTCTTAACCCGCGTTAAGCGTGTAGCTCCTACATGTTTAATACTTGGCGAAATACAAAAAGTTGAAATCCGTTGGGGTATGAAATCCGTAAAATTCGTTCTTAGTGGACGTCTATGTCACAAAAGAAGTAACTATGTAAAATTTCAAGTTAATCGGACAGATAGTTTCGGAGATTTCGTGATGATTCAGTGAGTGGTAAATCGCTTAAATATATATAAAGATATATATATATATATAAACTGTAATTTTTAGATAAAATCTTGTATTCTTGAGCTCTCATTTATATTAACTTTATACGCTTAACTTAAGTGATCGGACGAGTACCGGTGTATTCAAAAAAGAAAATTAATAAGATAATTTTTTGAAGTCGTTTAAAAATAAACAAATCACTTATTACTTACCACAAATTGCCAACGTCCATACCACGTTGAATACACCGGTTCTCGTCCGATCACCGAAGTTAAGCAACGTCGGGCGCGGTCAGTACTTGGATGGGTGACCGCCTGGGAACACCGCGTGATGTTGGCTTTTTATTATTTTTTTTTGTCAAAAATTTATTTTAGCTGTAAAATATTATCCTTAATTACATTATTTAAGTATAACCAGCAAGTGATATGGTAGGATTATGATTATAAAATGGTAATAGAATTTTAATTGAAACTAATATAAAATTCCAATTCCAAGAATAAAAGCATCATTGCACTACCAATTGGTTTTTACTTACGCAAATAAATTTATTCAATTCAGGGGGAGGCCTCGAGTGACCTTCGAAAACATAGTATCTATGATACCGTAGGAAGGTCACGTAAAAAGCATGATGACCCCCCGGAGGGCATGTTTGAAGAGGTTGATGTCTGTGGCCGAGGCAAAAGAGATATGCAGGGACCGTAGCATTTGGCGCTCAGTCGTCTCTGGCTACCCCGCAAGGGATATAGCGTGAAGCTAAATAAACAAACTAGGATCCGCCAACGCGTGGCCGTTGTTGAGATGATCCCCTCTCCTTTCTTCTTTTCTTGATAACTTTTGAATGGCTAAACATTTTTTCAATCTGTTTTTGCTGTAACATCCGCGTTTGACTCAGACATAATCTCTTTGCATTCTGGAGACAACTAAACACAAAAAAGGCCTCCCAAACGGTTAAGAGTTTCGCTTATGCTCAGCTCAATAAATATAAATTTAACGTAGAAGAAGTTAAAATAAAAGGAATCATTGCTTTGGTGTCGTATAATTACAAAAGAACATACAAAAGATTAACATTAAATATATCACTAGATTCATATTAAAATTAGCACTAAGTAATGTGATGTTATTAGGTACATTTAATATTGGTAACCACCATCACAGCCTAAAAGTGCATATATTAACATACATGTTGACAAACCTACCCATAGTAAGGTTCAAATTAAAATGGTTGAAATTTGGATGTTGGTTTTCACAATGTGACATAATCTTACACAATGTAATAAATAATTAATGAAGTAGTAAAATTTTATTTTAAGTACCTTATTAAATACACCTAAGTCTGTTTTTACACGGTTTTGATATAACACGGTTTGAAAATAAAATATTTTTAATTTTTTTACACGATTTTATTCCATTTAGCACGATTAAAAATGTTTTGGGCTTAATTTTTTTTGTCAAATTTAATTTCTGCGAAATATGTTCATATTACAAATTTAGGGGAATTCCCTTTTTGTGCATACAAGCAAATTTACTGGTCAGAGCAATTGAGATGTGTTAATATTTTGTGAATAATCTTCAATAACTATGCTTGTAAAAATAAACATTGTACATGTGATTTAATTAAATAAACATGAATACTTGTTCTTAAAAAATCCTTGTTTTTCACTAATTTTAATAGGTTTTAGAGATTAGGAACCAATCACCTATTAATGCATACGATCAATGTCTTTTTTTACACGGTTTTTTCTGGAACCAATTTCCGTGTAAAAACAGACTTAGGTGTAGTCTTGTTTTGAGCGATTATTTAAAAAATATAAATAAATGCATTTAGAAAATGTACTGAATTACATTTATATATGAAGTCAATACCATAAATAAAAAATATATATTGTAAGTAAAAAAATAAAACTGTTTATGCACTCCAAATGCATATTCAAATATTATATAATTATTATGACAATACTTAATATATATTATTAAGTAAAAAAAATTAAAAACTGATTTAATGATGCCATTTTAAGTACAAAATAAACCAAACCGAATGTCTGAATGTAATATAATAAATATATAAATACCTTTCATATAATAAATATAAAAATACAAGAATACAAGATTTTAACTAAAAATCATAGTATATATACTATTGTTCTGTTGATTATAAAAAGTATATATTTAAAATCAGTATTTTGACATCTTGTGTCATAAAAAAAGATTATTGAAATAACACCACATTAAAGAAATCACCTACTTAAATATATTTTTACCGGACACTATTTTCATGAATAAAAATAGAGAGCAGCCTCATGGAGTTTATTCAACAAGAAATGGAGTCACATTATATTAAATTTTAAATAGAAACAGCTTATCCCCGTCATACTTTGTTTGGAAAAAATAATGACTTGAAGAAGTATATAATGTAATATTAATTGAACAGTCTTGTACAAATTTTTACTACATTTTGTATGTGGCCATTCCCCACCAATGTTAATCAGAATTGGGCAACGTGACTTGATTAATTGTTGAAAAATTATCAATAATTCCATGATGCTGCAATCTTATGGATACATAATTTGATATACAATTAAGTTTTGTATGAAAAAAGTCGATTATATGCTTAGGCACCGTATATTAGGAAGCTTTACCTTTCTTAATCGTAAATGAGTTACATTCAAAGTACATACTGCCATGTTTTTAAATTTGGCGCCAAATTCAAATCAATATTTAAAATTAAAAATTTTTCACTAACCAAGTACTTTTCACACATCCTGACTCAGATCTTTCTTACTCAAGTTCTGTATTGTCTCACAGTCATTTTTCAAACTCTGTATTGTTACACAGTCATTTTTCAAACTCTGTATTGTTACACAGTCATTTTTCAAACTCTGTATTGTCTCACAGTCACTTTTCAAACTCTGTATTGTAACACAGTCATTTTTCATATTCTGTATACTTTCACAATCATTTTTCAAATTAAGTCCTTCACTTATAAAGTCACTTTGTAATTCACTATGTTTGAACTGCATATGTTTTTCTAAACTAGACTTTTGAACACAACGATACGAACAATGAGGGCACTTCACCGATTTCTGTCTAGGTTTATACGGTTTTATTTCATGTTTTAAATCCATTTTATCACAATCGTTTAAATGACGCTGTTTATGTTTTGTTAAGTTAGTTTTTTGTACACATCTATAACTACACATATCACAACTGAACGGTTTTTGGTCCGTGTGTAAATACATGTGTTTAACCAAGTTAGGTTTCTGAACGGTCCGGTAGTCGCAGTACGGGCACGCAAAAGGCTTATACCCGGTATGAGTCCGTTCGTGGACGACCAAATTATTTTTTTGGGCGCACCTATAATCACAGTACTGACAGCCGAATGGTTTTTGTTTCATATGTACTAATATATGTTTAGCGACGTTATTTTTTTGACCGGATTTATAATCGCAAAACGTACACGCGTACGGTTTCTCACCCGTGTGTGTCCTTTCGTGAATTTTCAAGATGGCCGGCGATTGACATCTGTAAGCACACTGGGAACAACAAAACTTTCCTAACTTATCTAAATCACCATTTTCACCGCTTTCACATGTCTTTGAGTGCTGTTTCAATAGCCTTTTCGATGGAAACACTTCGTTACATTTATAACAGGCGTATTCTCCTTTAATATTCATTGATAGTTCTTCATTAATTTTATTATGTGAATTAGTATCATTCTCGTTCTTCTCCACAATCACATAATCGTTGTAATTATAGTACATTTTATTTTGATCTACCGGTTTTAAATTTTCCTTGGGATGTTCGATTTTTGTATCTTTTTTCGGTTCATCTTGTCTCGGTTTTCTTAATTCCTCTCCGTACGGGCTATTATTATCAAATTGTCTATGGACGACCAAATTTTGGGGATTCTCGCGAATTTCTGGATAATTTTGTATGTAATTCTGTGGACGGGAATATAAATCTATTGGATTTAAGGCCGGTATGGTGGTGTTATTGAACACAGAGTACATTTGCTCCTGGTGCATATTTGAGCTGGGTTGGCTGTGGTTTTGTTGCAATTCACCTGAAAAATAAAAGGACTATGTATTAATAACAACGCATTGAGTTATACTGCAGTTTTTCCTTGAAGGAATAAAAAATATATAAATACTAGAAAGACAAAACGTAATACCATATTTATTATTTTTACCTTAATAACGGAAATGAAAATAGTGTTTTTTTTTAAACGAAAGGTACAGAAGAGCGTTAGACGTTCAAAATATTCGTTTTGAAATGCACATCAAATTTATGTATATAACATTATCTACTATCACCAATAAGTTATCACTACTATTATTTCTATAGCATATCATATAAATATATTATTACGATTCTGAAATACCGAACTCTATTCATGTTGCTTTTATAAAATTATACGAAGCAGTCTGAAGATGGAGAAGTACTACTTATAAAATGTTTTTTCCTTGCTGACTATACACAGTCATAATAGCTGAATTCAGAAAACTGTAATATGGGTTGTATCAATGGATATTTCAGGGATTTCTGAACACAATCAAAGCCGAGAGGGTTAACTAGTACTTTTTTCGTATTTTTAGTATAATTAGTGCTAACAAAATATAATTTTATGGTTTTAATACAATTAAAGAAGATAATGAAGTAATTATATATAACTGTCAATAGATGTTTACTTTTCTTTTTTTAATACTCTATTTGGAGCGAAAACTTTCGCTTTTTTATGCGATAATAGCAAATAAATATATATATATATATATTCATCGATAATTAAATATACATTTCCGTTAAAATTGATACAAAAACATGATTTAAATGTTAAAGGTCGAATACAACAGGTTCCTAATATCACTAGTTTTATCCTAAAGGTCATTTTTCCTATAAGTTTTTAAATGTTTAATAAAATATATGATATTATTTGTTACATACTTTATTGCTCTTAATATGACATTTAAGATTTCTGCCATAACTGGTAATATTTACTTAGTAAGTGGCATTTAAGAGTTTGTCAAACTCACACCAAATCTTGAAACACTCGTACAATAAATAAACTAGGGGCGCCAACAAACCCTCAATTTCGACTCGCTGCGCTCGCGAAATCTCGGGTGACGTTTGCATATTGAGCGAAGCGAGCCCAGTGTATTGACTCATCGTTTCCCATTGACTTAATGGGATATCAGTTTTTTTAACATGATATAAAAAAAAATCCAAATTTTTTTAGGACATTTTTCAAATTTTCAAAGTTTCATAATTTTCCGTCAAGTAGTTTTCGAGCCAATTCGTGACAAAGAATGTAAAAAGTATCCAGTAAAACGCTCCGCTCACTTTGTTCGCTTCGCTCAATAATATAACAAATAATTTCATCTTAAATTCACAGTAACTATCAAAATCTGGCACAATTAAGTCAATCTAAATATTTTTTGGGATATAAAGTAGGAAGTTTGTATTATCAATATTAATTAACTGACGGATCAATCTCTTAAACTTCTTGTCATAATGCAAAGATATCAAAAACTTTTTCCAAATTTATGTCTAAATACAGTAACTACTTAAAAAAATTGTATACTTACTATTAACATTATTTGGGTTTATCCCTTGATTCATGTTATCATAGAAGTACCCATCATCTTCTTGTTCGGATTTTATATGAAACGGCATTGGAAATAAATGTTCATTTTGCTCCAATATCCTTTGATCATGAATAACTCCGGCATTTAACAATCTTTGATCCAATCTTTGCACCAATGTTTGATCAAGCCTTTGTGACAATGTTTGATCCAACCTTTGCACCAATGTTTGATCGAGCCTTTGTGACAATGTTTGATCAAGTCTTTGAGACAATGTTTGATCCAGCCTTTGAGACAATGTTTGATCAAGCCTTTGGGTCAATGTTTGATCCAATCTTTCAGTTGGATCCAACCTCAGAGCCATATTCTGCTCCAGTCTTTGTGCTATGTGCTGCTCTAATAAATGATTATCAACTATTGTTTGAACTAATGGACTCCGTCTCATCTCTTCTTGACTTAAAATAACACTCTGTTCTAAATTATGTCTACTTAATTGTGATAAATCAATTTCATTCATCAATTCATGGGACATCTCACGACCAAGATTCTGTGATAATTCATTAACTCTACTTAAATTATGACTTAATTCAACATTCCTTGTCATTTCTTGTTCATGTAAATTCTGTAGATGTGCCAAACTATTCTGTAATTCTAATTCGTTGTTCAGATTACGTGCTAAGGTGAGATCCAAATTTCTAGACAAATTCTGACTAAGCAAATCATCATGACGCATTTGTTGCATTTCATTCGCTAATGGTAACAAATCCATTTCCATAGCAAGATTTTTGGATAGATGTGATGGCAAATCATTGAAATTTAATGACCGGGTGCGATGGTTTGTTTTTAACATGAGCGTGGACATTTGTCGAGGGGATATAGGTAGTTGAAAGTTATGTACAAGTGAACTGTTATTGAGGGATGATTGTACCGCTTGATGTAATTGTTCCATTGATATTGCTGTATGCTGGTAATCGTTTGTATCAATCTGATGTGACTTTTGTAGCTGGAATGGAAAGAAAAATATTACTCTCATGTTTACTACAATTGGAATATCTAAGATTCAAGTGAACAATTATCATTAATATAAAAAATCACAAGTCTAAATAAGCTATACTGGTTGTAGGTCTAATTCATTGTTAGTGCAAAATTGATAGAAAAGTTAAATAACAATAAATCTGATTATATTAATGTAATTAAATATATCTTAATAGTAATTAACACAAGCTATCATAAGGTTATAACAGTTCAAATGTTTTGTTTACATGATATTTGTTTTTTTCTTTTTCACATCCATATGTAAAGTTGTATAGTAATTAAAATATATTTTTTTCTACTGTATCACATACTTTATTTATAATAGTTATAAGTAATATATAAGGATAACAAGAAGTTTTATACTTACGTTTTCTAAATACATTTTATAATTTTCTTCCTCCAACATACTACTCTCTTCTCGCTTAACGAAATCCATTTTCAGTAACTCTATTTAAATTAAATACACGAAGGATTCTTTATAACGTTCGAGTCATAACCTAACAAGGACTTAAACGCTTTTTAATAACATGAAACAAACTCACAAAATTATAGAAAAAATCCGAATGTTAGTGAGGTTACGAAAATACATGTTTCATATAAAGGTCAAGATTATTCATAAAACTAATAAAAGAAAAAAGAACATTTTTTGTT
Source organism: Melinaea menophilus ssp. n. AW-2005 (assembly GCA_918358695.1). Classification (NCBI taxonomy): domain Eukaryota; kingdom Metazoa; phylum Arthropoda; class Insecta; order Lepidoptera; family Nymphalidae; genus Melinaea; species Melinaea menophilus. Next base: position 10,098,531 of record OU911049.1, read on the forward strand.
CGCTTGACGGACGAAGAAAAGGAAGCTGGTCATAGACAAAGTAGAAAATCCGTCAACGAACATCTGTCGTTAATATAGATTCTGGTAAATAATATTAAAAAAAGTAATGCCATATATTTAAAATTAGGTAACTGAGTTAAATGTGAAATTATTTGGTTAATTAAAAATTTATTATCTAGCTTTATTTCTTAACACTCAACAAAATACTTTGTGACACTAACTAAAATAATGTATTAGAGATTTCGGGATTTTGTTACACATTTACCATTCGACCTTGACTGACAGCTTTTTAGTGTTGCCGAGTAACTGACTTTTGCTTGACTACAGGTAACATATGTGATAATTAGGATAATGTTAAGCATTGCATTGTGTTTTATTCTATTCTATTCTATTCATTTTAATTTTATTTGAAAGAATACCTTAATAAGTATCTATCAAAATATATATTTTTTATGATAAGGTTATTTTAAGAAAGAAACATTGATCGAAATAGCGAGCTTATGTCACGGCTCTAGGAATTTCAAATTTTGTAACTGGCAGCTATTCAGGTTCCACTTCGGATGGAACTTTTTATAATACTCTGTGGTTAACTGTCAAGTAATGTTTTTAAGTATATTCGGAAAAGTCAGAAAAGCTTGCCCCAAAAGGTCAAAAATATTACTTTTAGGTGCTGAGCCACTATCTGATTTATTTAGAAATCAAAAGTAAGTATTAAAAATACCGGGAGTTATTTTTTGTCACTTGGGGTAACCAAACTAAATAAAAATATTAATGGAATAATTCTAACATGCAACAAGATGACACCTTACATAGTAATTATATACGAAAGTAATTATATTTGTACGACTACTTCATTTTCTAGAGTCTTCTCAACGTTTCCCAAAATGTCCAAGTCGGCGCTCGTAATTCTGGCTCAGGGGGCTGAGGAGATGGAGACGGTTATCACCGTTGATATGTTGCGTCGAGGTGGAGTAAGTTTAAATAATAATTAATTAATTTTAATACATGTTGAAATTATCAATATATAAAGATACAGACCGTCCCTACTTAATTAATGATTTAAGCTTTTATTTATAATTATTAAGATAGTATAACAATGTAAAAATGACTGAGTGTTAATAATAAAAATATAATAAACCAACTATCATTCAGCTAAGATCTGTGATGAGAAAATGATAATTTAAACTTTTTTTATTATAGTACTTAAACACTATATATTATTCCACAAAATATTAAACAAATATAGCCTTATTCTATCTAGACTTGTAAATTTTCTAAAAAACATTATCTTTAAAATCTTACAGTATGTTCTTTTTACTATCTAATAAAGGACTGAACAATCATTTAATAAATCCTATTACTAATGTCGTATATTTGTTCAAATCATATACAGATGAATGCTTGTTATAGGTAACAGTAACTCTAGCGGGACTAGACGACAAGACACCTGTCTTCTGTTCACGGCAAGTTACACTTGTACCAGACAAGTCACTCGCTGATGCTTTGGCAGAACAACCACAATATGATGCTGTGAGTATATATAAATATGACCATAAGTCACTTTACCCATTAACTTTGGTATGTTATGTATAAATTTTTTTGGTAATTATTTTGAATATGGTTTTCATACAATAATATATTTATTATTTATATGTACTTAAATATGAAATGCAAGTATCAATGTTTATATATTTTAATGTTGATAATATTATTACCTTTAAAGGTAATACTGCCTGGAGGCCTCGAAGGATCTGAACGGCTTTCAAAGTCTAACATTGTGGGCAGTTTGCTTAAAGACCACGAAAGCAGTGGCAAGATTGTAGCTGCTATTTGTGCTGGTTAGTTTTTGATTGGAAAATATTTAAAAAATTACTTTATAAAAGATATCTCCTCGTGATAACTCAGAAAAAAACGTTTTAAGATATTAATGATAGATTTTAGTAATTTAACACAATAAAATTATTATTTGTACTTTTTATAGATTATATATATATTTTTTATTTTTGAATTATTAGCTCCGACAGCCTTCGTAGCACATGGTATAGCTCACGGCAAGAGAGTGACCTCTTACCCAACAACCAAAGATAAAATAACATCTGATTACACCTATGTTGAGGCAGAGAGGGTGGTTGTGGATGGCAACATTGTTACAAGCCGGGTAAAATATATATTTTTTTAATTTGCATGAATATAATTACAGGCATAGACATTGTAACCATAAGATTGTAACAATTACCTCATTTTTAGGGTCCGGGAACTGCATACTGGTTTGGTTTAAAGCTGATCGAGATGCTCACCGGCAAGGATAAAGCCGACCAAGTTGAAAAAGGAATGATAATCTCTGGATATTAATTTATGAATACTCAATAAGAATATTGTGATAATTGGCTGATTGTGAAATAAAATTTCATTCAAAAATTGTATTTTATAGTTATTAGAAAACATTGTTTTGGATTTTATAAAAATACTATAATGAGATAATTTTATTTTATTAATAGCAATGGTTTACAAAATATAGAAAAAAAATAAATGCATACATTTGAGAGCGTCCACTTGTTACACACAACACAACAACAAATTGTTATGTATAATATAAACAACATGTATAATGTAAAAAAAAGTGTGTGTCTGCAATTCACACACTGCAGAAGTGAAACTTCTGTAAAGCCTACGAGAGAGTGAGATGGATATATGGTATCAGGACAACAACTAACAATTTTACAAAAGTATCAGCGCCATCTACTGTAAGTTTGTAAAAATATCTGCCTCACTTTAGTCTAAAGATTAAGCAATAGATAGCATCATAATAGCAGTGGGCAATATATCTTCTATCTCATTCTCTCCTTTACATTTACGTGTTTCTTTCTTTATCGTGACGCATTTTCGTTACATCGAGTTTCAAATCACAACAATTCTAAAGAAGTTTCACTTCAAAATACACATTAATTTCATGCTACAATTCAGATTTCCACTAAAATTATTCAGAGCAATTAATACTGATAAAAACAGTACTAACAGTACATTCTTATATAATTTAATTTCTGCACCTTAATTTTGATTATCAATATGTACTGTGCTCAATTTTATTAATAATATTACATTATATATCAAATATTCGAAGATTATAATAATGTAATCTATTCTTTATTCTTATATAAGATTAAATTAATGAGATTCCATTCTTTGATATTAATAAAAAAAAAAAAAAAAAATTTAAAACTATTGAGGTTTGACATTTGGAAGTTTGACAGTGACTGAATATTAAACATAAATTATTATATATTTGATTACAAGCCGTTGTTATTATAAAATAAATAACAATAACGATTGTTTAATCGATTTCTCCGATTTTTTCTTCGATTTAAATTTAGATTATCGATTCTGAGACAAATTATTACCGTAACAGTGAATCATTTAAATTTAATTAATAAATCAATTATGAAATCTATGAGTACAAGTATTATTAGGCTTTTCTTAATTTAATAACAGCTATTTAGTAATATTTTATATTTATGAGAATCATTAGCAATGAACTATTACATGTAATGTAATTTAAAATAATATTAGAATCAGACTATAAGAATATTAAAATAAAATTTAAACAAAATGTGTGACAATTATAAAATTACCAATTATCTAAGAAGTCGTACCCAGTCTTTGGCACCCCGGTGTCTGTAAGAGTGTCTGTAGATGGAAAGTCTGATGAAGATGCCTGACTCGATGAAAGGAGACCTCGATTTTCTTCTGATAGATCTGAAACATGGCGTTTTGATAATTTTTAAACTATTTGATTTCCTACTCTTTACCTGTTAACATTACTAACAATAATCTTCTGAAACAAGTTACTGAATTACAGTTAATTAAAATATAATATATGAAAACTAAATTCTGATTTTATGATAGCAAGTTGCCAAATAAACAGACACCTGGTACTATAAAGCCATTATTATATATAGCTTGGATTAGCCGCCATGTCTTTAAAAGACCTTAACATCTATAGATAAAATAAAATAGTAACAAGGTGATATCAGTACATTTAATAAATATGGAAAATTTATTATGTTTGCTTGTTTACCCGACAGCCAGATACTACTAGACGAATCTTGTTGAAATTATGTATGATTATTTCAGCTTAAGGTACGGTTGTACTGGAGAGATATATATATAGAAACAACGCTAACTGTTTACCTATAATTATTATACAACCCAATTAGTTAATATCTTTTGATTCATATACTAAGTTAAATATAATATTAATTGCATAATTATTACCTAAATAAGGATTAATTATTTCCATAACCTTTAATCAATTTTGTTGCTGTTAAAATTTATAAATTACTTTTTATAGTCTTGTAACTGTAATTTGTAATTGATTTAGGAGCGCACTTCTTGTACCGATTAATACAAATAAATATCTGCCCGAATCAGTATTTATTTTTTTCAACCTTATGTCATCAACCTATTCCTCAGAATATATATAATTTAAAATACTCATAACTTGTGTTGGAGCAGGGAAGGAGAGACACAGTTGTTAGCAACAGCTAGTCGTAAATATAATAATAGTTTTAGAAATTTAACAATTATGAAAGTAGGAATATACCTATTCAAAATTAAAAACAAACTGATTAACTGTTGTCCTTTTAAAATGAATGTCCCATTCTGTTAAAATAATAGCTATATAAATCTTTACTGATTAACCTGACATGTCCTACCAAGATATTTAATTTTGTTTATATTAACTAGGGGCGCCAAAAGACCGTCAATTTCGACTCGGTGCGCTCGCGAAATCTCGGGTGCCGTTAGCATATTGAGCGAAGCGAGCCCAGTGTAATGACTCACCGTTTCCCATTGGCTTCAATGGGATATCAGTTTTTTGGCGATTATTCCTCAACGACAAGAACTTTTTAATTATTTTTTTTAAACCATCACCTAGTTTGCGTCTATTTGATTGCAAAAGTTCATAAATTTCAAGTAGTTTTCGAGCCTATTCGTGTCAAAGAATGTGAAAAAGTCTCAGCTTGCTTCGCTCAATAAATACTAATAATGATTATAATAAAAATGCTACAGGACACTGGTCAAAATTCGATAACATAAAAAACAAAATTATTTTAGTCCCTTAAAAATTATTTTACATACAAAATAAAACATGAACTTAATATGCTAGTCTCATATATAGATATTCCTTGTACATTACATTAGGCGTTGGTGTCATCATGTTTAATTTGTGACATTAACATTACTCATTGTTAGATATAGATAATTAGATAATTAGACATAACTGTTAGATATATCACATCTTCATAACTATGAAGTTATATTAAAATAAATAAAATATGTTTTATCTTTTTTTGGTATTATGAATTTTTTGAATCGTATTTGCAAATTAAGTTTACCTATATTTTATGATTACTTTCAAAATAAATAACTATATATTTGGTACATTATCTGGCTCTTACATTAAGTATTTAACACTAAACCTACCGACAATTCTTGTATACCTGTTGCTACCGCACGCCGTCAAATTGACCGGTAATTAAGAGTTATTTTATTATATAACGCAGGTAATAATGGAAATAACTAAAAGTAAAGAGTTTAGAAAATATTATATGCATATTCTAAGAATTGTCATGTAGTTTAATAACGATATTATAACGTTTAAAAATGTGTAAGTTTTACAAAAGTTTAAGAACGGTCAATTTGACTGGCACTTGGTAGGTTTAGTGTTAATTACATAAACAGAACAGAATTGAAATTGTTAAAAGCGGCAAAACTAAAACAATACCAAAATATTGATATGTAACTTTATAATCAAATCATCATGTATGTATGTATGTATGCATCATTGTGTTTTATCTAGTTAAACAATGCTCATATAACAATGAGGGAGTGCTTAGAATAATAATGATTCATTACATCCTTACACAATGTTCTATCTGTATGTGTGATTAATGTTCTATCTGTATGTGTGTGTGATTAAACCTAAGCTTTTAATTTATTAACTTCTTTTATTATATGATTATTTTTTTTATTATGTGCCTTGTCAATTTAACACTGGCTCTATTTTCTTGCTCCGTCTGTTTTTAATTATAATTTAAATAGCAAAAACTTTTTATTAATTTATTTAATTCTTCATTGCACAATATACAAAATAATGCACAAAAGGCGTGCTTAATGCCACAAAGACATTCTCTACCAGCCAACCTTAGAATGTACATGAGAGAACAACTAAAAATATAAATAAATCCAGAAACATAACTACAATCATATCAATATAAACAAAAAGTGATTTATATTGAAGATAAATGATCAAATTAATAAACACTACAGCTTTGCCATGTTATTTTATAATAAAAAATAAAGAATTCAATTAAATCAGGACATATATTAATTTAAAAATTGACAGACAGACAAGGAAACTGTACAGCGGACTATATATATATATATATATATATATATATATATATATATATATATATATATATATGTATATATATATGTGTTCAATCTATATATAGTATTTTGCTTAATAATTAGTTATTTGATTACAATTAATTTATCTGTGATTTTAAATACAATTAAAATTTTACCAAATAGTAAATCATAATGTGATTGTTAAAATTCAAAACATGGTTTATTTATTTATATGTAATTAATGATAATACTGAATATAAAATTTAAATGAACAGTAATTATTTACTCAGATACAATACCATGGTATTTCATTATGTATCTCGGTATTTAGATAGATTAAAATCTTCTCGGGACCATGTATCTTGACTTTGTTAAACATAATGTATGTAAATGTAATAAAAGGTTGGGTTATCTATTAATATATTATTGCAACTATTAATATACTTTTAAAATATTATACATTGTAGGATAATTGGTTGTTGAGGCAATTAATAATATATACAATGTTATCAGAGGTCTATGAACAACTATGGAAGATTTATAAGTTTAATTAATAGTTACTATTAAACAATTTAATTGAAATTAAAGAAATCAAACTCACCATTATTAGATTTAGCCACACTATTCCGATAATCCTTGTCAATCTTGCATTCATTTGATGGACTTTTGAAATTAGTTCTAAAGAAGTTTTCAGAGGAAGCCACAATTTGTGTTGGAGGTAATGATGGCACCAGACATTCCCGTTCCTCGTCTTTACTCTTAAAATTACCTATAAATTTACTTATAAAACCCGTTGGTGAGACCACTTCACGGTCATCCTTCTTTTCCTTATATGTGCTTTTTAGTACATCATGAGATTTTAATGCATTCTTAAGCTCATTGACAACTTTTGAATGTGACAATGCTAATTCGGTCATAATTGGAGGAGGTGATGTACATTTAACCTCTTTTGAGCCTCTATGTTCACTTAAAATACACAAATTTAATTGACTTTTAGTTTGGTAAAGAAATGGGGCCGAATGCTCATCTCTATATGAAGTATTTTCATCCTGAATAATTTTGAGACCATGTTCTCGACCAAAAAAGGACATTAAATTGTCTTTTTGAACTGGTGGGTCATTTATATCAAATTCGAGAGAATCCAAAAGAGCATATTTATTTACTATATCTGGTTTTATTATAGATTCATTTATAATTTCAGCCTGAAAAGTATACAAATGGAGTTAGGATATGAATAAAAAAATTGTATATGAATAAGAAGTTAACCAAATTAATTTACCTTTTCCTTTTCCGTAAGCGTATTCCAAATATTTTCATAAGAACTCTTAGTTTCGGTAATATCTTCATAAATTTTCGATGCAAGAGGGTTCATTGTACGAAAATAGTCTTCCGCGACGGCGCTCAGCGCCATAATTGCACGTTATATTAACTATTTGTCTCCAATTATTTAATTATTGATACAATAATACCGTAATTACATATATCTCTATTTGTGATTACAAATAGGAAATGCACAACCGATTACGTTCACGTCAGGGTACATACCTATTGCTAAATATCAAATGAAATAAATTATTATTTGTCACTTGTTTTAAGTTTTCAGTACCTATTTTATGGTACTCTGTGGATCATAGGTTATATATACCAAATGATAGATATGTTAGTTTCTTAATATACTCTGTGGTCAGTTTATTTTATATAAGTACTAATAAAATGTATGCATATGAACTATATACGTACTCTTTGAATCTCGTAAAATACAGTATCTTAATTATTTATTCAGAGTATTATTGTCTATGGTTATAGAACAGTCTGTAGTCGCCAACATTTTATTTTATATTAGAATCCGCCAACCGTGCGCGGCGGGTATTGAGCTAAGCCCGTCTCCTTTCTTCTTTTCTTGATAACTTTTGAATGCCTAATCATTTTTTCAATCTGTTTTCGCTATAACATCCGCGTTCGGCTCAAACATACATGAGAAAATTTTTAGCTAATTATCTCGTCGCATTCTGGAGACAACTAAATACAAAAAAGGTCTCCCAAACGGTTAAAAGCTTCGCTTACGCTCAGCTCAATAATATTTACCATTTACATTTTCGATTGACACAGAATATTTAATACCGGATATATTTTATTCCATTCTTGAACTAATAATTTTAAAAGCAATTCATTATTAACAAAGAGCCAACTATGTAAAATCTATACATATCAATAAAATTTAGGTGTCTGTTTGTAATTCCAAATTAACGGCTTTTCACTAAATGCATATAAAAGCAGATACGGTATTTATATAAAAAAGCAATTATGAATTTTTTTCTTTGTTTGTTTGTTCCAGCTAATCTCTGAAACGACTAAACCGATTTTTGTAGGACTTTTACCGGCGGATAGATGATATTATAAGAAGTAATTTAGGCTACATTTCGAAGTCGTGATCACAACTAGTATTATATAATATCCTAAAGATATTTCTTATTATAGTTCAATATATCTTACACATATTTGTTCTTCTTATTTAAAACAATATAATTTACTTATTTTTACTACCAATTTCTGAAAAAATCTAGATTTGTTTTTTAAATCACCTGTTTATAAATATATAAAAAATTGTTTTGGACATATTAGTAAAATACCTCACAACCACAGAATATAAATTATTTACGCCTAATTGTGTACAAACTGTACGACAGGCGTTTCCAGTCACGATTGACGATATTTTACAGGAGTCGTAAGGCGAAAATGTCAAAATCAAAATGACTAAAACAATTAATGTTTATTTGGGGTTAAACTAAAATCTTGTAAAGTAAATATATAAAATATATAAAGTTCAAAAGCAGTATTTAAAATGTTACATAACACAGGATCGTTTAGTCAGAATGAAGTGCCGATAAATCCTAATAATCAAGTGAATCTATCGTCCCAAAATGATAATATTTCGAGCCATAATATATTAGCTAAAACTGTTCATCAGCCGCCCCAGACGACGCACTATAACGTCCCCGGATATAATACGTATGGAATTAACATGAACGCAGGTTTGAGCCATTTTCATAACACTGGTTTCCAAACAAATACACATTCTCACGAAAATTGGCCAAATAATATGTTACCAATGAATTTAAATGTACCTAACGAGCAGTCACTGCTAACTTTCCACGGTCTCGATAAACCCGAAGCAGACATTGATTATAGAGGGCTTTGTTCCAAAAATACATTGAATGTGCCCCCAATTTTCACAAAAGCATTTCATAAACAAATAGATATTGATTATAATCCATATAGACATAGTTACTCAAATTATGATATGAATCATGTAAACAATAAGTCAAGTATTAAAACAGAATTTGTGAAGGAAAATTTAGACTTGTCAGTCCAAAGTTCAGCACCTTCAGAAGCACCAAGCTTAAGTTTAAGTAAATCAAATGAAGATAATAGAATAAGTACTAATTTACTGATTAATTATACAAAGACAGAAACTGCTAATCATGATAGTAATTGCAACAATCATACGATTCAAGAACCAAGTTGTTATGAATTAGATTTATCCAATAAACCTGTATATAATGTAAAAATAGAGAGTGTTTCAAATTTAACTAATAAACTGCTCAAAGATGATTCAAGGAAACGCTTGGAGAAGAAGGTTAAAATGATAGAAAATATAATTTCACATCCTTCAAATTCACGTAAAATTAAAATTGAGCAAGAGAAGTTGAAATCGGAAGATAGTGAAGATGATGATTTCGATTTAGATTTGTCCGACACATCGGATCAAGACTTTTTTTCAAATTCTCACAAAACTAGCACAACAAATAATAATGTTAAATTAAAGAAAAGCAAATTGAAAACACCAAACTTAAACATATCAACTAAATGTGGTGTTGCAAACAAAACGAAACACAAAAACGTTAAAAGTGAAGGCTTGATTAAGTCTGAAGACAATGGTGTCGACACTAACAACAAGATTGATAAGAATAATGTAAAAGTAGAAGGTTTTATAGTAAAAACGGAGACGGTTCCAGCCATATTTAGTATAGAACAGTTCAATCCATTCCTTCATGATACTTATGGTGTACATAGTGAGGAAACAAAGGATTGTGACATCATTGGTGCCGACAGCAGCATTACTGTGGCAAAAGAAATCATCAAAAATGGTGATTATATTACAATTATTATTCTATGCAACTGTACAAATATTATTTTTGTCTCATAAATTGTATTTCTATACAGTTAACTACTATTTTTAAAATATAAAGTTCAAGATTTTTTTAGGTGCATCTCTTAAAGCTGCGTTTTTCGAATGTCCCCACTGCAAATTATTTTTTAACAATGCAAAACGTTTTCTTATACATACAAAGTGGCATACATTTGGATATATAACAGAGAAAAAATTACGATCACAGAAAGAAAAAATAGTCAAACCAAGAATTAGGAAATATAAAGTAACTGAAACGAATGAGTCAAAAGAGGCAAATGAGAATGAAGAAAGCGGGGATATTCCTTGTGGGGATTGTAAAAGAATGTTCAATAATGAACTGAGTTTGTTGAACCATAGACGGAAGTAAGTATTATAGATACACCTTATATGCTGGCTTAACCAACTAGCTACGACACTGTCAAAGAAGGTCAAAATTAGGTGGTCACATTTATTAGTAGGTGGACCATCAGACTGTTTGCAACCCACTCCACCGGTGACGCTGTCATGGGCTAAGAGCAGCAAAAAAAAAAATTAAAAATGTTTGCAACCCAATGAAAAGAATTAAAATGTATTAACTAGAAGAGATTTAAACCATAATAGATATGTAATGTTAAATTTCACCAGGTACCATCCAACTCGTGTAAGAGAATGCAAGATCTGTGCAAAGACAGTTGTGGGCATGACGGCTTTACGAACTCACATAGCAACTCATACTACTGAGTCAAAGTTTCAGTGCACCGACTGTCCCAAGTGGTTCAAATATGCTCATTCACTCGCAAAGCATAGGGACACGCATCTGGTAAGGTCTAGTCTGTCCATTAAATATCTTTTAATCTTTACATGTTAAGTTTATTATTTCCTAAATAGTGTAAATAAGCAAAACAGCATGAATGTCTATAAAACGTTATCAATCTTGTATTGTGTTCCAGGAAAAAACCCAAGAATGCTCACAATGCCCCAAAAAATTTGGGTCAGTGGCTCTCCTGAATGTACATATGAAGACACACGAGCGAGTGCTTCGAGGGGCTACATTTAGATGCACTTACTGCGGTAAAGGCTTCTTTGAAAGTTACAGCTTACAGGTAATGTGCTCCAATTGTTTGTTAATCTGTTATTATATTTAGGAATTATGGACTGCCATGTCTTAGTTGCCTGGGATTTTAACATTAAGCTGTCAATCTGATAAAAAGAAATATTTTATATATAATATTTAACTAGCCTATATATTGGCTCTGTGCACAAGTTCGTAGCGAAGTTCCGTGAGATGTCGCTCGCAATTGTTTTTTTTTCCATTTGCACATGTTTCAAATGAAAGATCAAAGATGTCGTACATTAAATGAAAGCTGCAATTTGTGCTGACATTTTACGAAAGTGTTTATTGAGAATTGAGATCTGTGACGTGTATTAAGTTTAATTATATTTTGAACATAACGAACGATAACGAAATACGTATATTTTCGGCGCACTTCACTTTTTTATTATATATAAGGCAAAAATGCGTAGCTAACTCAAAAAAAAAGAAAGCTTGGAATGATAAAAAAGCTTATTAACTAACTATAAACCTTAAAACTAATATTAGAAAGTGCATTCTAAAAGATAAAAGTTAGAAACCTTTCTTCAGTTGAATGGAAAATGCTTTCTAGAAAATATGGGAGATGCTGTCTTTATCCTTGGTTAAATTAGAAATTCTTCAGTTTATGCAAATATACAACGAGTTTTATATAAATATATGTATATATATGTTACAGGCACATGAACGCACTCATCGTAATGAAAGACCATACATTTGTGAGATTTGTAACACGAGTTTTGGAACAAACTCCAGTTTGAAAAGACATTTAAAAGTTGTAAGTTATCTTATATATTTAATATGACAAATTTAGTTATGAAGTATTAATTTTTATTATACTAAAACATTTGTATTCTAGTCGCACAGCACTTCAAAGCCCTATGAATGCAGCACCTGCCACAGGTCCTTTGTCTCCGAGTCAATCAGAGACAGACATGCCGTCAGGTACCACGGTGATCCCAACGAGTTCAAGTTTGTTTGCAAACTGTGTCCCTGCAAATACCTAAACGCCAGAGAGTTGAGACGGCATGTCTATAAAGTACACCCCAAACCCAAAATGAAGATTGAAGTTGAAAGTGATTGAAATGATTATTTAATTAGATCTTTACTCCCAAAAAGTATCTTATTTGTAAGTAAGAAGTCTCAAATTTTTGACGTTGTAAGTTTTTGTCTTGACACATGTTTGGTGCAATATTATTATTAAAATTGATGTTAATTTGTAATTCAGGTGACCCTTATAACGGTAACAATTAAAAATTCAATAATAATTATATATTTTATAGTAATAAAATAACATGGATATTTGGTAAATGTTAGTGTGTGTCAAGAATTAGAAAATTTATCATAAATAATAATGTAATTGTATTAAAATATAATATATATTTATTAATAAATATTCTTAATATCACAATTGCTAATTTGTGCACATTCTCTTTAAATTATCTATAAAAAATAATTTAAAAATACATTTAAGAAAATTGTTTTTTTTCTTACATATTTTTGTTTACCCTGATTTGTTTAAAATCCTTTTTATGTTAAATTTATGTGTATAATAGATTTATAAGCATATTTATAAAAAAACAGTTCAGTGTAAGTGTTCAAAATATTAATTATGTTAAGAAGAAATTACCGAAACTTGTAAATATGTTGTGTCTGTGGTAATAAAACTTTATAACAAAGATTTTTTTAATCCTTCAAATTATTATATTACTTAACTTTTTTGTATATTTTTCAATTTAGGTACATTTTTAATATAAATCTTGTTCAACATCAAACTAGATGTATGTGTTTGAATTCATCTTATTTTTGTTTCTATTTGGTCCCTCAAAATGTTGGATTCTTGCTAAATAACAACTGCCCTTAAATTTTAAATTCTGTATCTTGATTAAGAAATAAAATAATTCAATTTCATTCACTGTTTATTCTTAATCGTAACTTATAACTAAATTTAACAAACTGAAATAATCTTAACACAATCACACAAACCCTTCATTACGGTAACAAAGGGGTACAAATGTTATTAAATTGAATAATTTGGAATATAATATATATTTGCATTAATTATACACCAACTAAATACACTGAAAACAATATGGAAAATTACATATTATTTTTTAACCCTTTCGCTACCAGCGTCACATATATGACGATCCGATTTTCTTACCAGAGCCTGGCGTCACAAATATGTGACAGGCGTTCATTACCAGTTTATGACAATAGTTTGTCCCAGATCGTACCGTACATAGATGGGTTATGTTATAAAACAATAAAATAGATACAGGATGTTAGTGGTGTATAATTGCTAATTTCACTTACTTAGAACGTTATAAATACATCCCACAAAAATTAATGACAATTGATATAATATTAAAATAATAAAACGTCTGGGCTGTGGTGGCAATTTGTCTCCTGAGGCCCTGGTAGCGAAAGGGTTAAAGTATGAATTTATGTATATGTACAATAAAATAATTATTTTCTATTACAATTATAATCAGACAGATTTATAACTCTATTTTAATATTCTTATATATAATATATATTTAGAAAATAGCTGATAAACTAAATTAAATGTAGCAATGAGTGTTATTAATAATAATAGTCACTGAACTAAAAAAAATATTAATATTAAAAATTGTCTGATTACAATACTACTAGAAAATATATTAATTTATTGTAATAATAGATCTTTATAATCTGAAAACAAAATGTGTGAATAAAGAAAAAAAATATATTTTTTCACAGACAACAATAAATAAGATATTTAATGCAGTTTTGATAAGAGGTGATAACAAAATTGATAGAAAATTATTTTAATATGTGCAAAATGTGTTAATTTGTACATTTAACATCAATTATTGCTTTTACACTTGTAATAATGTGCTATGTTTTGTTATAACTAGGTTTACACTAATCAATTAGTTAAATATGTGATAAAAATAATACATACATACATATTACACTATTTTAACACTAAACCTACCAAGTACCGGTCAAATTGACCGTTCTTAAACTTTTGTAAAACTTACACATTTTTAAACATAAAAACATATCGTAAACATATCGTTATCAAACTGCATGACAATTATTAGAATATGCATATATTTTCTACACTCTTTACTATTAGTTATTTCCATTATTACCTCCGTTATATAATAAAATAATTTTTAATTACCGGTCAATTAGACGGCGTGCGGTAGGAGCAGGTATACAAGAATTGTCGGTAGGTTTAGTGTTAAATACTTTTGTAATAAAACTTTGGTACTTAATAAAATGTAGAAATACAATAAAATAAAATTGTAGCTATTTTTTAAAGATGCTCCATTTGGCTCAATAACAAGTTATTATAGATATTATTTTTATATATACTAATTGAAAATATGACAGACGTGATTAGGCATTAATTATTTGTGAATATGAAAATTAAGTTTACAAGCAACAAACAAACAACTAACAAAATTATTATCATAGTGTAAACCCAGTTGAAGTTAATATTTCAGAACATACAAATTTTACAAATGCTAAACTTACACACGTGTTATTTTAATTTACTTAGCACATAAAACTCAATTAGGAGACCTAAAAATATATTTATTTTGTATTCATTACAATATCAATTATTTTAGTCAACTAAAATAATAATACTTTAGTAATGAGATTGTAGAGGTGTTAGATGTATAGATACAAACCCAAAATTTAGTTTTTATGTGCAATAGACTTGATTCAAACAGCAATTTAAATTCAATCACTTTGTCCTGCGGCTTGACGAAGGAGTACATATATTTTTTCCTTAATCCAATCCTTGTTATACGGTGCATAGGTGTTTGTAGATTTTTGATACACTAGACAACTTAAATCTGCAAGCTGAAAAAAAATATATACATAAATAATATAATATTAACTATGAATATCAGTATAGTCACAACTGGTATAGATATTACATCTAATATAAGTAAATGTGGGAAAGTTTTCCCTAACAATCCACTGCATGTTACAGCAATTTGATGCCCAGACGCACAAAGAATTTGAAGGAAAGTATTTAAACACCTAGTTGGTTTGTCCTACACAAATTTCATCATTTTACAATTACTATATTGAATCTTTAAATAATTAACTTTAAGTCGTTTACAAAGAATAAAAAATATAATGTGTTTAAAAGAGGATACCTCAATCTTGTTTATATAAACAACTATGAAATTTCTAGTGACGAACTAAAATATACATTACTTATATATCAAATAATTCAATATGATATTAAATTACAATACACATAAATACCATAATATTGTTTACTTATTTAGTATTGAAATATGAGAACGCTACTTTACCTGATCAACAAAATCAAACAATTGAGAAATATCGTATGTTATTGTCGGCGTATTAGGATTTCGCCTTTTCAAATGTTCTTCATAAATCTTACAAACTCCTTCCATACAATCATTGACGCTCTCGTAATCTGAATAGGTCCTTGTTTCAGGCCTAGGACCCGGTTGCACCAACAAAATTGTGTGGGACTGAAAAGATAACCCCATTTAGCGCCATTTTTCCAAACTGAATACAATGTTTTTTTGCGATTTATAATTACCATTTTATGTAAGCGAAGTTATTTAAAATACACTTTTAATACGTAGGTACTTGATTGAAAAACAAAACAACGAAACTTCACAATATTTCGAGAAATATCTTGAGCACTATATTTCGTTGACCGCTGTCCGGAACCAGCGTTAACGTTCAGTAAATCAGTAAAGCTTGCGTCCGAAAATTGTCTTCCGTATAAAATATAATATTTTAAAACAGTGATTTTAATTTTTTTTTATACAACATTAAAAAATTATGTAATATTATACCGTTAAATATAATGATAGTAAAAAAAAATGGGTCCAGAATATTAGTATAATTAAATAATGTTTATTTATTGTGTTTGCGAAATAAAGTTTGTAATTGATCGTGGATTTTTTTTTAAAGTAATCTTTGTGTAATAAATTAGTAAATAGCACATATATAAATATATCATTTTAAATAGTAGAGTATGTTCCGATTTTTATGAAACTAGTAGTTTTTACCACATTATCTGAGTTAGCAATAAAAGGTCTTTGGCTTAGTTAGCTTTTTAGCTTCTTATATTATAAAAGTCTAGATTTATTTAATAAACTGATCTCATATCATATACAAACAGCAGTAGTGGGAATATTTTTGTACTTTTTAAAAATTAAATTTGTTTTATTTATTTTTTGCTCTTTACAAGTCACAACGTTTACCTTGACGGTCGCCAGGTAATCAATGACCGACAGTATGGCTTCCACTGTGGTCAATTAGCTGGCGATGTTCTGGTATCTAACGCACCGTTAGGCAGTCTTGGAATTATGAGAGCTTTCGATAGCGTATGGCACTAGGCATATCTCTCAAAGCTGCCAACCCGTCTTCCTCGCTGGGCGGAGCTTACAGATCGTTTTCGACGAATTTAGCTTAGACCTCACAACCGTGAACACTGGTGTTCCCAAGATTGTATGCTATCCCCGTCTCTATTTCTTCGACTTATCATTTGGATATTCCCAACATTCATTGTTGTACAGATGACAACACTGAGAATGCAGTATATTCTGGCTGTGCAGGAAACCTTGAAATCAAATCAAATAATTGCGCGTTAAAACAAAAATAATACCGTTCGTTGTATCATCGCTCATTGAAAACGTTTCTCTAAGTGCCTCGCCAAGTAGCGGAGTAGTTAGCATCGATAATTCGAGCAATGGTCACTTTTACGGTCAGTTGGAGATCAAAGCTAAGGTTGCTTCGAAAAAATTGGGAGTGATCAACAGAGTGAGTACTTCACGCTAAGTCAGCGCTTTATAACGCACAGGTCACTATGTGTACTCTACCACATTTATTACGGATAGGGGTCGGATGAGCTATTTAATCCGATTCCTACCGTCGACATCCAAAAGCGCCCTTTATTCTACCGCGTCATACCATTTCTACAATTTGGATGCATGGCGTTCAACAGAGCTGTCCTAAATAAATTTTCTGCCATGTGCCCCCAAAATGAGGAATGAACTTCCTGCGGCGTTATTTCCAGATCAATACAATATGGGTACTTTCAAAAAGCATGCCTACTCCCTTCTCATAGGTCGGCAACGCTCTTATGCATCCTCGGATATTGCAGAAGATGATAGCATGCAGCAACGCTGTCTTGCCGCCAGTTGACCATGCTAGTAAGAGAAATATTTGTAAAATATTTGAAATAATATTAGCATCTTATAAATAGTAAATCAATTGTTGAAAAATCTTTAGAATTCTCTTAAACAGCGAGTTTGATATTGATTTATTTAAAACTCTCATTTTATACTCTATGAGATAATTTTTCTCCTTTCTCTTGGCCTATACGCTATAAAACTGTATAAAGCTCTATTTCCCGCTAGATTTGAAATAAAAGATCCAGACATAGGCAAAGAATGTTAAAACTAGCCTTCGTCTACGGATTATAACATGTGAGAATAATTGACAATGGACATTTGACATTGACGTTTGACTGGAGTTTAAAGTTTAGTTTTTGTTTGTATATTCCGCTATTTTTATTTCAAAACTCTAATATATTAAACTTAAAATAGAAATATGAATACCGACGACATCGTCAATCAATTTGCAGATACTTTACAAAACCGTAATGTGAAACCATTTATTTTATATGGTGATAAGCAGAGTGATCCCTCTATTTATAAAGAGGTGAAAGTGAGGGATGTTATGTCAATAATATCAAAACAATTAAAAGCAATCAAAAACGCTGATAATGTAGGAAGAGATGTACAACGAAGTAGGACTTCATGTTTAAATAAGAAATCGGATATTGTACCTGTGGAAATAGTGAGTTATTTTATTATTCTAAATTATTGATTTAATTTTACATTACTATGGCTTAATTGTCTTTCAATGCCTTAATACCCCTTAAAATGTGTTAAAATTAAATATAGTTATTGTAATTTATGATTGTTTTATAATTTTTTTTTATTGTTTACCGGTATTAATATTTGATACTCAAAACAGGTCCAAAATTTTAAAAGTTCAAGTATAAATGGATTACATTTAGTTACAAGTTACACTTATATTTGTAAGTGTATAATCTTAGTATTTTTGTTATATATGATTACTTTGCTAGGAATAACAAAAATCTATATTCTTTAAATATAATGTAGTACTAACTGATTAGACATAAAATTTGGTTCTTACCTATGGTTGGGGATATATAACACTAATTTAAATACTTAATACGAAAATGGAGTCGCTAGCAAAAGCTTATTATAAAATGAATATATATTACTTGTCTTAAATTACCTTTGGGTTGAACATTGCTTTAATATTATATTTTTATTTTATGTGTCTATTATTTCTTTGTAGCAAAGTAACATAGAAAATAAATTTGAAACACAATGCATCCTAGACACTCAATTAATAAATTTAATTGAAAATGTGGAGGCTGCGATAAATGTACAAAATAATATAAAAAAAAATTATACTGAACTTTGTCAAGAGACAAACAGTAATAATCTTGAAAGAAATGATGTTATCAAAAAATGTAACAACAATACAGACAATATAACAAGAAAGGTTGAAATTGATGCTAAAATTTGTAAAAATATTGCTCCAAGTCAAGAAAATCAACAAAATAATGATACAAATACTCATGAAGCATTGGGACATGATTATAGTAGCATAATAAATGATTGCATCACTGATAATGATGTTTTTAATGATTCAGATTTCACTACTAATGTATTAGAAGCACCAACAAGCCCTATCTTAAAGATAAAAACACATATACCAAAACATAAACCTCTTATATTCACGTTGAAGGAATTTGACAAATTTGAATCATTAGCTGCACCAGTATTGAATGGGAGTACAAATTATGAAGATGCAAAACAGATTATTAATTCACAACTCAAAGCTACAGATCTGTTTGTTAAAACACACTCAGAAATTGTTACAACCAATAAAGGTATTGAATGCAAAGAGTATTTAAGTCAATTTAATAATATGCCCAAAACACAATACAGTTTTGATGTCAATAGCGGGGTTATTGGTAATGTTATTGAAGATGAAATGCTTTTTGATAGTGACGACGATGAATATTCTGAAGAGTTGCCATTAACTTGTGCATTAGAACCTTTATTCTCCAATGACATTAAAGTTGTAGATAAAACAATGTATGTAGGTTTCCAAACCGCTAGTAATCGATCTATACTAGTATTATCTGATTCTTTTAAAAAGGCTAAAACTGTTTTCGATAGTCTTAATAAAACAATAGCAGAGAATGTATTAAAAACTTCGCATGAAGATGATGATTTTATAAAAGATAATGATGTAACTGATAAAGAAATGGAAAAGAAAAATAAACCATATCCCTCAGATTTTTATCACACAGAGGATAATGTAAATGAATTTAAAAATATCAAAAATGAAAATAACCACATCACTGAACACATAGACGAATATATTATGAAAGAATTTGAAAATAATCTGATGCCATTTGAAAGTAATGAATCAACTGAAAATACAAATCAAAAACAAATACCCTGTACTCATGGAATAAATAATTTGAAAATTAATATTGAAACAAACATAGGACTGGATAACGATAATCTTAAAAGAAGCAACCCCGACTTTATAGGTTTTAAAACTGCAAGCAATAAAAAAATTAAAATATCCGATGAAGCGTTATCAAAAATTAGAAATATATTTGACGATATAGATTTTAATAATTCAGAAAATAAAATAAATACAGATTTAGCACAAGTTCCAGAAGAGAGAAATCATTTTGTAGGTTTTAAAACAGCTAGTAATAAAACCGTTAAAATATCAGCTGAAGCTATGTTAAAAACGAAAAATATTTTTGATAATATTGATAACGAAATTTTATCTGATTGTCATGAAGATAATGTTAAATCAATAAAACAAAATAGAATGAAAACGGAACCAGTTATAACCGGTTTTAATAAGGTGTCGCTGAAGAATGTGAAGAGAAGTACCTCATTACAAAAGGATACAGATTTAGAAGATACAAGTTCTAATAACAAAAATAACTCTAATACACATAAAGTTGCTAATAAATTTCAAGGATTTAAAACAGCTAGCAATAAAACTGTACTGATATCGGATAATGCGTTAGAAACATCTAAGAAATTATTTCAAGAAATTGATAATTATGACGTTGATAATAAACAAGTAATTGAAGGAATGGAAAATAAATATTCCGTAAAGAATGACACATGTTTATCATTTAAAGGATTTAAAACTGCTAATAATAAACCAATTAAAATATCTGATGACGCCTTGCTTAATACGAAAAAGGTGTTTCAGGACATTCAAAATGAAAATGAACTTTCCAACGATGGGTATACAGCACAATCTTCAATAACGCAAGGTTTTAAAAATGTGAATATTAAACCAGTTTCAGAATTACAGGACGCTTGTAGGCAATCTAATATTTTATTTAAAAATATTAAAGATGAACATAATAATAAAAATTTTGCTTCAAACCAAAAAAATTCAGTTTTCAAATCGCCAGATTTAAAAACATATTGTGTGACAAAAGAGACAACTGATAAACTAAATATAGGTTTTGCGGGGTTTCAAACAGCAAGCAACAAAAGTGTCAAAATATCGGAAGAAGCGTTGAAAAAAAGTAGGAAGATTTTTGAGGACATAGATATAGACAATGAAAATATAGATAAAACAGATGCAACTTTGAAAGGATTTTGTACAGCCAGCAACAAAACAGTTTCCATATCAAAAGAGGCATTGATAAAGAGCGGAAAGATTTTCGAAAATCTACGCGACAAAAATCAATGTTGCGAGGAGGAACTAAAAAAAAATATTAAAGCAAAACTGCCTATTAATATCAATGTCTTCAAAAAACCAGACATTAATAAAACCAAAAAAATTATTAATAACGAAAAGAAAGTAAACGAAAGCGGTATACACGTCGAAGATTTCCTAAATACTGAAATTATTAATATTTTTGACGAATCTTTAAACACGGAGGACTTTTTTAAAGACACCACACCTAGATGTAAAAGATCTGGAAGTCCAATCCTATCATGTGCAAAGATTAAGAAGAAAAAGTTTGAACCACCAAAAACTGCTAATAAAAATATGAATCAGGATATAAAAAATACAAAACCATTAAATTTCTTTCAATTTGATGACAATTACAAGAAAATAAAAAAATATAAACTGACAGATATTTTAACCGAAAAGTCAGATTTAATTGAAAACATAGATCCATATATTATTAAATTTAATTTCGATACGATGCTAGACTTTCGGTTTGAAAATAACCGTAATGACATCGACCGTGACAGCTGGACCACAGATAAAATAAAAACATATTTTACAGATTGTGTTAGTAAGAAAATTATTCCGAAAGGTTGGATAGACAATCATATGAAATTAATTATATGGAAACTTATTTCTTACGAAATTTTCTCTCCGAAACGTATGAAATATGCATGTTCTATCAGAAATGTTTTGCAACAATTGAAATATAGATATGACAGAGAGTTATATAATGTTGAGAGACCAGCTTTGAGGAAAATATTGGAAAAGGATGAGGTATCCATAAAATCGATGGTCCTGTGCGTTGCAAGTCTATATGTAGATGGCGTTAGCGTCAGTAGGTATGTTGGAAAAGTGAAACATTTTAATTGTTTTAATATATTATTTTGAAGTTCAGAAATCTATCTCCGACCACACTATTGCCAATGGTTATATTTTTAATGTATTTTAGTGTTACCAACCAAACTAAAAACATAGAACTATTACTGACCGACGGTTGGTACTGCGTTAAGGCGAGTGCAGACCGAATGATTGACAAATTGATTGTTGATGGGAAAATATCAATCGGTACTAAATTGGCGATACATGGCGCTGAGTTGATAAATTGCGAACAGGGAATTTCTCCGTGGGAGGTATATATACATGATATCTATTTAATGTCTTGATATAATTAATAAAAATTAAATTCATTTAATATATAGCATTTAAAGAATTTTGGTTTGCAATAAAGATATATTGTAAAAGTGAAGAAAAAAATTGGCTATTGACATTATAAATTAATAAAAATTTTATTTCTTTGTTGTATTTTTTATGACAAAAAAATCATTTTTAAGGATACGAGCGCGGTACGTCTCAAAATATCAGGCAATTCAACAAAACGCGCCAAATGGGACGCCCGTCTCGGTTTTCATGGCCACGGCGCCATCTTGTCTCCAATGACAGCTGTCAGTCCGGAGGGCGGGAAAATTTCGAAACTGCGCGTGTTCGTTACGAGAGTATATCCAACTATGTATATTGAGAAGTTTGCAGATGGCAGCACTGGTGAGAACTTGTAATTTTGGAAAACTAATTAATAAAACATGGAGTCTAAACCAGTCCCAGAGATTTAAAATTTCAAAGCGTTTTTTTTTTAACCTTTAATCGTAATTTTGGTAATATTTAAATATATCCCTAAATAAAATATTTCAGTAACTCGCTCGGAACGTCTGGAACACTTGCACCAAATGAAATGTGAAACGGAATGGCAAATACAGATGGAGAAACTGTATGAAGAAGTTATCAAAATTTCTGAACAGGTAAGAATAGTTTTTTTTTTACAGAATCTTGGCGGAAAAAAAAGCTTGGAAAGGATTTCTAATTAAATTTTTTTCCATTTTTCATTTCAGGAATCTGATAATTCTGAAGAACAGTATACAGAACCAGTTAATCTTGATACGGGGTCGCAAATATCAAGATTAATGAAGAAAAGTAAAGATCCTTTACAATTTAAGGTATATTTATTATTTGTAATATGATGGGTATTTTAAATATTTTTTTCTTAATGAAGGATGTATAATTTTATGTATATATATATATATATAAACTGTTTAAATAAAAAAAATGTATAGTTCTTACAATCATTTGATATATCTAAAAATTACGGCCGGTTGTAATAAACATCATAAACTACTTTCAAATCCGTGGTTTTGGCCGCCATATTGGATTTTAATCGATTCAGAAATTTTCAATAGATTTAACCATTTTTTTTTAACACTAAACCTACCAAGTACCGGTCAAATTGACCGTTCTTAAACTTTTGTAAAACTTGCACATTTTTAAATGTTATAATATCGTTATCAAACTACATGACAATTCTTAGAATATGCATATAATATTTTCTACACTCTTTACTTTTAGTTATTTCCATTATTACCTGCGTTATATAATAAAATAACTTTTAATTACCGGTCAATTTGACCGCGTGCGGTAGGAACAGGTATACAAGAATTGTTGGTAGGTTTAGTGTTAATATGGGGTCATTAATGTAATAATATTTACGTTATATCTACGTTAGACCGATCTGTGAACAACTAGTTCAGTTAGTTTTATATTAATTTAAAAAATATTTTAAATACCTACATTTAGTGCTGAGTAATCAATAAACCCAAATTTTCAGGAGACCCTCACATCATCACAGGCACATATGTTAAAAGTGCACACGGACAGACAAAATGAAAAATTAATACAAAAAATACAGAACACAGCCCAGGTTTTGATAAAGAAACGTGGTCTGGATGTCTCCAGGAATGTTGTGCCCTTGATGAAGGTCCGAGTGTTTGATGAGAGGAAAGGTATGTCCTAATCACCGTTGGAATCTTTGTATTAGAATATGTATTTTATTAATCATATAGCATGTTTTACCCGAGATAAAATAATTAAAATTTATATTATTGTTATGTAGAATTGTAGTATAAATTTTGACATTCATTACCCTTTATAATATATTTATAAAAAGTTTAATCTTTTTCCAGCAATGATAACAATATGGCGTCCAAACGAATCGTTACTTGATTTTATTAAAGAGGGCGCTTGGATCAATGTGTACAATGTTGTACCTACTTCTATCAGGTAGTATTTAAATAAAAATCCTAAAAAGACTAGATAACCCTATATATATATATATATATATATATATATATATATATATATATTTTTTTTTTTTTCAGGTACTCTGAAATTCAAATATCGGCTGGACGACAATCAATATTTTGTAAGTCAAAATTTAAAGAAACAGAACGACAAAGATCCTTAACTAAAACATTAAGAAGAAAATGCTACACTATAAAAGAAATCCAAAGTTCAATGACCACAGATTATAACGAAATAGATACGGTTGGTTTAGTTTTTTTAATTGAACCGAAAGATTACGATGGAACCAAAGAATTATTTCAAAATGTATACTTAGGTGTTGATAACAGTATTATGGCTGTAAATTTTTGGGGTGGAGTTAAAAAGTTTGGTTTTGAAAATATTTTAGAGGTAGGACAGTTAGTCGCGTGCTTGAATTTACAGAAACGTGCCGGCAATACAAGGTATATTCCTCAATATCGAGCCACCGAATACACTTACTTTACAAAAACACCAAAATATGATTCCTCCAAAAAATTACTTGACGAGTTATCAACGAAATTTGTCAAAATGGATAAAAATAAATTTATACAAGATTGCATTGATTTAAAGAATAATTACTTGAATTACAAATATGGCAACATTGAAAATATTTCACCGTACAGAATGAATAATAGCGAATACAATATATCAAAAAATAAAATGTTTATAGAATCTCCATTAATAAATAAAGATATTAATTCGAACATTGAGTCGAATACAAAACAATTATCGCCGAATTCATTACTAAGAAAGAGGAAAGTTAATGAAAAAATTGCTAAACTTAAAATATACGGTGAACCGCCACCTTTAAATCATATACATATAATAAATAAATCATCTGAAGCCAAACGTCCGTTTAAAAGCCCGCTAATTTCTAATGACATTTCATTCAATGTTGCCAACACAAACATTAAAAATGAAAATAATGTTACCAGTACATTGCCAGTAAATAAAATATCTAGTCCAGTTTTAAATAGAACTTTTGTTAAAATTAATCCAGTGAAGTTAAATTTCGGTTTGGAAGAAAATAATTTTGAAGAGGAGTTAGATAGTCCGCCTTTAAGTTTAGATAAGTAGGATAAGTCTTTATAATATGTGATTTATTTTTTGTATTTTTAATGATTGTTGAAACTTTTTCGTATTATCTTATATGTTTATAGTCTTTTACTGTTTGTTATTTAGATATCTATAATTTAATAAATAGTTTCCTTATATTTTTTGTCTTTTAATTGTTTATATCCCATTCACTACATAGGATACAAGTGAGAGGAATAGATAGGTATTGCTCTGACTCCAGATAATTGGCAAAGGGGGAAGGTGGATGTTGATCCGTATTCATTCAAAAATTTACAGACTCAGTGTCATTTATATATAATTGAAATATATCCTTATTACTAATTTTATTAGATACCTCTAAAAATCACAAAAACTATCATTTTGATTAAGCCAATACATTGAAGAACCAAATTTTTTTTATGTTTGTTGTCTTAACTTTCAGAATTACAAACGAACGAAAATGGGTGTTTTTTCAATTAAATGTTTACAAAAGCTATTATACATAATATCATCTCTATCATTCTTTTTATAGATCTTTAGAGAGTCCTCAAAACATGATTATTCTTCTTCAATTCACTCCTGTCAATAACCAATACCAACAAATGTCACTCATATCACCAATCGAACAATCTTCTCATCTCATTTTTTCTGTTTTACTTATTATTACAATGTTCATAATTTTATTTATATTTTAGTTTTTTTAACATATGTTATACATTTAAATAAAATTGTCTGATTGTAGTTCCAAATTAACAGATTTTCACTTAAGCACATGAAAGTATGTATGGTACTTAAATAAAAAATCAATAAAATGGTTCTCTGTGCTGTTTAGTCCAATTAATCTCCGATATTAACAGTAGTTTCAATGGCGAATAGTTGATGTTATAAACTATTATTATTTAAAAAAAAACAAATCGGCCGAATGAAGTGAGCACAGCTAGTAAGATAAATATAATTAATATAATTGTACGTCATTTTTTTTTAAATATTTATATAAGTGGCAATGAACATGATATTTCTTTCTAGCAAACATTCTTCAGTCATTTCAAGGTGACCTTCAAATCGGACGACTTTGACGTTTGGTAACCTACAGAAAATTATTTTCATTTGAATTTTCTACCCGCGTAGACATGTATTATGATTTAAAATTGTTGTAAATTATTCATTAATAGAATCGTGTTTTATTACGCGCGGTGCCACGTGTGAGTGTACTTTAAGTGATATAGAGGTGGATAAACCGGTTGGATTCCTAGACTTTCTTTAATTTTTTATTTGGTAAGTAACCCCTACTTTTACGTGCGACGTCTTTCATTGAGACGCCGGCGTGGTTTAAAAATAGTTTCATTATCTTAAAGTCGTAAAGATGAAAATATCATTGTGATAATTAAAAAAATATTATGCTATGCAAAACTAACAAATATCATAACAAGAAGATTTCTATAATAACAATACATATGTTCAATATAAGATAGCTGTCCGATTATATTTTGAAAATTATTTATTTTAATCCAATTGTGAAGACATGTATTAGGCACTTAATCTATATTAGAAAAAATTTGAAGATAAACTGAGATAAAAAACATATTATAAGATTAGTTACATGATTACAAGTTAAATCATGTTCTTTTAATATTCAAGAATTTAGAAGGAAACGTATAAGCATACTTTCAAATCAGATGTTTATTATATTAAATTCCATTTATGATAATAAGGTAAAGAAAGTATTTATTAAATTATAGCAAAGTAACATTGCATGGTAACCGGGCTAGGCTGTGATTTCTTACAGATATTTTTTTTTATTTATAACAATTAATTAACAAGTAAAGAATGAAACATAATATATGTTATAGTCAAATAAACATGAATAATAAGTTGGTATTTATAAATAATACAGTGAATTTATAAAAATTTTGATTAAATCTGTAGAAGTAAGTTCCTTTCATAGTAACAGATTTTTTGTGAATAATTTATAAAATATGATAATTTATTCATTAATTTACGCATTTATCACGAATATTAATAATATTGAGGTTAGAAGAAATTAATTAATACATCAAAAACTTTCATATATTATTATACTCAAGATATAAAATTATTGAAGAATAAAAAACTCTAAAATTATTGAAGAATAAAAAGAATTAAATACTATTTTTTAATGTGGTGGTTTTGTTTATAGAAAATTATTTATTTATGTCTATTTGTTTTTTTTTTTTATGGAAAATGTTTATTTATTTATTTCTTTGAATAAATACCAGAGATAACTTGATAATGGGAGTGTCAGGAGGGAATATTTTAATTATTTTTAAATTATATATATATATATATATATATATATATATATATATATATATATAATATTATTTAGTATTTGGTGAGATGACCTGGTCTGTGGTATTGATATATCCTGTATAGTATTTCGGCCTTGTATAATAAATTATGAGTCAATTCTAGTTTTATGTATCTGTTAGATTTGGATATGAGTATAGGTAAATAATATAATATAAATTGATTAAAATAATTTATAATTATATAACCCCCCGGAAGGCATGTATGAAGAGTATGATGTCTGTGACTGACACGAAAGAGGTATGCAGGGACCGTAGCATTTGGCGCTCCGTCGTCTCTGGCTACCCCGCAAGGGATGTGGCGTGACGATAAATACATAAACATATAATATCAATAATTTCACAAAAAGTTGCTTAAAAGTATTTCATTTATGTGTTATCTTATTAATAAGTCTGTCACTAAATAAGTTGAAATTTTTCTTTGTGAAGTGAAGTTTTGTATTAACCACTATTTAATATTGTACTGTGAGTTTCACCAAATGCTGATTTATGCTTTTAGGGATAACAAAATAATTATTTAAATTATTATTATTATATAATACTTAATACATATATAATAATATTTTTTTTATCTTTTTCATTTATTAAATACCTAAACGATTAGAAGACATATACTTACTTTAATTTTAAAATATACTATGAAGTAAAAATTTTAAATATGGAATAATACCCAAAAATAAATAATTAAATTTGAGTTAAATATCAATAATACCAGTAAATTCAAATATCAATAATACCAGTAAATTTTGTAGTGAAAATGCTACTAAGAAACGAATTTTAAGAAATTCCACTGCAGAAAATGTAAAATAGGAGATGGAAAAAGAAAAGTTGATAATTTTAGAAGTTAGACACAAAATTATTTATCTTCATTTGGTGGAAAATAAAACAAAAAAATATATATATATATATTATAGCTTCTAAAGCATGTATTTAGTAGGAGGGAGGGGATAGCTGATAAATTATATAGCTATCCCGGCCCGCGATTATCTGCTCTTTAATTAGTCATCCTGATCCTCCTCTTTTATTAGTGTTATCTCCATTATCGTTTTTTGGATATTTTTATCGGAATTAAATTTTTGCGAAATGCAACGCAGGCTTTCGTTTCCTATTTTTCTTTGGCATAGAAAGAGCGAGCAAGGCATAGTAGAGGGTAGTAAAAAAAAACAATACAACTAGTGTGTCTGTTTGTGTCTGTTTCTCAACATAAACCAAGCCCATCCAATCCAATCCAAAATCCAATTTTAAATTGGATACCACTTACGGTGAAATCAGAACCTTGTATCTATGAACTGCATTTTCACAGAAATACAAAGAGCTTTTACCCAGGCTTATTCTGTGATATTAACGAAGCATGGTAATAGAAGATCAACATTTGTTCTCATAGATAAAAGATGTCTCATTTATGAGATGGTAGTCACGTTTAAACAACTAACACTCTGTCGTTTTTAAACCGACTTAAAACTATTTATTAATGCATTAAAAATGTCTTGGAAGAGAGTGTCATATATATATATATATATATATATATATATATATATATGACATATATATACATATATATATATCTAGAAAAATTAATTCAACAAAAGAACCTTGTAAATGTTATACTTATTTAAGCATATTTTAATACTTTTACTCCTAAAAAGGTTTAGAAGTTAAGAAATATTTTGTATGAAGTTGGAAGAATTGCAAAAACGAAACATATACACATACGTCGAAAAACAAAAAATATATTATTTAAATATGTCGTATGAAAAAATAATTAGCATATCAGAATATCAGCTCGATTAAAAGAATATACTATCGTAATATATAAATAATACTCGGCAAAAATAGACTGGTTTATATATGTATATATATGTTTATATATGTCTATATATGTATATTCCTTCAACGTACTTAGAGTAAAATACGTAATCCCGATTACGTAAACTAATACCGAGTGACCGATTGCATTACCCTTATCAGTTGCCTTTCTTATCACCACTTGCCATTGACCCAACGCTTACACTACAACTCATAAACACAACCGCTGTTGCTGATTGAGTGACAAGGGAATGATTAACTTATATATTGTAGTAAATGTGAAGTTATATAAAAATTAAATGTATGAAATATTTGATAATGATTTGGAAGTCTGGTGCCTCTGGGACAATGAAGGAGTTATTATTATCTGTAAAATATTCTTAGAAGTAGGAAGAAATACGTAAAGGTTTGTGAGTAACCCGTCAAAATTTGAATTTCTTTTTTTATTGCAGAGGTCCTTCTCCTGCCCTTCCCTAAAACTGTCGATAGATATTGAATTTATTAACACAAAAACACAACCATATCTATTATTTTCGAAGCAGGTTAAAATATAAAAAAGTATCATCAATCCGATGATTATTATTCCAAGGAATGTCGTTTCATGATTTTTAAAGCTATAATTAAGCTTAAGGTTTACACTTATTCTGTAAGAAACGTTTTAGGTCAAACACGTGATATTACCTACATTGAAGGTCGGCTAAGTACTTTGTTTATCGGAAGCTTAACCCGCCTCTGAACTCTATAACGCACGCAGTACGCACGCATGCACGCACGCACGCACACACGCACGCACGCACGCACGCACGCACGCACGCACGCAAGCACGCACTCTACACCCCATACGATTAATATGTACCATTTTAATAGCTCGATGAGTGTAATTTTTATACTATAATCAATACATATATTTCAATTTGTATCTATATACCAAAATAATAGGCGCTCTTCATATATAATTTCCAAGAATTTCCTCAATTTTAGTAATAGTCAAATATTCGATTAAATGTTTAAAAATTTATATATATCTTGAAAACCACTCGTAAGAGTTTAAGCAGTATTTTTGCGATAATGTATCATATGCTATGTAATCTGTATGTATAAATAAAATTGAAGTGTCCGTTTGTAATTCCAAATTAACGGATTTTCATTAAATGCTTATAAAAGTATATAAGTACTTACATAAAAAAACAATAAGAAGGCGTGGGCATAGCTAGATATAGTACCTATCGAGCTGAGCGTAAGCGAAGCTCTTAACCGTTTGGGAGACCTTTTTTGTGTTTAGTTGTCTCCAGAATGCGACGAGATTATTAGCTAAAATTTTTCTCATGTATGTTTGAGCCGAACGCGGATGTTATAGCGAAAACAGATTGAAAAAATGTTTAGCCATTCAAAAGTTATCAAGAAGAGAAGAAAGAAGAAAGAGGGGCTCAGCTCAACACCCGCCGCGCACGGTTTGCGGATCCTAATTATATATTCAAGCTGAATAAATGATAAACAAAAAAATAATGTAGTTGTATTTGTCTTTTTATGTAGGTTTTTGTTACCTGCACTTTCCTGTTCATTTTTATGGTACCGTAGTCCACTAGGAACCTTGTAGTTTTGTCATACCCTTTAGTTTGGCCACGTTCGTCCGTTTGTCCGTCTCCTAGCTCCTAATACTCTTAGTACTAGAAAGCTGTAATTGATGAATCATTGCCCACGATGACTAAGTAAGAGAATAATTTTAAAAAAATATTTATTTTTAAGTTAGCTGTATACGTAGGTATAGTGGGGTATTTTCGAGTACCCCATAATATGGGGTAATAACATCCCGTAATATTACAGGATATTATATTTCGGGAAGATTTCATAATAAACCTTTAAGGTAGGTAGGTACGGTAGGGTAGACTGGGTACGGTTGAAACAATTTAGCCTTTGTCGCTTGTAATTTTGTTGTTTATAAACCATGTGACAAGTATAATACATGAAATTAAAATATGAAGTTTTGGGTGCGTTATGGCTGTACCATTATAGTTCCCGGTTAACTATTTAAAAAAATATATGAAGTTAAAAAAATATTTCGATTTGTCTCAACCGTCCCCATGCTAGGGGCGGTTGAAACAGCGATTGGGGTCAGTTGAAACATATACAAATAATAAAACAAATACTAACAAAACAGTTTTTATTAATCACTAATACTAATTTTTCGAATAATTATGCCAACCTATGACAATTAATCAGTCTTTGAAATTTTAATTCTTCTAAAATATTAATCAGCCTTTGACAAGTAGTAACATTTAAAGATATTACAAATTAACGATAATAATCACAGAATAAACTTAACGAAAGCAAATGAACTAAATAAAAGACAATTATAAAATAACCGAAAAACACTAATATCTAAATAAAAAGTCTGGACAAACCAAAACAACTCTTTTTTAAATAAACAACACTTCTTAATCAAATAAACATTGAGAATTTACTTAAAGAAAACATTAAGCTTAGATATTAATCAGAGTCTTCAGAGTCGCAATTGTGGCAAATGTAGCTAAGACCACCTTCTGGGCATTGTTCATGAGCCCACTGTTTACATGAGGTACATTGAATCCACTTTTCTCTGGATTTGCTCTCTGAATGTGGTGTTAAGCAAACAATACAGTATGCATGCTTCGTCTTCTGATTCTTTCGATGTCAATTCCTGCTGCGTACCTTTTTTTATTCATTTTAATTTATTTTTTTTGCCTCTTCTTTCGTCTAATCTTCTCTATTCAGTCAATCTTTTCTTACAATTGTATTTTCTGGATTAGGTCTATCTGTTACAAATTATCATAGAAGACGCCTACGTTAGTTTTATTAAAGCTCGTGGCCCTTGACAAGCTGGTAGCTTGTGCGGCGCGTATGGACAGTTCAGGATTTCTTCTCATAAACATCCGAAACCATTCCTCTCCAGCCATTCCGTAGTCGTCCCAATTTCGAGGTCGTGATAAATTATACTTAACGGTAAGTTCTTAAGCTAATTTTCTCACCTCTTTCTTAGATAGTCCAAAATATATATCAGCACATCGAATCAAATATTTTGAAAGTTCTCGCTCCTGATCTACATTAAAAACACGATTATATGCTTTATACCCCATACCTTCGTCGTCTTTGCCAGACGCATCTCGCTTTCGAATGTATCTTAACAGGGAACAGTGGTTCATACCATGCTTATTGGCCGCTTTTCGTAGTGAATCTCCAGCTTTTACCTCCTCATATGCATTACTATAGCTCGATAAGTCAATTTCCCCTCTGGAAGTCTTCTTCTCCCGAACTCTCGGCATCTACAAAAAAATAAACATCAATATATTTTCTGTTTCAACCGTACCCACAAAAAATGTTTCAACCGTCCCCAACCCCACTTTTGATAAAATATGTTTCATAGCAACGACAATTGTAATAACACATTACAAATAGTCACTGTCCCTTGTTCTACAAGCACCATAGTATTCTCAAACACCCACTCAATACATTCACTTACAAAGAAAAGATAATATAAACATTTATGTAAAAATTAAAATACTTACTTTTTGGTGATTAAAAACAATATGGCGTCTTACACAAAACAACAGCGTGCTGGAAGCGGCGCGGCACTGAATTCGTATTTGAATCTGTCGTCCACTTCGTTTTCCTCTTGGACCCCTCACTCCCCGTTTAACCGTTTACGAGATATTTACTCTGTTTCAACCGTCCTTTGTTTCAAACGTACCCAGTCTACCCTACTATTGGTAACTTATTACAATGTTTGCAATTTAAACGTGCTAAAAAATAGATTTTAAGAAATAAAAAATACTCCAAAAGGAATTAATAATTGTTAATTTTATCCATGTAGAGCATTTCTTGTGATGAATTGAAAATTAATAAGATGCGAGAGATAAAAGATCTGCGGAATAAAATACGTATACAAATACAGATTCTTCTTCTCCCTCGGATATCTGCGTATACGGATAGGATTACTAACATGGATAGTACATATAAAGAATTTATTAAAAAAGAACTATCACAACGAAATAGGCTTTACAGGTTTACATGTAACAGCCGGTTAACATAAAATATTTTTTTTGAGCGAAGCGAACGAAGTGAGCGGAACGTTCTACTGGAGACTTATTCACATTCTTTGTCACTAATTGGCTCGAAAACTACTTGACGGAAAATTATGAAATTTTGCAATCATAAAGACACACATTAAGTGATGTTTTATTTTTAAATGAAAAAGTCGTAAAAAAAAAATTTTTTTTTTAAATATGTCAAAAAACTGATATTCCATTGAAGTCAATAGGAAACGATGAGCCATTACACTGGGCTCGCTTCGCTCAATATGCAAACGGCGCCCGAGATTTCGCGAGCGGAGCGAGTCGAAATTGAGGGTCTGTTGGCGCCCCTAGTTGTGCTATTACATTGTAAACGCTGGCTGAATCTTAGAAGATAGATCTAAATAATGTTTTATAGGATTGTTATGTAAAAGGACCTACAAAAGGTCCCCAAGTGTAATAATTAGAAAATACGGAACCCTTGCCTGAGGTCCGACACGTAAGTACTTTGCCGGCTTATTATAATAAAGCGCAAAAAGTAAATAAAAAAAAACATCTTTTTCAACCACAAACGTAAAATTGTTTAAATATATCGTAAATATAATAGTATTTAAAATATAATACATAAACATGTAAGATATTTTACTTAATATTTTAAATAACAAAAATTTATTACACAATCATGAATCTGCGACTTTCGGGAGTCCTTTCCGTCACTTTGTCAACTGAGCCAATGTGTACATTTAATAAATACCTCTACGCAAGTAACGACACTATAGTTCAGTATTCGAAGTGGCGATCACAGACGCCCAGAGGTCGCAGGTTCTAGTCTCGCTCGTGTTGATAATTTCGTTATATAATTAATTAAAAATAAATTATCTATGATTAAAAGTTGGATAAACGCCATGGATTATGACGAGTCAGTTCGAAATATCTTCAATGAGTAATACTTTGTCATTGGGATAATAATGTTTTTAATATTCTCTACACGCGTCTAGTATTATATTAACACTAAACCTACCGACAATTCTTGTATACCTGTTCCAACCGCACGCGGTCAAATTGACCGGTAATTAAAAGTTTTTTTTATTATATAACACAGGTAATAATGGAAATAACTAAAAGTGAAGAGTGAAGAAAATATTATATGCATATTCTAAGAACTGTCATGTAGTTTAATAATGATATTATAACGTTTAAAAATGTGTAAGTTTTACAAAAGTTTAAGAACGGTCAATTTGACCGGTACTGGTAGGTTTAGTGTTAAAATGACCGCGCTGCGGGAGTTGAGCTGAGCCCCCTCCCCTTTTTAATGCATTGTTAAGTCTATGGGAGTAACAGTTTTTTGGCCATAATTTCTGAACGGAATGAGATATTTTAATTGTTTTTTTTTTTAAACATGCCCATTCCCAAACTACATGTCTGTAAATTTTAATTCAAATTGGTTTCTGTAGTTTTTATGTGATGTTGCTTCAAAAAGAAGTTTCGCAAACGGTTAAGAGCTTCGCTTACGTTCAGCTCAATACGAATATATCAATTTAGACAATAAACAAACTAAATTTATTACATTTCATATTATTTATTGTTGAAAACCACGACACTTAAGATAAAATATTCGAATCTATATATCATCTTAATAACCTGTTTTTATATTGTTCGTTAACTTTCTCTTACGAACATACGAACTATAATTATGTACCATTTTGTAATAAAGTACTCAAATTTTGAAGTAAGCTTACACACACATAGACACGCACACACACACGAGTCTTTTTAATGATACAATACTCTGATTATAAGCTTTGACCAATGTCAAAGACTTATTGCTTAATTTACGCCATACTTATAAATCATGTAAATAAATATTCTAATATACTATTTACCGTTTTTTTTTGTATTAATTGTACCTACAATAATCTTATTATCATATTATTTATTATATTATAATATATTTATCATAATTACAAGTAACGACACGATAGTTCAGTTTACGGAGCGACGGAGACAGACTCCAAGAGGTCGCAGGTTGTCCACCGTGTTGATAAATTTTTGTCGTTAACTTCGTTGATTAAAATTATATATTTATATAAAAT
This sequence comes from Melinaea menophilus ssp. n. AW-2005, assembly GCA_918358695.1. Lineage (NCBI taxonomy): Eukaryota > Metazoa > Arthropoda > Insecta > Lepidoptera > Nymphalidae > Melinaea > Melinaea menophilus. The sequence continues at coordinate 10,134,524 of OU911049.1, forward strand.
TAATGTAAAAAACTACTTTTTATATCTGATGAAATGTCTTATTCCAACATCCAGGATACAATGTCTCGAGACAGATCATCCCGTCGGTTCTATCGCGCGGAGTCCACGCACGACCTTTTGTCCTACCTGGACAAAGGTCAAGCTGCTTGTGATGAGAATAGATGGACCTTCGAGACGGCTTGGGAAGCTGCTAATAAAGGTATTTTTAAAAAAATCTTCCCAATATTTGGATTTGATTTGTTTGGATTTGCTCTGCCCAATCCATGGATTGAATTATTTGATTCAGATTGTATTTCGAAATTAGAGGTATTATTCTTTGAGATGGGCAATTCTCTTTTAGATTTAGTTAATATTTCTGTCTTGTTCTTGAAAATATATACAAAGTTTTAAAAATTACCCTCAGTACGTTATATTTATCGACAGTATAGTTTCATAGTAATTTGATAATGTGTCTTATGGCTTTCAAAATAGGGTATATATTTATAAATTTCAATAAAACAACGTCAAAGTCCATGACAAAGCCATTGTAAGTATTCAGAGCATGTACAATAGGAAACGGGATTTACAAGTTCTGAATCGTAGACCTAAAGTCTAACGCTAGACTGTTTGTCGCTAAATGCAACTAAGGTTAGATATTCGATCTTACTGCCCTGATTTAGGGTAGAAAATTGCATAAAGAGATATTTTAAAATACATTATATAGTTCGTAATTCAACTTTATTCTGTTTCAACTTTTATTCATGTAGGTATTTACACGCGCTTTTTAATCGTATATTATAAAAAGGTCAGTGTGGTCAGTCCATGTGTAAGCTACCACCAGCTCGGAATACTGCTCTACTGAGAGGAGTCACTCATAAACTTAACAGTTGCCTTTTTAAAACGAAAATAATTAAATTATTAATTTAAATCACAGTGAAAATATAATCTAGAGTGATCAGTACAAGACCAGGTTGCTGGTTTGACCCCCAGCTAATAAGATGTTCCTGTTCCTATTTGAATAATGTTTATAATAATCTTTCCTGTTTATATTTCTGGATTTTTTTTTATATTTTTTTTTTATTTGCACGCCTACCTATGTCCTCTCATGTACATCTTAAGGTTGGCTGGTAGAGAATGTCTTTGTGGCATTAAGCCCGCCTTTTGTGCATTATTTTATGTATTGTGCAATGAAGAATTTAATAAATAAATAAAATAATTGGTTAGGAAACTCAGAATCCAAAAGAACAGCACATACCTAATTGGCCTGGCTGTTGGTTCAATCATAGGTTTACTTTCAGTTGGTGGCATCTATACAGTTATAAGATCAAAAGCGTACGTGTCAACTGAGGAGATGGGTGACAATTACTGCCTACTGGGTATGTGATGTGATATTCTGCTCTTATCGTGTTCCTGTTGATGATGATGATGATGATTGAAAAGGTATCATCATCAATAAGAACCAGGAAGAGTGGATATAAAGTAAAATATATACTTTTATTGTAAGGGTAACAAAGTATATATTTTCTTCAATAATGATTCCAGGTCCATATAAAGAACAGTGTGCTAGAACGGAGGTGGAGGAGGCAGACTTTCCTCCCAATTCCCCTCTAACTGTAGCAGTCAATGCCATGAGGAGTCAGGGATATAAGGTATTGATAATTATATAAAAATGTTATATTATCTATATTTATATGTTCTTCTACAAGCATCAAAGCTATTACCGACACTAGCTCACTTGCTATAACAAAGATGAATTCCTTAAACCTAGGACAGGTTCCAATTCTTCTGATAAATTTTTAATAGATATAATCTAAAATGTTGACTAGTTGATAGTTTAAGTTTAATGGTTTTCCTTTATAAATAGACCATTTTAAAAACAATATTTCAGCTCCACACAGGGACATGGCTCGTGGATGGAAATCCTCAAATAATCCTCTTCGACATCAGTTCAGCGGCTTGGCAAATGGACTCGTACAAGCAGGAGCTATGGGATACCACATCTGTTGGAATACCGCATTTGGATGTAGAGGCAAACGACGCAGTTATATTAGGTTTCATGGTGGCCCAGTTTATTATTGAGGTGAGATTTTTGGGGGTGCCTCGGGGGCTATTTGTCCTCATATTTTGACCGGTTTCGATAACTTGTCCACGATTTTTTGTTATTGGATAATGTCAAAAATTGACATTATCCAGTTTTGTTAGGATGTAATTTTAGTGTTTTTACTAAATATTAATATTAAATATATCGTGTTAGTTCCGTAAAGCAGCCGAGAACTACAGCGATACACCGCCACGCGTGGTCGCTCACTTCCACGAGTGGCAGGCGGGTGTCGGTCTAATCGTGTTGAGGTTGGTACATCAATATATGAAAATAACAGAAATAGAGATATCATCTAAAACTCTCTATATATTTATAGAGTTCGTCACATAGATGTAGCGACAGTGTTCACGACTCACGCGACTCTACTTGGGCGGTACCTGTGCGCTGGAAACACTGACTTTTATAACAACTTGGATAAGGTATGTGTGTCTTGCTGAATGCAAAATTTCATAAATTTCTGTCAAGTAGTTTTCGAGCCTGTTCAGTATTAATTTAATATGGTGCTACTAATATACCATCTATCTCCGTCTAATTCTCGGTGGACACGAGGGCGAGAAAGAGACAGATATACCACAAGTATTGAATACTTAATATCCTTAACTAATACACCTATATCTCTCTAGTAAACGGATGAGAAGAAGGCGAAAAAGAGACAGATATACCATAAGTTTGAGCACTTAATGTCGTTAACTAATACACCTCGCTCCCTTTAGTATTCGGAGGAGGAGGTGGCGGGTAGGACACAGATAAATCACAAGTATTGAATACTTAATGTCGTTAATTAATTCAACCATCTCCCTCTAGTTCTCAGTGGACGAGGAGGCGGGAAAGAGACAGATATACCACCGCTACTGCATGGAGCGCGCCGCCGCGCATATGACGCACGTGTTCACTACAGTCTCAGATATTACTGGTAATTACACACACACACACACGCACATACACACACACACATATTAAAAAGTAATGTCCCCTGTACATTCATAGGACATTTTTTTTAGCGGTCCTCATACATTCTCTAAAAAAATAATTTGACCTTCTCGTTAAGATTGTCTTTAATGAACGTACAAATATAATATAAAAAACTCATTTAATAATATCTCCCCTCCACGTTTATATCTCTATCTCTTTCTAATCTGGTCTCAGGTTACGAAGCTGAACATCTATTAAAAAGGAAGCCGGACTTCATAACTCCTAATGGTCTTAATGTAAAGAAGTTCTCGGCTCTTCACGAGTTTCAGAACCTCCACGCATTGGCCAAGGATAAGATAAACGAGTTTTCCAGGGGACATTTTTACGGGTAAGTTTGGTAATAATTGTAATATTGGGTAATCATTACTATTGATTGATTACAAAAACATTTTTCCTTTCCAGGCATTTCAATTTCGATCTAGATAAAACATTGTATTTCTTTATCGCCGGTCGATATGAATTTGGTAATAAGGGAGCAGATATATTTATTGAAGCCTTAGCAAGACTCAACCATTACTTGAAGGTATTTAGTAATAATCTTAATATATAAAACACAAAGACACTCACTGACTCATTGACTCATTCATCGCTCTACAGCCCAAACCGTTATACCTAGAAAGCTGAAATTTGGACACAAGACTTCTGACATATTGAATAGGTGCAATAAGAAAGGATTTTGCAAAGGTCCAAACCGTTCCAAAGTTACAGCTAAAAAACTGCAAAGTTTACCCCCCGCTCCCTCTCTTCTTCACTTTCGCCGTCCGTCGCGAAGCACGGGTAACCTGCTAGTAACGTTATAAATTGTTTTTTGAAGTGAAAGTTCTTTAGAGTAGTGATTTTAAACTCGATGTAACGAACATGCGTCACGATAGAGAGACAAATACATAGATGTATAGGAGAGAATGAGATAGAAGACACATTGCCCACTGCTGTTATTTTTTAAAACTTTTAACATAATATAAACAACTTTATATAATAATACGAATATTTTACATTAAAGTATTAAACTAATAAACCTTACATTTATCCTAATACTCTATATCTATCTCACTCTCTCTTAGGCTGCTTTACAAATGTTTCACTTCTGCCGTTAGTGAATTGCACACACATACACATTTTTATTTATGTAATTAAAGAGAAAAATATTAGTTGAGGTATATTCTGTCTGACTGTTGTACTGAAAATAATTCGTCGTAATAAGGTTATTGTAAATGTAACATTTTATTAAAAAGATAATTAAAGTAAAGAAAACAATATATGTCCAAGTCGTCACGTTCGCACAGTGTCCCGAGTGTGTCCCAGATGTGTCCCGGGCGTATATAACATTTGAATTATGTATGTCCGTTCCAGTCGTCGGGATCGGACATGACGGTGGTCGCGTTCCTGATCTTCCCAGCCAAGACCAACAACTTCAACGTAGAGTCCCTCAGGGGGCACGCCGTCACAAAGGCGCTCCGGGACGCCATCAGCAGCGTGCAGCAGGACATCGGCAGGAGGATGTACGACACGTGCCTGCGGTCAGTGAACACTTTTAATAACCTAAAACATAAATAAAACTAGGGTAAAAATATCTCAACATTCCTAACTTTTATCGCAAAATGTATCTTATAATCATTAGCATAGAGTTGAAAGTGCTAAGGTAATAGGTACAGTGATATTTTAATGATAGTATAATTTTAGATCAGATATCTGCGAATCTTCCTGACTATATGTCTTCGCAAATTGAACCTTATATGTAAACACATAGAGCACAAAGTCCTAAAGTAATATAAACACCGTCATAAATCAGATAATATCGGCGAAACTTCCGGACTTTATTACTGTCTGTCTCATCGCAAAATGAACCTAATAAATATGCACATGGAAGTTGTTTTGTCCCAAGGTCACTTTCTATACCTGTCCCATCGCAAAGTGAACCTTATAAATAAACATATAGAGTCGAAAGTGCTATTGTTCCAGCCGTCAACTCTTATACCGGTTCCATCGCAAATAGAATCTTACATATATATATATAGAGTTGAAAGTGCTCTTGTTCTAGCGGTCAACTCCCCGACCCGGCCGATCTCCTCAACAAAGACGACAAAGTGCGCCTCAAGCGCTGCATCTACGCGCTGCAGCGGGACGGACTGCCGCCAGTCACTACGCATAATGTTGTTAGTACCTTTAAACTTATATAGTAAATAAGTAATGCCCTTAAAGCAATCTTATATTCGATTCGAACCTGTGACTTTAGTGTCGTTCTGGCGCTCTGTAAACTGTGCTATCGCGTCATTAATGATTGTTTTACATTTATAGGTAGACGACTGGAGTGATCCGGTCCTGAATTCAGTTCGTCGCTGTGAACTTTTCAATACTGTTAATGATAAAGTTAAAGTAAGTTATAGTAAACTGAAGTTACTTTTATTTAAAAGAAAGTCAAAAAATAATACTAAATCTACAAATTCAAGGTGATATTCCACCCGGAGTTCCTAACGTCAACCAACCCCCTGTTCGGTCTGGAGTACGAGGAGTTTGTCCGGGGGTGTCACTTGGGGGTGTTCCCGTCGTACTATGAGCCGTGGGGGTACACGCCCGCCGAGTGCACCGTCATGGGCATACCCAGCATCACTACCAACCTATCAGGTGAGATTAATCAAATAAAATCTTTGTCCGTTCTACTCAAAAAACCAAACGACAAAATTAGGAAATCATACATAGCAATCTCAACCTTAAGCTTCACAACAGTCTAAAGTCACAAATCGATCTACGAATATATCTGTCATTGAAATATGAACCTTACCACCCTCACCATACGGTTCAGGTTTCGGGTGCTTCATGCAGGACCACATAGCGGATCCCATGTCGTACGGCATCTACGTGGTGGACAGGAGGTACATATCACTGGAGGGCTCCGTGCAGCAGCTGGCGCAGTACATGTTCGACTTCACCAAGTTAGTTAACATCCTGTATATAGTAATTAATTAATACAGTATTTAATTATTGAATGTTTCAAATCTCCTGTAGTTATTTGTTTAACACTAAACCTACCGACAATTCTTGTGTACCTGTTCCTACCGCACACCGTCAAATTGAACGGTAATTAAAAGTTATTTTATAATATAACGCAGTTAATAAAGGAAATAACTAAAAGTAAAGAGTGAAGAAAATATTATATGCATATTCGAAGAATTGTCATGTAGTTTGATAACGATATTATAACGTTTAAGAATGTGTAAGTTTTACAAAAGTTTTATGAATGGTCAATTTACGGACCGGTATTTGGTAGGTTTAGTTTTAAGTAAATAAAAAAATAAAAATTATCTGTCTCCAGGTTAACAAGAAGACAACGTATCATACAGAGAAATAGAACGGAAAGACTCTCAGATCTCATGGACTGGAGGAATCTAGGAATTGTATGTGTATAACTAATTTATTTACTAGATTAAAATTTAATTCAAATACCAAACACACAAATATTGAATCTTTATAAAATAAAGTTACATATTATTAATTGATGTGTATGTCTCAGTACTACCGCCAAGCGCGGGCCCAGGCCCTGAAGACGGTGTACCCGGATTATATCGACCACATGGACCAGGAGTTGGGGAAGCAGTTCAACTACCCACGACCCATCTCCGAACCACCCAGCCCCACGCACTCCAGTCAGTATACTTCAAACTACATTCATTCATTCCTCAATATCAATTGATCGTTCATTCATTCATGATATAAGTGATTAAACAAATAATAGTTCATTCATTCAATACAAAATATCAATTAGGTCTTTCATTCATTCGTAAGTGAATAAATACGCAGATACTGAACCAACTTAAAAGCTCTCATGCTATTTTGTTGGAAAATATATATCTATATGTGAAGAATCCTATTGGAGTTCTTCTTTCTCTTTTCCTTCATTGCTGCTCTCCTCAAACCTCTTTTTAGTCAGTGTTAAAGGAACTAATCACACTAAAAATTCGACTAAACATACTAACAATTCTAGTCTTTAAAATCTTTCGCCAAGTCTCAGAGACACGTACCAGATAGACTTGGGTTATAAAATATAAGCTACAACAAAAAACTATAATTTTTCCAATGTAAAATATATTCTTACAATTCGACCATGAATCGAACCCTGGAATATTATATGAATATTCTAACAATAGCGCGTAGAAGCCACGAAACTTCGTGGCTCACCGCGTCCTACCACAAGGAGATTGAACAACAGAAGAACACGAAAGATCAAGAAGTACAGACTGACGATCTGAGAAGAAAATCCCTCGAAATCCTGGAGCTGTCTGACACAGAGAATGACCTTGAAGTGACCTTCGAGAAGAATCTCGATCTGTCCGAAACCGAGAGTTTCCAGACCCCAACAGATTTTCTGGATCTGAACGAAGCTGTGGCTGAACAGATAGACCAAATGCTAGCTAAATTAAATACGGATAACGTTTAATAGGTCTGTCCGTCGGTTGTTTGGGTTTCTTTGTGTATTATTGAGCGAAGCGAACGAAGTGAGCGGAGCGTTTTACTGGAGACTTTTTACATTCTTTGTCACGAATTGGCTCGAAAACTACTTGACGGAAAATTGTGAAACTTTGCAATAAAAAGACACATATTAGATGATAGTTCTTAAAAAAAAAATATCCTCAAAAAATATATATTTTTTTATATCTCTTTTTAAAAAAACCGATATCCCATTCAAGTCAATTGGAAAAAATGAGTCAATACACTGGGCTCGTTTCGCTCAATATGCAAACGGCACACGAGATTTGGCGAGCACAGCGAGTCGAAATTGAGGGTCTGTTGACGCCTCTAGTATAATGGTGTAGGTGGTTTTACCCACTCGTATTTTATAAGTGCAAGTCTTATATAGTAATTATTTGTTTATTGTTGTTATAAGTAGTTCTCACTGCTGTTGTTTTTGATAGTTTAGGCACGTTTTTAAATAATATAATGGGTTTTTTTTTCATACTATTATATTTTCTTATATTATGTATTAATTTTTAATCCCAGGAGCAACGACACCGGCCGCCTCAGTTCACGGATCCGAAGATGAGGATGAAGTGGACGAGGAGAAGGAGCTGGCTGAGTTGCGGATAACAGATAATTGAATGTTTCTTAATCTCTATTGTACTAAGAGTACGAAATATATAGGTTTATTTCTAACTCTATTACATAGGCCTCTTATATTATATATTAAAAACTTTGTACATTTTATTAGAATAGTCATTATAAAATTCTCGGAATAATTTAACATTAAAGCCAGTTGGTACATTTATATAAAAAAAAATGCAAATAGTGAAAAACTAAAATGGTATTGTCGACTATTAGTTATATTGGAGGAAGGATGTTGGAAAGGATATTGATGAGAGGGTGTTAAAAAGGATATTGATGAATGGGTGTTGGAAAGGATATTGATATAAGGATGTTGGAAAGGATATTAATGAAAGGGTGTTGGTAAGGATATTGATGATAGGATGTTGGAGAGGATATTAACGAGAGGGTGTTAAAAAGGATATTGATGAAAGGGTGTTAAAAAGGATATTGGTGAATGGGTGTTGGCAAGGATATTGATGAGTGGGTGTTGGAAAGGACCAGTTGGATAAAATGACCAATTCATTTGACAACTCAAAAATTCATTTACAATTAGAGTAATTGGGTTGTCTGAGTCATTGAGTTATTTTATTGTACCGACGGCTTTACAAAGTTACATACAAATGTATATCCCATTTATATACAGATATACATGTTATAAATATATTTTATATAGAGAATTTATAACGAAATGTAGTTTAGTTTTTTTACTCCTATTTTATAAATACAATATTGTATATGGTTGTTTTATAGAATGTATTTCTTTATACATTTTTGATGTTTGTATGTTACGGAATAATATATTTATAATAAATTATATTTATTGTTTTTAAATACTGCAATCAAGGAAAGAAATATATTTTGTATAAATTTTTTAAATGATAAACCCATGTGTTGCCAAAATACAAAAATCTTAAATAAAGTCTTGCCATAACTAAAATATTTTTAATATATATATATATATATATATATATATATATATATATATATATATATACCTCAAAAGGACAGCTTTTAGTTATAAATAATGGTTTAAAAACTTATATAAAAATATATTTTTATATCTATAAAAATACAGTTATTTATACATTTTATTATATAATTGAAATAAATTATGAAGTTAATAATGTATTTTGTTGTTTGAGTTTTATTTGCTCGTATATTCATTTAACTGCCAATTTAATACGAATTATTAACATTTTTAGTGATAGTCTATATTTTATAGTGTTAGTTTTTATAAATGTGTCTCCTTGTAGCAGACCTTGGCCTTTGCCCTTCAATTTCATCATCAGGATTTCCATTATCTAAATCAACATGGCTTCCTGTTCAGCAATACTGTGCCATAAAATCTGTTATCTAATCAATAAAAGTAAATGTGTTATATATTATCTGTGTTTTTTTGCAGCATCTTTCCTTTTATTTTTATATTGTACAGGAAATTTTCAAAATTTCTTTCAATTACGGAGTAATTATTAACTTGGTAACACAAAGTTACATAAAACCAGTTTGACAGGTGACAGAGTAGTATACTTTGTCATTATTAGTCCTATAACGCTTAACTGGTGCAGTTAGCAAAAGTACAATGTTACATAGACCTTTTATGAATAAGGGCAAATCATTAATATAAAGTAAAAAGAAAATGGGGGTAACAATAGATCCTTGTGGAATACCTATCTTCAGACGAGAACCAACCGATTTAGAATCACTTACATCAACCGTCTGGACTTTTTGTTTTAGGTAAGAGGCAATAAGATCAAGCGCAGCTCCACGTACACCATAGTCTACATAGTAATGTTTGTTGGTCCACACAATCAAAGGCTTTGGATAAATCGCAAAATGCCAATTGCGTTCTGCGACTTCTCCTATGCGTCCATTTATCAAGCAACAACTAATTCAAAAATGCATAAATGACGCAACGCAGTCGTACTAACTGTTTTAGTAAGATTTTCCTCAAATCGTCTAATAATAAAGACAACATTTTTCCTAAATTATCAAACGACATTTCTATTTTCTCCTTCAGATCTTAATTTATATTGATTTTTGTTTTCACAGGTGGATCATTTTTTTGCACTTTTTAAAGATCTTCATAGTTAACCGAATGTTCCGTGAGAATTATGCCTTTTCCTAATGAATAATATTAATGATCTACAAATATGTCATTGCTTTTGTCGGTTGCTTCATCTTCTAAACCAAAGTTACTACTTTCACTTGAACTATCTAAACTGTTGTTTTCCTGAGATTCTTCATTTTTCTCATTATTTATCATATAGCTTGGTTCGTTTATATCATTATCATGGTTGATGAAGGGTAAATGCAGAAATTTTTATTTTTATTTAGAAATTTGTTATCTATCTTATTTTACTGAACAGACGTATCTTGATATAATTATTTTACATATTTAGTTTATAAATATCGATAATTGTATAAATTAATTACATTCCAAACAGAACCTTTATCTTTATTGAGATGAAAAACGTAAGTCCGAGGTCTCATTTAATTGTGATAATTTGATTTGCTTCCATCATCTAAGTCATCATGTTCTTCATAGTCCAAAATGTATAATAATATTGTTTTCTTTGTAATTGCAATTCACATCGTTTTCCTACTTTATATAAAAATTATTTAAACCCGTTAAAAAATACTTGTCTAGTTAAGTAATATTTAATTGAAATTATAAGTTATACTGACAGATATGTTGGATATCATTCTTTAAATGAAATCATATAAATATTTTAAAGATCGTCAAACTAAGAAATTCTAGATTTCAAAATCTTTCGCCAAGTTTCAGAGAGGTGAGCAGATAGATAGAAATAAAACAAGACTTTTTATATAAAATTAAATATAAGCTATAACCCCAAAACGACATAATTTTTAAGAATAGTATATATTTATATATTTAGTAGTATATATTTTAAAGATTTTTATCCAATATAAGATATATCCTGACAGTTTGACCGTGAATATAACCCAGGAATATTTTGGATTGGAACTTTATGGATATTCTAATAATAGTGCCATATAAATACTAGAACTATCTAATAAGGAAGGCAATAACCTTGAAGTGACACTAGTGAAGAATCTGGATCTGTCCTAAACCGAGAGTTTTTAGATACCCAGGATCTAAATGAAGTTGTAGCGGAACAGACCAGTGACTAGCTAAATATAATACGATGTTGTTTAATAGGTTTGTTTGTAATTTGGATTTTGTTTTTAATATATATTATTGTAATATGGAATCGTTTTGCATGGTGGCTTTTTACGACTCTTGTTTGATTAATTAATTGCAAAATCTGTAATCATACTCATTAGTTTAGTAATTTGTATTTTGTAATAGGTTTAGAGGGTAGTTTGCAATATAATCATATATTTTTAATGATACTGCTAAAAAAATGTTTTATTTTTACAACTCGTTTTTCTTATAGTATGTCAATAATTTGTAATCCCAGGAGTAATAACAGGAGAAGGAGCTGGCTAACTTACTTATAATATTATACCTAATAGGAGGACGAATATAGGTCTATTTATTTTACATAAATGTAAGCCTCTTATATACTATATGTTTAAAAACTTTGTACAGTTTACTAGAGTATTTATTTTATAATTCTTAGAATATTTTAACTTTAAAGCCAGCTGGCATATATAAAGCTAAAAAAAAAAAAAATTAAAATAATATTGTCGACTATTAATAATATTGGAGAAAGGATTTTGGAGAGGATATTGATGAAAAGATGTTGGAGAGGATATTGATGAAAGGATGTTGGAGAGGATATTGATGAAAAGATGTTGGAGAGGATATTGATGAAAAGATGTTGGAGAGGATATTGATGAAAAGATGTCGGAGAGGATATTGATGAAAAGATATTGGAGAGGATATTGATGAAAGGATGTTGGAGAGGATATCGATGAAAAGATGTTGGAGAGGATATTGATGAAAAGATGTTGGAGAGGATATTGATGAAAAGATGTTGGAGAGGATATTGATGAAAAGATGTTGGAGAGGATGTTGGTGAAAAGATATTGGAGAGGATATTGATGAAAAGATATTGGAGAGGATATTGATGAAAGGATTTTGGAAAGGATATTGATGAAAAGATATTGGAAAGTATATTGTTAAAATGACCAAGTCATTAAACAACTCAACAAATCCCCTTTGAAATATTTTTGCTTCATAGGGGGTTCGCTTCCTGCATACATGTTTCCTAATATTTTTGCAGGGTTTTTTCGGCACTCGACAAAATTTTTCAAAATTCGCAATTATTGACTACTCATCAAAACTCAATAAAAAGTTACATAACAACAAGCTTGTTTTTAATATTTGAATTAAAATTTAAATTATAATATCATGCAAGAGCCCTGAATACCTACATAAATCTGTTATGAAAAAATCTTTAACAAATTATTATGATATTGTGTTCCATAGAACAAATATAATTAAATTCAAATAAATGTGTTCAAATTGATATTTCCTTTCTTAAGTTCACAAAATTATTTGTTGTCTAATTATTATAAATATATATATATATTTATAATAATTCATATACATATATTCCTTTCTCCAAGGCCGGCAACGCTCTTGTGTATCCTCGGATGTTGCAAGAGTTCATGGGCGGCGGTGATCACATACCAACGGTGACCCGCAAGCTCGTTTGCCCTCCTCTAACATAAAAAAAAAAAAAAAAAAAAATATTTTCCAGTGATGTGAAGTTGATCTATTGGTTTTTATTTGCCAATCCAATAAACTCGCGGTTGTAATAATAAAATATTTTTGATTGAATTATAAAGTACAATTACTCTTTCGTAACTATTTTTACTATTGATTAGGATCAACTGGTTCCCACGTATTAGTAGCTGTAGTAATATTTAAATTAATAGGGTCGATAGGAGCATTTGAACTAACAGCATCGGTAGCACCATATAAACTAACAGCGACAGTATCAGAATTTGCATTAATAGCGTCGTTATAAAAATTTGAACTACTTGTAACAGCGTTGGTAGTAGAATTAGATCTAACAGCGTCGTTGGTAGAATTTGAAATAAAAGCGTCGGTAGTGGAATTTGAACTAACAGCGTCGGTAGTGGAATTTGAACTAGCAGCGTTGTTAGTAGAATCTGAACTAATAACGTTGGTAGTAGAATTAGATCTAACAGCGTCGTTAGTAGAATTTGAAATTACAGCGTCGAGAGTGCAATTTGAACTAACAGCGTCGTTAGTTGAATTTGAACTAACAGCGTTGGTAGCAGAATTAGATCTAACAGCGTTGTTAGTAGAATTTGAAATAACAGCGTCGGTAGTGGAATTTGAACTAACAGCGTCGTTAGTTGAATTTGAACTAACAGCGTCGGTAGTGGAATTTGAACTAGCAGCGTTGTTAGTAGAATTTGAACAAATAGCGTCGGTGTTTGAATTTGAACTAGCAGCGTCGTTAGTAGAATTTGAAATAATAGCGTCGGTAGTATCATTAACGTTTGATTTATCTTTATCGCTATTCGGAGTAGCTTCAGAAGTGTCATCTGTATTCGTTTTTGTTGCTGTTGCATTTTTACCCTCGGTAGTTTCAGTTTTTGGGTCTCCTTTAGAAGGTATGTCAGTATGGGAAGTTGCGTTACTTGAATTAGTTCCACATATATCTTATCTTTCTTCTTATCTATTTCATATATTCCTGTAGTATCGTCGAAAGGAGCATTTGTACTTGGTTCTGAGGCTTTAGAATCTTTATTACCATTAGAACGGTTTCCTAAAATAACAACATTATTATTTTTTTTCCCTACAATTGCTTCTATGTCTTTAGCAGGAACATTACTTTTAGCGTTTGGGTAGAAAATGAATATATTTGTTACATGATCGCTATCTATTGCGTTACCGTATATAGTATGTGCGTTAATAGGTGTGGTTTTATTGTGTGTTTGAGTATCAGATACAGTTTCATTGGTCTCTTCAATTTTATCGTTCTCTGGAGCGATATCCTCATTTGTGTTATTATTTTTCAGAACACTTATTGCTATTGTTGTAATATTTGCATTAATTTCATTTTTGGTATCAATATTTGTATTAGTTTAATTTTTTGTATGTTCTACAGTAGTCGCGTTTGCCATTGTTTCGTTTTTGTTATTGAGATACCTATTTGTATCAATTATATCTTTTTCTTCTTCATTTTTAAGATTTATTGCTTTATGAACTTGCATCGTTACTTCCTTTATCACAAGTTCCTCTACATTCTGGAATAAGTTAAATAAATTTGTTAAAATATTAGAAGTATACTCTATAAAACATTTTGAAAAGAGTATTTGTTTATTTTTATATACCTCATTAAAAACTTCTGTATAAGCTGCAGTCCATATTGTAAACCATTGCCAAAACTGGTCCTAAAATTATCAAATAATCCTATTGGAATTACCTAAATCAAATAGTTATATTGTTTCTGATTGAGTCTCAGATACTTTATCTTCAAATAAAAAAAAACCATATTTATACCTTTTTCAGTAGATCATCCAGTGCTACTTCTACAGCGTCATTGTTCTTTCTATAGTCTGAAGCATTTTTATCCTGATAAAAACAATATTAAGTACTATTTTTGAAGTTACTTGGTGTATTTTCAAGAAAACTTACCATAAATATTTGTGCTGTTTCTTTGTGTTCATGATGTGACGAGTCTCCGTGTTCGTTTCTTTCTATTGCACTTTCATGAGTGTTCGTTGGTTCCGTGCTATATTCATTGATATTATCTGTTGTTGGAGATGAGGTTCCATTCCATTCCTGTTGATTTCACATTTATAAAGAATAAGATTTTGTTTCTTTTACCTTTTAGATATCGAATGTTACTTAACACACGTTATTTCTATCCAGAATTTTGCCGATTTTTTAATATTTCCAGGATTCGTTAAATCCTAAAAGAAGAATGCCATGTTATAAACTTTTATTATATACATTAAACTTATTATTTCTTTGAAGAGATAAGTTTGATCTTAATGTACTTACATTCCACTGTGCTGTTTTAACAAGATTTTCTTCAAATCGTGTTATCATCTGTGGCACCATTTTTTCTAAATTATCAAACAATATTTCCATTTTCTCCTTCAGATCTTTATTTAAGTTGATTATTGTTTTCGGAAGTAGAATATTTTTATGCGCTTTTTTTGGTTCTTCTTCTTTACTAATCTTATAACGGGTTTGTTTTGGATAGTCATTCTAAAATATTTTTTTACTAGTAGTGTGAGTTTACATCAATGAAGTCAAATTAGATTTCACATTGAGTAGAATATTTAATTGCATTAACTTTTAAATTCGAATTGTTTTGCTTGATTGTTTACTTACAATGTTTGTCTCTGTGATTGGTTGACTCTTCGATAGATTTTGTTCTAATATATCCTCACTTTTTACTTTTACAAAATTGTTCAAATCCTTTTATTCTACTATAGCATTGTACGGTTTGAAGTTAACAAAATCATCTGGTGATGAATATATTTCCTGCAATATATATAACAAAATTTTTATTATCAATACAAATTGATTTACATAGAATAATTCTGTTGGAACGCGAGTATCACTGGAAGAATTTTATCAAATAAGGATGGATATAACATTATATTAAGACTTTTATAAACGGTGCTGAAAGGGTCTTGAAAATATGAATTACTAGAAGTGTTTTCAAGAAAAATAAATGCGATAAATGATTCATATATAAGACTAATGCTCTTTGTTTCAATTTTGATAAATAGTTGAACGAATGTTACGAAATAATAATGCCTTTCTGTAGTGAATAATAAATGTACAAGTATGTCTAAATACTAACAGGCCAAACGCCACCAACGGAATTATCATTATTGCTTTTGTCGGTTTCTTCATCTTCGTTCTCTGGTGTTAAATAATCATCATCTGAATCAGAGTTACTACCTTCACTTGAACTGTATGAACTGTTATTTTCCTGATATTCTTCATTTTTCTCCTTATTTATAAAGTTTGTTTCATTTATATCATTTTTTTAGTTAATGAAGGGTAAATGATAAAATGCTTAGTCTGATTTAGAAAGTTATTATATTCTATCTTTCTTATTTTACTGATCAAAAGCATCTTGATACAATTATTTTAATATTTAGTTAATAAATACTTGAAGATATAAAATGTAAAAATACATAATTTTTTACCTGGATTCTAGACAGCGTGTGTGCAGAAGATCCTATTACGAAAAGTAATAGAATTATATGAATCTGATTTTTTTTTATCATTATTTGTGGACCCTGCGTATAACAGAAACTGATTTTCACATTAACATATAGAACCTCAATTAACTCCTCAGCTGAAACGAGGAAAAAATAGCTCTTTATTATATTTTGCAAATGTAATAATGCTCAAATTAAAACAGTAGTATTCTTATTATAAACTTTTTATATTAGTTAGACAAAATTACTACTATGTACTTAAATTAATCCTTTGCAAGAACATATCACTAAGAAAAAAATATTTAACTACAAATAAAATCTAAAAAAAAACGTACAGTTAAAACCATTTCCTGTGTCACTTCACTGTACAAGTAAATAAAAAACAATTTGTTAAAAAACCGAAGTGCCACTTAAATAGTAATTAATGATTATTTTATCTTTTATCTTAAAATATCTTTATCACTGCACCGTTATACCTCACTTACTCAGTTACAACAGTTGTAACAGCAATGCAAAATGTAGTTTTTTAGGGCTCATCTGAAAATCGATATAATTATCAAATCTATGATTAAGAAATACAAAAAATACTGCACAAAAAAGATTAACTTCAATTAAGTTTTTCAAATGTAATGATTTCAAAGTATTTAATTTTAATCTAATATTATAACGCAAAATAAAATTAAGAATATGATAACTGTTATAAAATCTCAATAGATGTAAAATTAGATAACGTAATGGGACATTCCAATTAAATAATGATAAAACAAACCCGATGTCGTCGTGTCCAAAGCCCTTCTCAATGACGTCATTCCAAATCGTGTTATCTCCTGAGATGGAGCAATTCCATGCCCTCCTCATTCACCAGATTTAACGGCATGCGACTTTTTGTGGGTATACCACAAAAGCAAAGTCTATGAACGTCCGACAACACTTCACCAACTTAAAAACACATTCGTCAGGAGATCCCTAGAATACCTCAGCAAATGTTACGAGACGTGATAGGAAAGTTTTCGGCGGCGTCTAGATGAGTATGTTAAAAGAGGGATATCATCTTACTAAAGTATTCTTTAAACTGAAATTGTTTTAGCTCCATTTGAATGTTTTTTATGTACACTATGATGCCATTTTTTTTTTGTCAGAGTGTCACAATTTTTTTTATATATTTAGAATCGGTCGTTTCATTGACCCCCTCCCCCCTTTGTCTTTAAATCGAATTTGCGAAATCGTTAACATTTTGATAATTATAGAAAATCGCCTTAGCATTAACTGTCGTTGATCTGATTCTTTTACTCACCTTCATTTGCATAAGACCATATTAAATTCTATCTTGTTTTCTATTTTTTACATTTCTGCCATTCAAATAATATTTTTTTAAATCTCCTACTTTTCTTTTAGTTGTGTCATCCACAAAAATATGTCTATTTAGACCTAATTAAACTTGGTCGGACTTTTGGTTCATAATCATTTTCAGAAAATATTGGCTGTGCTTTCGGATTTTGAATACTTTAAAAATCACCAAAAATATCTTTATTTTTCTTATCAGTAAAAGTTTCTGATTCGTCTATTTCTCTCACTGTCTGAATTGGTATTTCCTCTTGAGATTAAAATGTGCTTTAATCGGAATGATTTGGCGATTATTTGGAACGATCTCTTGCAATAAGTCTAAATTTTTGAAGTAGAAATATATTTTTCTTTCTTTTCTTTTTTTTTTTCAACAATTTTTTTTATTATTTACAATTGCATTTGTATTAAGATATGTTTTAAGTTTAATTTTCGATTTTTAATTTGAAATTTTCTTTACATTTATAGAACGTGTGTTTCTTTTTACATCTTTATATTTAAATAAACTTGCATATTTATGGAAAGGAGTGATATTATTATAAATTTATTTGTAAGGCTCTGAATGCAAGTCGGGAACGATTTTCAATTCATATCTTTTTCCTAGTTTATATAAAAGTGATTTAAAACCTTTAAAAATCATTTGTCTAATTAAGTAAGATTTAATTTAAATCATAATGGTATGATGGTATGTCGGATATCATTCTTTGAATCAGGTGACATTCTGATGTTGAGAGGCGGCAGGATGCTCGGTAGTGCAGGCATATGTAAATATTTTAAAGATCATTAAATTAAGAAATTCTAGTCTTCAAATTCTTTTGCCAAGTTTCAGGATACATGAGAAGATAGATAGAAACTAGAATAGAACTTTCCATATAAAATTAAATATAACTTCTAACCCAAATTTGGCACAATTTTTAAAAATAATATTTAATTTAAGGAATGTTTTCCAATACAAAATACATCTTGACAATTTGACTGTGCTCCTAGCCCAGGAATATTATATTCTATTAATATTCTAATGATAATGCTCATAAATCTGCAACCTTGTGGCTCACCGCGTCCTACCACAAGGACATTGAACAACAGAAGAATATGAAAGATCAAGAATTTTAGATTGATAATTTGAGAAGAAAATGACTCGAAAGTGAAGTGACATTCCAAAAAAATATGGACCTGTCTGAAACCGAGAGTTTTCAGATCTCACAGATTTTTTGTATCTGTATGAAGTTATGTAGGTATATTGGTGAAGTATAGAATGATTTAGGTGGTGGTTTATTCCCCACTCGTCTTTTAATAAGTTGCAATTTTAAATTGCAAATTCTGTAATCAAACCCATTAGTTTAAATTCATTCGTTTAAATTATTTTAATTTCTCTTGTAAAGTAATTAGTA
The DNA here is from genome assembly GCA_918358695.1 of Melinaea menophilus ssp. n. AW-2005. Classification (NCBI taxonomy): domain Eukaryota; kingdom Metazoa; phylum Arthropoda; class Insecta; order Lepidoptera; family Nymphalidae; genus Melinaea; species Melinaea menophilus. Next base: position 10,153,538 of record OU911049.1, read on the forward strand.
TTTTGTAATTATTTTTAAAATAACAGTTAATTTTAAAAAGTCCTTTGTCTCTATTGGACTAGGAGTACGAAATATTTAGGTTTATTTGTTTATCATCCAGCAATAGAAGCCATTGGTACATTTATATAGCCCAAAAAAAGTAATACAAATAGTGAAAAAAATAAAAGTAGTATTGTCGACTATTAATGATATTGGAAGAAAGAAGAAAGGATACTGGTGAAAGGATATTGATAACACTACCAATTCATTTGATAACAGTTCATTTACAATTAAAGTAATTGGGTCGTCTGAGTAGTTGAGTTATTTAATAGTACCGATGGCTTTGCAAAGGTACATGTAATTTATATACAGACGCACATGTTATTAATATATTTCATATTAAGAGAATTATTAAACGACATATAGGTTTAGTTTTTTATTTTTCTATATTATAAATACAATATTGTGTATGGTTGTTTTATAGAATGTATTTCTTTATACATTTTTGATGGTTGTATGTTACGGAATAATATGTTTTATTTATAATAAATGATATTTATTTATTATAAACACTGCAATAAAATTTAATAAAGACAAACCTATGCGGTATTGCTAGAATACAAAAATCATAAATAAATCCTGCCATAACTGAAATATTTTAAGTATTTTTTTTTAAGAGCCCTAAATAATATATTTTGTATTTAACGTAATAAATCGATCTACCTACATTAATATAATTTAAGAAAATCATTGAAAATAATTATATATTGTATTACATCGAGCGTTTGTAATAAAAATAAGTTTAAATTGATTTTTCATGTTTCTCAGCTCACAAAATTTGTTGTGTAATTATTATATATTTATTTTTCAACGATGTGAAATTGGTCAATTAGTTGTTATTTGGCAGGTACATAAAACTTGCGAAAAATAGCCCGTTAACTAATAATAAAATATTTTTGATTTAATTATATAAAGTACATTTACTCTTTCGTAAGTATTTTTACGAATAATTAGCATCAAGTGGTACCTATGTATTAGTAGCTGTAGTAATATTTAACTTAATGGCGTAGTAGCATTTGAATTACCAACTCCTGTGGTAGCGTTTGGACTACTAGCGACGGTAGTAGAATTTGAACCTTCAGCGACGGTAGTAGAATTTGAATTGCCAGCGTCGATAGTAGCATTGACGTTTGATTTATCTTTATCGCTACTTGGAGTAGCTTCAGAAGTGTCATCTGTTTTTGTTTGTGTTGCTGTTGCATTTTTATTGTCGGTAGTTTCAGGTTTTGGATCTCCTTTAGAAGCTATGTCAGTAGGAGAAGTTCCGTTACTTGAATTAGTTTCAGGTGTCTCAATTTTTGGCCCTAAAGTATCAGGAACGATATCTTTCTTCTTATCTATTGCATATATTCCAGTAGTATCGTCGTAAGGAGATTGCGTGACTGAGCCTGAGGCTGTAGAATCTTTATTACTATCTGAAGGATTCCCTAAAATAACAACACTGTTATTTTTTTTTCCTAAAATGGCCTCGATATCTTTAGCAGTGGCATTATTTTCAGCGTTTGGGTAGAAAATAAATATATTTGTCACATGATCGCTGTCTATTGCGTTACCGTATATCGTGTGTGCGTTAGCAGGTGTAGTTTTATTGCTTTTATGAGCATCAGAAATTGTCTTATTCATTGGGTCAATTTTATCTTTTTCGGAAGTGATAATCTCACTTGTGTTTTTATTATCCGGAACACTTTTTTCTAATGTCGTAACTGTCGTATTTTTATTAGTTTCATTAATTGTATTAGCCGGTTCTACAGCAGTGACGTTTGCTTTTGTCCCGTTTATGTTATTGAGATCCTTATTTGAATCAATTTTATCTTTCTCTTCCTCATTTTTGAGTTTCATAGCTTTATTAACTTGCCTCGCCACTTCCTTTTTCACAAGTTCCTCTACATGCTGGAATACGTTAAATAAATTTGTAGTATTTAATGTAGAACATTTGAAAAGATCAATATTAATTGTTTATTTTTAAATACCTCATTCAAAACTTGTATATAAGCTGCAGTCCATTTTGTCAGCCACTGCCAAAACTCGTCCTAAAATTATAAAATAAGTATTTTAGAATCACCGAGATCAAAGAATTATAGTTTCTGAGTCACTGAATGATAATACTTATATCGTTATACTCGTATTGTTTATGTTTGTGTGCGGCTATCGATACTGTATCTTCAAATGTAAGAAACATATTTACCTTTTTCAGTAGATCATCCAGTGCTACTTCTACAGCTTCATTATTCTTTTTATCGTCCGAAGCATTTTTATCCTGAATAAAACAAAACAAATATTACGTAATATTACCAATATACGCTGTTTTCCAACCGCCAATTGTTACTGTGTTTGTTTTATTGATTAGTTATTAATATAGGGCTATCAGTGCAATAGAATATTATATTATTGTTATAGTTATATATAATTAAATATTAATTGGCAGATCGTTTACTGGATCACGATTTTTTTATTTGGTTTATTAAAATTTTCAGATTTTGTTGTAGGGACTTATTTATTTTTAAAATAACTTACGTTTTGTATTGTTTCTTTATCTTCTTGATGTGGCGAGTCTGTGTGTTTGTTTGTTTCTTTTACACTTTCATGAATGTTCGTTGGTTCCGTGCTATATTCATTGATATTATCTGTTGCTGGAGATGAGGGTCTATTCCATTCCTGTTGATTTCACATTTATATAGAATAAGATTTGTTTTTTTACGTTTTAGATATGGAATGTTAATTAACTCACTTTATTTTTATCCAGAATATCGCCGATTGTGTAATGATTTTCAGGATTCGTTAAATCCTAAAATAAGAACGCCATTGTATTAACTTATATTATATATCATTCAACTATTTATTTCTTCACAATTTACTTACATTCCATACATATCCGTTGTTGCCAAATAATTTCATTCCAAAAGTTGATGGTGCTTCATTATCGTTCACTGCTGTTTTAACAAGATTTTCTTCAAATCGTGTTAACATTGGCGGCACCATTTTTCCTAAATTATCAAATGACATTTCTATTTTTTCCTTCAGATCTTTATTAATGTTGATTTTCGTTTTCGGAAGTGGAGCATTTTTCTGCGCTTTTTTGGGTTCTTCTTCATTACTAATCTTATTACCGTTTGGATAGTCATTCTAAAATATATTTTTTTGCGATTAGTTTGAGTTCACATTAATGCGAACAAATTAAATTTCATATTGATGAGAATATTTAATATCATTAGTTTTCCCTTTCCCAAACATCCAATGTATTGATTGATTGATACTTACAATGTGATTCGTGGGAAAATTGCTCAAATCCTTTTTTTCTAATATAGGATTGTATGGTTTGAAGTTACCAAAATCTGTTGGTGGTGAATATATTGCCTGCAATATAACAAAACTTTTATTATCATCACAAATTGATTTATTTTTATTTTTTATCTTTACTAATACAATGAAGCTGCAGAATCGATTGTTTGGTTGGAAGGCGAGAATCACTGGAAGAAATTTAGAAGATATACCATTTTAGTAGGAGTTTTATGAACAGTCCTTAAAGTGTCTTGAAAATATAAAATGCTGAAAGTGTATTCCCGAAAAATAAATGCAATAAAAACCATTATTCGTATTTACGATTAATGTTCTTTATCTCAATTTTGATAAATAGATGAATGAATGTTGCGAAAGAATAATGCCTTTCTCTAGTGAATAACAAATGTACATATATGCATAAATACTAACAGGCCAAACGCCACCAACAGAATTAACATCATTGCTTTTGTCGGTTTCTTCATCTTCGCTCTCTGGTGTTAAATAATCATCATTTGAACCCGAGTTACTACCTTCACTTGAACTGTCTGGACTGTTGTTTTCCTGAGACTCTTCATTATTCTCCTTATTTATCATATAGCTTGGTTCGTTTATATCATTATCTTGGTTAATGAAGGGTAAATGCTAAAATGTTTATTCTAATTTAGAAAGCTATTATATTTAATTTTTTTTATTTTACTGATCAGAAGCCTCTTGAGACAATTTTTTACATATTTAGTTTATAAATACTGATATTTGTATAAACACAAACACAACTTACATTCCAAACAGAACCCTTATCCTTATTGAGATGAAAACCGTAAGTTCGAGGTCTGCTTTCATCTTGATCATTCAATTCGCTTCCATCATTTGGAGCCACCATATCCTGCATAGCCTAAAATGTATAATGATGCGGTTTTCTTTGAAATGATAATGCATAATTGAAAAAGGCCTAAAAAGGAATCTTTTAATCCATTAGTTCCATTTAAATTATAAGTTATACTGACTGGTGTGTTGGCTATCATTCTTTGGATGAATTCAGGAAACATTCTGAGATTAAGGGGCGGCAGGACGGGCGGTGGTGGAAGCATCTGTAAATATTCAAAAGATCATAAGAGGCTGATAATTTCATAAAACTAGTAATCGTAAATGAATCACTAAATTAAATAAATTGCCGTGATGCCCGTGATGAATACAATTTATCGTTAAAATTTCAGATTTTTATATATTTATATTTATACAATACATTTATTTATACAATATATTGTAAGTAAACATTGTTTACTTATTTACTACATTAATTATTTGCTTTATGTAGTATTTTCTAAATAAGCTGTTTTAAGAGCAAGATTAAATCTAAAATTCCAGAATTAGGAGTTGGATTATTTTACAAATTTGATAACAATTTTTGCACTTACACTGTAATCAAGATCCCTCTTGCGACGTAGCAATTTTGTAGAATTGTCCTGGAATATAAATTATGTGTTATGAAATATATGACGATAGATAAATATAGTACCAATTTCTACGTAGTATTTTTTTAAATGTAGTAATAAATATAGTATAACAGAATGTTGTTAATTTTTATTACTCACATTTTTTCTATTAATTTCTACATATTTCTCTTTGGCTTCAGCAAATTGCTTATTTCGCTCTTGGATAACCTGTAAAAATAGTTTAAAACTTATTAGGCTAAGAACTGTTGCAAAATCAAAAAACATCAATAATTGTAATAAGATTAGAGTAAAAAAGATGGTTGTTACAATGTTTTTTCAAACTTATCGGCAAAAGAAAAAAAAGGGAGGCCTTGTAGATATAAACCTATATATTAAAAAAATATGAATACTATTATTAATATCTTGAACAGATAATATTATATTAACAAGAAAAGGGCTAGAAGACATTATTAAAAGTGGATGGAATTATAATGGGCGGTGGTTTCTTAGTCTGTATATATATTTTAGAATTTCTCTTTTTAGTATTAACGAGATAATTTTAATACATAGTCAATTTTGTAAAAGTAACCCACTAAAATCCAAAGTACAATATTAATCTATCCAGCTGGATTTCGGTATCCACAACGTGGGTAAAATAATAAACTTCAAATGCTTGGGGACGTCAATGGTAAGTAATAATACATGGATGATTGTACCTAACATATTTCACTTGTGTGTTCTTAGAAATGTAAAAAATATTAATATGATTTTAACAAAACGATCGTTATAATGAATATTGATGCCAACTTACCTTAGATACACCTGGTGGTAATTTATCATTATTTTCATTTATATTTTTACTTTCGTCATCTTTTTTAATTAAACTCTTGCTGGCATCTTTGTTATCAATATCGTTTTCGTGATTCGTGTTCTTTTCCTTAGACTCGGCAGAATTACTTACTTTATGGTTATGAGAGTCACTCTGATCGTTGTTTTCAGCGTTGCTCTCGTTGTTGTTAACATTGTTTTCCTTTTTGCTTTCATGGCTAATTCTTTTGCCCTCATTGCTGTTATTTTTGTCCTCATTGCTGTCATTCATATTTTCGTGACTGTCATTGTTGCTTTCGTTGCTATCATTTTTGTTTTCATTACTATCATCGTTGCTATCGTTATTTTTGTCATTACTGTTATTTTTGCTTTCATCGCTATCGCTCTTGCAATCATTACTATCATTTTTGTTATCCTTATCATCTGGGCTGGATTCGTACACCTGAGAACAATAATATTGTATTTAACCCACATTGATACAGATTTGCTCGTTAAATTAAAATTTATTATTTTGATAACTACAATAGGTACATCTCGCTGGTGATAATTTAGTGTGACTCACATCGGTTGGTCCAACGTTCAAGAATTGGAAGCCAGGGCCATTTGTGAAAGATCTCTCACTATCATCAAAATCGGGCCCTTGTTCTTGGGATTCTTTCTCCTAATAAAAATAATATAATATAATAGCTTTATGATATTATAAATGCTTAACATTAACATACATACAAGCGAATAAGAATTAAAATACGATTATGCTTAATCGATGAATGTAGCTCCGATGGAAAGATTTCCCAATATATCGGTTTGAGTTAATAATAATAATTATTTTTAAATTGAGAATTTAGACCCGAGCACCGTACTGTTTTTAATTAAAATTGTATATATATATATATAATTAATATCGAGTACCTTTTCTGTGTGATCTTTATAAGGCTTTTCTACAATCTTAAAATAAATTATTTCACGCAGAGTCGGTTTTTTGTATTTCGGTTCAATGATCACAAACTTATTGTTAGGTCTTTCCTTAACTTCATATATATCTGATCCATTGGTGATCTGAAATATAATAGGCACAATGGTAATCGGTTGTACCAAGAGCTTATGTTAAAACTTTAAGAGACTCATCAAATTTAAAAGTAATTTGGATAACAAGCCTTTACAATTAAAGGCATACATGTCATAGAAATGGCAAGGTATTTACGTATAGTACCTTCCTATGACACTGTTTTGAAATATTTTATTTTCGATCTTAAAACAAATTAAAAAACATATAATTTCTTACCTGGGTTCCAGAAAGCGTATGTGCAAAAGATCCTAACGCAAATAACAGTAAAATTATGTGAATCTGAAAATTTTATATTATTATTATAACATATAATACGATAAAAGAGATTTGAAAATGAAATAGAAATTTATTGTATATATAAAAAGACTAAAACAAGGAGAACAAACACATCATTTTTTATTACTGTATCTCACATAAAGCAAATGTTTTGCAAAAATGTGTTTATGCTCTAACTAAAATGATATTTTTATATATATTTCTTTATCAGTTTGTAAAAATTTTATACTGTAAATTTTGTATTGTAATATTATATATTTAATTAGCCAAGACATAAACACTTAAAATTATTGAAAATACAGAATATTAATAATAAAAAAATACGTACAGTTAAAAACATATTCGTGTGTCACTTCACTGTACAAGAAAATAAACAACAATATGTGAAGAAACCGAGGTGCTACTTAAATAGTAACTAATGATTGTTTTATCTTTTATCTTAAAATATCTTTACCACCGCACCGTTATAACTCACTCAGTTACAACAGTTATAAGTAAAAAAGCAATGCATCATGTACTTTGTTAGGGCTAATCTGAAAATTGTTATAATTATCAATCAATCTATGATTAGGGAGGAAAAATTACTGCACAAAAAGGATTAACTTCAATAAAGTTTTTCAAATGTAATGATTTCAAAGTATTTAATTTTAATTTTAAATTATAATGAAATTGTATAAAAAATGCGTAAAATTATGAGCATAGTTACTGTTATAAAATCAAAATAGATATAAAATTAGATAACATAATGTGATATTCAATTAAATAATGATATTTAATAAACCCGATGTCGTCGAGACAGAGACAGACTATACGATTAGAGGATATAATTACAATATAATTATAAAATCATTTTGACTATTTAAGAACTACCAAGCTCGTTTAAGCCATGGCCACAAGATACATTCAAATCAAACATTAACAAAACAGACAGATACAAAATTCAAAAATACATTTGAGATCGTCAACTTTCTTTAATACGCCTTCTTTTTAATTCCTTTCAAATTTACTGACTTCTCCAATTATAGCATTTACATGAGTTCGTTTGATTCATAAATAAATATAATATGTTAAAGTACTGAGGAACACTTTAGGAAAATTACTGCAAACGTACGTGAAGAATACAGTATGTAACATTTATTAACAATAAAAAAAAACTTAAGAGCTAGTCGTATTTATTTTAACATTAGCTGATATGAATGGCCCGGATTTCTTTTTGTAGTTATCTATGTCTTTTAAGAAAAAGTTTGTATTATTTTTAGCCAAATCGGTATTGTTATAGCTTGATTTTTGGAAATTATTGTGCTTGATCTCTTGTACAGCGTTCGTATGAATATGGCCGTGATACATAAGACTCGCTAAAGGTTGTGTTTTGCTTTTAATGGGCATCTCTTGCTGATAAGCGTAAACAAAGGGTACTGTATTATTTTTTAATTCATCGCCAATGTAAAATGGATCTCGAACATTGTATGATTTCCAATCTTTAGTCATATCCAGTTTAATTTCTCCAAAAGTATTCTCTGTAGTTGATTTATTATCTACCTTGTTTGCAATTTTTCGTAATAATGATTTTAGAATGTTTGTATTGCTATCTATTTTCTTTAATATTTCATAAGTAACTTTTTCGTTTAATTTTATCGTATCTATAAGTTGTATTTTATCAACATCGGTTGGGATTGCTGTAGTACTTTGTAGAGTTATTGTTCCCAATGTTGTACTTGGAACTGCTTTGTAAGTTTCTTCTAATTTCTTCACAGAATCCAATATTTTATTAATCTTTTCATCTCTCAATGAATATACTTCCTCGTCATCATCGCTTAATATGTTTATAGTTCTATTTATATTGACTCTGCTATTATCTTTCATCATTTGTTCTAAATGTTTTCTCTCTCTTATTAAGTTACTGAGCTGTTGGTCAACCCGCTTTTTATGTAATCGCAATAAAGTTTTCATTTGCCGCTCCTGTTTTTTAATGTGATTATTGAAAGTTTCACCAAAACCTTCATGGTTTTTTAAATCATATTCATTTTCAGTTTTATTTATCTTTTCAATTTTGGATATTTGAGAAACATTTAATACAGAAAAATATCTTAAGCCATTTTGATCATAGCTTTTATTAACACTTGTATGTATTTCTTTAAAACCGGCTTTAGTGGATATGTTTTTTGGAGATACTTTAACACTTACTTTATACTTAGTCTTTGATATAGGAGGAAGAATTGAGTTTGCGAAATCATTAACATTTTGTTCATTTTCGGAAATCATCTTAGCGTTAACTGTCGTTGATCCGATTCTATCACTAACTTTACTTTGCTTAGGACCGTGTTGAATTCTATATGGTTTGCTATTTTTTATATTTCTGTCATTCAAATAATATTTGTTAGAATCTTCTATTTTTGTTTTAGTTGTATCATCCATAAAAATATGTGGGTATCTAGACATAATTAAGCTTGGTCTGACTTTTGTGTCATATTCACTTTCAGAAAATATTGGTAGTGCTTCCGGATTTTGCATTCTATAAAAGTCACCAAATGGTATTGCTTCATCAAACATATCTTCATTTTTTTTGTCAATTACAGTTTCTGGTTCATCTATTTCTCTTACTATAGAAGCTCTGTCTGAATAGGTATTTTCTCTTGAGATTAAAAAAATATTTTCATCGGAATGTTTTGGCGATGGTTCGGAACGATCTCTTGCAATAACTCTAATTTTCTGGACTTGTCGTTTATTTCTTTTATTTTTGAGAAATAACTTTTTATTCGCCATTGCATTTGTATTAAGATATCTGTTAAGTTTAATTTTTGATTTTAAATTTGAAATTTTCTTTACATTTATTGAACGCGTGTTTCTTTTTACATCTTTATATTTTAATAAACTTGCATATTTATGGAAAGGAAGTATATTATTGTTATAAAATAATTTATAAGGATTTGAACGAAAATCGGGAATGATTTTCGAAACAGTTTTATTTAAATCATGTTTTTTGTATTCGACACCTCTTTTTCCTAATTTATGCTCTTTTTCTACAAAATTATCCACCCTATCAATATTGGACTCATTGCTCACTTCTCCTTGATCATATGTTTTATGATATTCCTTGATAAGACTTTCGAGGCCATTAAATATTTGCATACTGTCTTTATCTGGTGGTTCGCCTACATATTGATTAATTCCTATGGAAAAGCCTGTACCATCAATATCTTTTAAAAATAGACTAACATTGCCCATATTTGTCGAAGTCGATGTAAAATCTTCTTCTAATTCAGTGTTAAGTGGTTTCTGTAGTCTCTTTGGAATACCATTTCTAGAAACTGCATCATAGTTGATATTAAGCTCTCGCATTTCTGCCGAGTTGACAGATTTTGAAACAGTTAAAAAACTTGGACCAACTACTTGTTTTTTCCACTTCTCCCCAAATCTATTTATAACGTTTCCGTGGGTCTCCAATGTCTTACTTATAGGGTCAAGTTGGCGTTCTTCTATTGGTTCATAAGCTGGTTCTATTTTCTTCATAAACATAGAATGTTCTGTAAAATCAATAGGATTTTGTACTCTTTTGATAAATTTGATTCGTTCTTTTTCATCTGGTTGTTCGATGTCAGAATGTAGAGCTTTTTGTATTTTCTCAATCAGATTTTTAACAAGTTTTTTTTTCTTCTCCCCATTGACACCTTTCCCATCGAAATGTGTTTCTATTTCTATATAAAGATCGTCTTCAGCTGTTTTGGTTTTATTATGTAGTTGCTTTGATTTGAACGTAGATGTTTTATTATCATTGAAATAACGTATTTTAATTTGACGTTTCAAACGTTTTGTTTCGAAGGCCTTCATTTCATCACCATCTTCTAAATAACTAAGAAATGGATGTTTGGTCAGATATTCCTCTATTACCATATTCAATGGATTTTTAATTTGTTTTTCAGTAACTACTGATAACTTTTCTGTTACTTCTGTATTATTTATGTTATTATTAACGGTTACTTCTTCCACGTCACGTTTATTTTGTTGTTTTTTCAATTCTGATGGCTCAATTCCCATCTGTTTGAGTTTTATTGGTTGCCCGTTGTATATTAGCCTGATTAATCCTTCTACATCATGAAGTTTTCTGAAATATTTACGGGTATGAATTAAACGTATAAGAATTATATTTGACTTATAGATACTTTACTATATACTATAGATAATTATTATTTTTTACTTTTTGTGCACTATGCAAAGCCAAAAAAGGAATTTGATAAAGTTATTACTTTTGGATATCAAAAATGTAAGTATTATTGTAATGTTTAATCGTACAAAGTACTTGTGAATATATTTCATTTTTAATAAATATTTTACTTACGCTTTTTTGAGATTGTTTTCTTCATTTATTTCGATAATAGTCTTTATAACGACTTTTTCGTGTTTATCTGCAAATTAAAATGTTGTATTCATTCAATTACAAATTAATTCAGTTATATGATATTGTGTTATAGAAATGATAATATAATTTTTTGGTTATTTGAATGGACCATAACCTCCATCCACTATTTAAAGCATTTACCTGTTTTTGGTTCTATCGTTTCTGTTTTGTTTTTATGGTTATATTCTTTATTTTGTGCGACTTGTTCTTCCAAATGCTTACATTTAATAATTTCACCTAGAAAATTGTGTTCTTCATCATTGGAACGTCGTTTGTCTGTATTGATTGATGCCTCAGATATTTCTTTTGATTCTACTTCGTCTTTAAGTGCCTTACCTTTTAAAATGCATTTGAGTTTTAATTTGGGACATAAATGAACAGTTTAAAACATTAAGTAAAATATTTAGCTAGCATGAAATATAAACCTTCATCATATGTTGCTGTATTATCCTTGAAGCTACTAAAAAGTTTATGGATTTTTTTGTAGACATCATTCAAATCCATATGTCCTATGAGTCCCTGTAAAAGAATGTTATGCATAGCAAGATGCAATAGGTCTTCTCTTCCAACTTTTTCTGGTGCTACATTATTTTTTTCCTTCACTGTTGTGACTTCTGGTTGTGATTTTTGTTTCTGTTTTGGTTCTTCTTTATCCAGTTCTTCCAGAAGACTTGCGAGTCTTCTTGTTATTAATTTTTTCATTAATGGGTTTTTAACTTGAGCCAGTATGTTTTCGGATCCTATAACCAATAGAAAATATAATAATAATTCTAAATGCTTTGCACTTTTGTATTTTTTAAAAGAGATTGGATGACACGGACCTATATACGAGTACTGTAGTTTTTGAATTGATTAATCATTATCAAAACAGGGGAAAGAAAAAGAGTGGATTTTCCTAATTTCCAAAAAAAATTGTGTATATAACTTGTGACTGGGCTATCACCACCCAGTGAATTTGTTGGAAATAACTAAAACCTGAACATATCTCATTATTTCAATATATCCCAAAACGCTAAACTACTAGATGTACATATTCTGTAGTCAAATATATTATTGTTACCTATAGATCTTTTATTTCTATATGCGGGATTATCTTCACCTTCGTAGTTGCTTTCGTCGTTGTAAAATACATCAGATTGAGCGTCATCAGCAGATGCATCTTTTTCTTTATCTATCAAAATTGAATCACTAATTTTGGAGACATAAGGAACAGCTGGAATGTAAAAACATATTTTAGATACATGTTAAAAATGATCATATAAGCAATTATCGTAAATATAAAATCAATATTAATATCCAGCTCTTACAGAATATGCCAATATTCTAATAGCAAACATAATAATTATTAAATTATTAGTATAATCACCTTTTTCTTTATTCGATAACAATCCATCGATATCGACAAAAACGTTAGTCAGGATCACTGTAAAAATGAATGCTGTGGCGAGAAGAGTCACACAGAACACCCTGTAGAAAACCACGTCTTTGTGCCATCGTGACATGAATATTAAAACAAAATTGTACAATTTATTTATATAATATCAAATATTAAATTTATAACTTTTACTTTTAAATACTAAAACAATACACATTCATTCGATTCCTATAAAACCTTAACACTAATTTTTCTTGCGTAGCTTAGACTTACAGAGGATGTTTGGGAAATAAAGTCGTTAAATCGAACAATACAATAGGTGTTACTTTTTGTAAAAATAATGACTGTATCTTGTTGTTAATAAAATCGCACTTCCTATTTGGTTAACTGATAATTTCTAAACTTGACCTTCTGAATCTGTTAAGGTATCAGTTCACGTGAGGTTTAATTTCTACTCGATCTGTATTTCATAGTTATTCCGAGAAGTAAGCGTGATTTTAATGTTAAAAAGCGTATAAAATTATAAGTAAATAATATAGTAATCCCGCTACAAAATAACAATTTCTTTACTATTCGCTCCCTTAGACCTTGTGTAACTAAATGCTTAATATATATATATATTTACTTAGAAAATGACGAAAGTCCTTTTAACAAACTTTTCGTTACTTAGTACTGATACAACATTTCAAAATTATAGTTTTTGTAGATACCGAAGAATGCTGGATAAATAGATTGATATATAGGCCAATGTTATTGATTTCGTTATTTGATAAATTTTTAATAAGTAAGACATTTATTACTAAAAGTATTCCAGTTATACATCGGTTATATTAAATTCCAGTTTATACTGAAGTGTTATCGTTGCTGAATCTTATATTAATTTGAAAAGAGATTCAGTTTTATCGCTAGTAATAAAGTTAAACTTAGTTTAATTTCTTACATTTGATAATATCTCACAATATCACATGAGAGACAGGAGTTTTAAATGGTATTGTATGTTTTTATGTTGTAATGTGGATGTGAACTTACGTTGCAATGGTAACCTTTGTCATATTATCCGTTGTCATTGTAGGTAATCGTTGCTATAGTAACTCTTATGCCCGCGTAAGTTTATAGCTTCTACAGGTTTAAAACTTGGCGAAAGCCAAAAAACTGAAATCCGTTGGGACAGAAATTCCGTAAAATCCGTTCTTAGTGGACGTCTACGTTACAAAAGAAGTAACTATGTAAAATTTTAAGTTAATCGGACAGATCACAGACAGTCAGTGAATGGTAAATCGCTCATATATATATAGAATTCTTTTATTTTCGGAAAACTTTTAACATTTAGTTTCAGTTTGAAATTGTTAGTTTGAGTTTAATCAATTATCTTATGTGTTTAGTAAACAATTAATCTGGCTCTACAGAGATCAAATATAAAAGGTTTACAAATTCATAATTAGATTTACAATTTTTTAATTACATTTTGATTATCACTCTGAAAAGAACAACGAATATATATCGAGCAATAGATAAAATTTGGTCTTTAGAATATTTACTATTACAAAACAATATTTTATATCTAAGGGAAAATAGTAAGAGTAATGCAAAAATCTCGGGTGTAAAACGGTTTTAATACCCGGATATTTTATAAATCATGATCCGGGATAAAGTTCAAATAGTTTTTAACGTATTTTTGAAAATATGAATAATTGAATATTTAATGTGCTATAAGTATTTATTCATATCCTTGGTATACTATGTGTGTATTATTTTTTGAAAAATACTTGCTTAAGTTTCTTTGTAAAAAAAAGTACTCTTTTGTATTAAGGATAAAGAAGAAAAAGGAAATTATAATAAAACAAATTGTTTCATCTTATTTACTTATTAATTTCTCATCTATAAAATACTTTTCTATATACAATTAAAATTATGTTTGTAATAAAATTAAACCATCTTCATTTTCAATATTCTTTCGTTGATTCTGAAACAAAAGGTTTATGATTATTTTTACTAGAAAGTACATTGAAGTTTCTCCTACGAGTTAATTATAGTGTAATTGCTATTTCGCTTGATTATCACAATTTACATAGAGAATTAAGTTTCTACATTCACACAAATCTGTTTTTATGTGTTATCTGATATACTAAATTTCTTACTAAAATGTTACCTGCGAACATCAGCTCTTCTCTGTGCTTGAAGATCGAAGGCCAGAGGGTCTACGTCCACTCTGGAATTACTGTCCAAACCAGGCATAATGTCTGAAAATCCTTCACTATCTAAGTCACCTGAAGAAAAAATGACAGCAGGAAGAGTTTTATAACAATATTAGTTAAGATCGTCTCGTGAACAAGTCTCGGCCCGTCCCGTCCCGTCTTTGAGTAGAATATTTAGGGAAGAAATCTTTTTCTTTATAAAATATACTTTCGACTACTTACTATTTTTCTTTACGTATCCAATATCACTGGCATGTAAACTACCGTCAAAATATACTGTTCCTTCAGGATCAGGGAGTAATTCTATAAATAAAATAACTCATGTTATCCCTATGTTTATAAAGTAGTTACGAAGAGACCGGTAATATTTTTTTCTTACCATATTCCTTTATTTTATTTTCTAATTCTTCGTTATCTGAAAATTGTATATGGTAGGTATATGTTCAATTTATTTTGTTTTGAATACTATTTACATGATAAAAATTTAAATATTCACCAGGGAAAAACATAACGGTGTTGCTTGCTTCCGTAGTTTTAAAATTGTTTGTAAGTTTATCCGTTTTTTTGACGTTCGTGAAAAATGATGGCATTGCTGAAAGAGTCCATAGTTGTAAATAGTTGAAATAGTAATAATTATATTTAAGATATTCTTGTGCAGAGATCTTAAGAGTAGAATTTACTAATACGTACAAATGTTTTCATATTAAGAATTCCGATGTTTTAAGATTTTAATTATGCTCACAAATATTTTGGGCAAATTAAATATTAAACATTTTGTGACGACAATTTCATAGTAAGAATGGTTTAAATGGTTAAAATTAAAAGTGTTTTAAATGGTTTAAAATTAATCATTAGTCTTAAAGCACTCACTTGAAATGGGTTTTTCAGTATTAAAAGTTTTTTGTACTGTTGAAGTTTTCTTAATTAATGGAGTCGACATTGACAATGGTATCTTTAGATCTGTAAGTTTAAATTGATTGTTAATATTTAAAGAAATGATTACCATATATCGTATATATATATTATATTTAAATAACTTGTACCAACAACTTGTAGTCGTCTTAATGTTTTTTCTATGCACCATTTTAATATTTGAAAATTTCCAGTTTGACCTATTTCTCTACAAAAATTTTCAGCCATGGTGAAATATGGGTCGTGTTTCACATTTTTCAAATCTCCTACAATATTTGTTTGTGTGCCAACATCCATTACTTTTGGTTTAATATTATTTCTTGTTGGAGGGACCAATGTTGTTATTTTCTTCTTATTTTTATTAACATTTTTTATCCATCTCCTTTTTCTTATGTAATTACTCCGATCATTAGTTTTATTAACAGGTAGTAATATAGTTGTTTGCAGTTTAATTTCTTCGTTTCTTTTATTCTTATTATTATTAACATTAGTGTCTTCAGTGGCTGAGATGAATGTTGCTAGAATTTTGCTTTTCATTAACTCATCTATGAACGTATTGTTAAAGTAATATTTATAAATTAATTCATCTACTGGTTGTTCATCAATTTCTTCTAAGATTTTTTGGTCATGGTTTCTTAATTTGTTTACTGGTGCTATAGAGAAGAGATTAATTTTGACTGGTTCAGTTGTAGGTAATGGTGCGGTAGTTGTAAACACCTTAATAGGCTTATTTGTTTCAATTACTGGCTTAATTTTCGGTTTAACAATCGCTGTATTTAGTTTTGTGGGGTTCCAATTCTTGGAATCTATGTATATTTGCTTCGCCTTTTTCAAAATTCGTGCAAAATTGTTCTGTCGGTGAGATATTTCACTTTGGGTTTTGGCAATAAGATTCTGTTTTATGTTGATTTTTTCGTTCTGTGCTAACATTAACTTTTGCACGGTATAAAATTGTTTCTGCTGATTTAAAAACTTTTTCTGCTGACTTTGAAATTCCAACAAGTTTTTAGATAATTCTCTTTCTCGTTTATCAAAATTTATTTCTTTGTCCCTTATTTTAGCTTTCGTGAGGTTTATATCTTCATTAATTTTGACAATTTGTAAATATTTCAAGTTGATATCTTCGTATTTATTTGTTAAATCTTCAATATTTTTCACAAAGTCATCATTCAAGTTACTTATTGTATTATGAATTCTTTTGATATCGTGATGCTGTTTCATTATTTTCTTAAATGTCTTAGTTAACATCGATAAGACTTTTATAAGACCTCTTTCGGTTATTGGCTTATGCTTTAAATCTTTTGATTTTGGCAACACTTTATAAACGTTAACATTTGGTACAGGGCCTGAGTGACGCCATTCCATGTCTTCTTTATCAAATACATTTCGATCTAACTTATTATTAGTTTCATTTAGCTCCTCAGTAAACTCAATTTTCTTTATTAATTCGGTTTCATAGTCATGTCTATCCATGCTACGTTTTGGTATTGTGATGTTCGGGTTTTGATAGGTTGTATCAAAAAGTGTAGATGATGGTAGCTTTTTGAAATCAACGAGATCTTTATTTATAACATTTTCGATTGTTCTGTTATAATTTTCTTTCACTTCGTCCGTTTCATTGTTTACACCTAGGTTTTGACTGTGATTGCTCACTTTATTATCTATCCAATTATTTTCAGGGTCATCTTTATTATCAAGAAGAACAGCTACTTCATATGGATAATCATTGAATACTGATGCCGGTTTAAGTGTAGAAATAAATTTTGATTTTATCATAGATGATTTGTTAACTTTTGTTTTTAAACAATCATTACTTTTGCATTTTTGGAAAGAACTTGTAGATAGTTCATGTATATCTGCAACATTAAAACGATTTTACTGTGATGTTCATCATAACTAATGATTATTAATTAAAGTTAAAATACGTAATGAGGTAGTTATTTATAAATATAATTGTTTTATCAAAAGATAAGCTGTCTGGGTTTTTTGTGGTCTTTTATCAGTGCAGTGTTTCTAAAAAATCTGTAACTCTATTACCAAGCAATTCCTAAAAGTACTTACTCTTCGCAGAACGTTTTTTTCTGTCTATGTAGCTGTTGAAAATCGGCGAATTCCCAATATTCGTTCCAAAAGAGTCATAACTATTTTGAAGAACTTTGTCAACATCCAATGAATTCGCTCTGAATATAAAATCAGTAGGATTTCTGGGTACATTATTTCTTATCCATAGTCCTTTATTCACAACATTATTTCTTTCTAACTTCGGTTTTAAATAATTTGACTCCGCCTCCAAAATAGATGTGGCTATTAAACTAAGTGAACTTAAAACTATCGTTGTTATTATTTGGCGGGACATCACTGTTTTGACATCTCTCAAAGCTCCCAAAGTTGGCACTGTAGTGGCGGATGTGTGTGGAATTCAGCTTGTATATTTTGTAGCCGGAGCATCGAGTTTGTTTATAAATAGTTTAGTGTTGGTACTTTTCTTCGATATCGGATTTATCGATACGTAGGAAATCATTTATTTTTTATTTATATTAACTATTGGATAAATAACGATGATAATATAGTCATTGTTTTTAGTAATTTTATAATAACTGAACTAGACGTCAAACCATTGGCTTTAAAATATAGTTACGGCATTGACCGTATCAAAAAGGTAGTTTATCTTTCTACTTAGTTTAGTTTATAGTCGTTGCTTTCAATTATCAAGGGAAGAATAATCAGGAGTTTTGGCTACTGCTTGTTTTGATGTCTACGCTTATTAAGTCTTGTGTTAAATCTTGCAATTTAATCTAACTAATCGATATTTAAACAGCACTAATTTAACTTCTTACCGTGATTAACGTTCCGATTACGTTTTTATTCTATTTGTTATTGATAAAAAATGTTTATCAATATCCTTTACGATATCATCACGTTTAGAGTATCGTGGTATTTTATTATAAAAAATAATAATACATTAGTGTACAGAATAGTTTTGTGTTGATTTGAACGTAGTTAAAATATCTATTAATAACTATGAATTTTAACACTAAACCTACCGACAATTCTTGTATACCTGTCCCTATTGCACGCTGTCAAATTGACCGGTAATTAAAAGTTATTTTATTATATAACGCAGATAAAGAGTGTAGAAAATATTATATGCATATTCTAAGAATTGTCCTGTAGTTTGATAACGATATTATAACGTTTGAAAATGTGTAAGTTTTACAAAAGTTTAAGAACGGTCAATTTGACCGGTACTTGGTAGGTTTAGTGTTAATATCACTAAAATTGCCTGTCTTGTCTAACATATACTATTTAAAAGTTTATTTTACTATTGGTTAAATCTTTAGAAAGGGGAGAGTGTTGTCTGGGATCTTGATAATGAATGTGTTGAATCAAATATATATCTAAATATGGTTCAGTTTTGTTGTAGTAAAGATTAAATGTTTAATATTAGTTAATATGTGATAGAATTTATTAGTACCCTAATCTTGTTATTGTTCTAGCAAAAACCTTAAATAATATCACTCCTCTGTATGTGTTTAAGATTATGTCTTTTTATTACAAGAAAGTTATTTACAATAGAAATAAGGGTTTTCTTTTTATCGACTTTTGTTTGTTAGATCTGTTTTGTTGATTAGAATATATAACCTAATAGCCCTACAATATCATGACAAGTATATTTTTAGGGTTCTGTAGTCAATATCTTTTTTATAGATATATTTGTAGTAAAGTTGAGCTCTCCTCAGTATTTTCTGTATGTATTTAAGACTACTTGTGCCCACGACTCTGTTCGTGCAAAATTTGGTTTTATGGTAAGCTGACTTATAACCTTTATTATTTAACGTATCTACGAGTATATAGTTAGCAAAATTTTGATGGCGTAAAATAGAGTTAATACGGTTAAATACTAAATTTTAAGTGACGATGACTAGAATACATCCGTGAAAATCACATTGGAAACAGATAAAACGTTCCAGAGCGAGGATAAACGTACAGACAAACGTTCTTAAAATCATACATTACAAAACATCATTATTACAGGGGGCGTCAAGATTTCCAAATATCCTCTATGTGATAAATTTCAAATATATATGTAGATACGATTTTACAAGGCTTAAAATAAAAAAAATATGTATCTCATTAGTGAATTTATTTAATAATTTCTTTTTAAAAATATTTATAAATGCTGTTTCGTAATTGTTTCAAAAGATATAGAATATTATTTTATAGATATTTTTATATTAAAATATATTTCTTAAATGTTGATTGAAGCTTCTTTAGAGTCCTGATTTTTTCTGTAAAAATAGAAAAATTAAATAAATTACATAAAAAAAATATTAACATTTGGTCTAGGCCTTGAATGCAGACAAATAAAAAATATTTATGTAATAATTCTATAATTTGTGATTTTTATATAAATCTAGAGTTTGTTCGCGAGAATCGGTTTACAAAAAGACATTGTCTATTACAAGATTAAACTCTCTGTCTAATTATAATATTCTTGAGCCTACCTCACACAGCATGGGAAGTGCCAGAACTTCTGTTCTATGCCATATTCCTCTCCGTCTTTTAAGGTCTGTGGCATGTCTTTACCCATGGACTCCGGCAGACAGAGGCACAGACAACCACCAAACAGGCCTATCGTGCCAAGGATCAGCAGAGGGATTGATGGCGATATTGTTGCCTATAGCCAGGAGAATAACAGATTAATAAACTGTTTAATATTACTGTAGAATTTACAAATTGAGGTCACAGAACTTCTGTTTGATCTTCATTAGACTGGTCCAAGCCAAAAAGTATATCATGTTGATAATATGTAAGACAATCTGTCTATCAGTATCAAT
Organism: Melinaea menophilus ssp. n. AW-2005; assembly: GCA_918358695.1. NCBI lineage: Eukaryota > Metazoa > Arthropoda > Insecta > Lepidoptera > Nymphalidae > Melinaea > Melinaea menophilus. Next base: position 10,174,175 of record OU911049.1, read on the forward strand.
ATGGCAGGCACAATGGTCAATTAGATAGCTGAATGGCTAAAATCAAGTTATTTAATTAATTAATAAATTACTGACCAGGTACACGATGTAAGGTACGAGTATTGTGGCTACGTATCCCGTGATGTGTATGAGCGCGAGGCCCTGCGCGCGCACCACCGTCGGCAGCAGCTCTGCCGCATACTGCATGCCGATGTTGAAGGATATGTTGATTGCAAACCGACCGACTATCGCCAGGGAGGCTGAGGGGATACCTGGGGAAATTGATATAAGTATTCTTTGATTCTAGCGATGTATGTATTGCACCTCACAAGGTATTAGAGCTGATACATTTCACTAATTCCTTTAATGTATTATGATATTATCTTTTCTTACCAAGAGGTACAGTTGTGGCTAAAAAGCTGAATATAGCGCTTATCGCCATCGAACCAAATGCCAGCCATCGACGACCGATGCTGAAAAAGTTTAAATAGCATTTAATAATTATCCATAATAATAACAATAACAATTAATAAGTGATAATTTTACTATATCTTACACATCCAGAGTCAAAATAAGTAAAATATCAGCAGGAAATTCTGTAGCAGTGGCAATAGTGAAGGTCATAAACATATCTAGACCCAGAGAACCCACATTCCTGACGTGACCATCGAATACCATAGCGATAGACATCCAGATCACCAGCAAGAGGAGGCTGTGACGACGGAGACGAGGCGTCTTGAAAAGGTCTAGAAATGAGTAGTTTTTATTTTCCTGCTCTGTTTTTGCTATGTCAGTTGCTGTTTCCTATAAATATAGTAAATAAGATATGTTTTTAAATACACTCTTGAGTTAATGTAAATAACGTATTTAATTTAATTTGATTTTAGTTTTTATCTCTAAGGCACCTTAAATTCTTTTATTATTTCGTCAGGTATAATCTTTTTATTGATTCTCTCGCATTTCTTAATTATCTTTAAAGCTTCATCTATCCGTCCTTGTGATATCAGCCATCTGCAAAATACACTGCCATTAAATTCTGCTTTGAATCAAGAAACAACATATATTATGTTGTAAAGTGGACACTTGAGGATTAAACGTTAACCTTGATTAGACATCCTTAAATATTGCCTTCAGAAAAAGAATTGCATCACAACCATAGATATAGATAAATGAGTGAAAATTAAGGTTATTGTTGGACACTTACATTTAATTCACAATTAACTGATCACAATTTTGTGCCAATTTAAGTGCTCCTGTTAATTTGTTTTAATGGCATCGATAATTATTAAAGAATAACTAATCAATAAATTACCTAGCACTCTCCGGAACCAAACATGGCGTAAATACAGCCAGTACAAGCGGCACACTAGTTATCAAGGTGTACAGTTTCCAGTCCGATACTCCCAGTGCTATCCAAGGTAAGAGACAGGCAGCAAATGTGAAGTATACGGCTATCGACATATTTGCTACAAATGTCCGCCATTTCGGACCGACGTATTCCACAACTGAAATTAGTAATCGTTTTGGATAATTTGTCTTTTAGTAATAGAAAGCATTAATCAAATTTACATTAATGAGCAGTAAAGGAAAGTATAAAATAAATAAACCAGTCCTTCTTACCAACAATGTACATAATAATAAAGCAGTTGTCATATGCCAGACCAACAAGAAATCTGCACAAACAAAAAGACCAGAAACTGTTTGCGAATATAGTGGCCACCCCCGCGAAGAATCCTGTCATGTTAGTACCTGTAACGAGATTTTTATTGAAAGTTTTTGCTTTGTTATTATGAATGAAATAATCTAATATCTAATATCTGTTCCTCCCATAGTGATCTTCGTAACTACAGCGATAACTCATCAAGTTATCCACGAAACTAAAATTAGGATAGATGCAAACACTTTCAACAAGACCATCAAAATCATTCTATTTTTCCTTTAAATATATATTTTTTCCAAAAGTAAGCAATACTGGTATAACTGAATGCTGAATACGTTAGAACTTTGGATTAATTTTCCACTAAATAATAATTTACTTCCATGATTAAACATGTGTTTTCAAACACTATACATAAATATATCACACCTAATATAGCAGGCACTCGTCCAAATTTATCAGCAACCCATCCAAATATCAACCCTCCTACTATAGCCCCACAGAAGAATATAGCTTGTGCAGTGGCCGGATAGTTGTCTCTGTCACACACCCAATTGAGCTGTGAAAGAAAACTTTTTGTAAAGTTTTTTTTCTGTGTTAAAGTTCGCAGTTTCGCTTTTTAAGAAGAATTTAATAACAAAATCTTATCCACATTCTGAATTATTACCTGAGTTGCAATAGTTTCATACGGAACGTCAGTAAAGTTGTATTCCCAATTCTTTTCACATTTTTTGGTCGGCCATTTATCATCTGGTGTGAGGACACCATTATCCAGAATCTTCGCCCAATCTACGTCATAAACGAGGCATTTATCGTATTTATTCTCATTTGTCATCGGTATCGAAAGTTGACGTCTGAAAGAAAACATTGAATTGCACACATTTTAACTTGCAGTAATAGTAACGGAAAGTTTATTTTTGTAAATTTATCTAACGCACCTTTCTTCTACAGTCAAATTGGCCAGATCATCTACATAGCACCAGTACTCAGACGGCACAACCGTCATGAATATCTGAGAGAAGTAGACAAATGCGAAGAAGAAAGAGTACGGTATCATCAAAAGGAAGAGAATGCGTTGGTACCATCCGAAGTCTCCAAGATAGGGGAAAAGGTCATCAAGGTCTTTGAGCTGGGCCTTTGGTGTCGAGGACCCATTTGCTAAACAAATAATATATTTGTAAAATATTTAATTACATATAACTTTTATGTTAGATAATGTCTTAAAAGTAGATTAGATGTAAATGTTATGGAAATTTTAAATATGTATATATTAAACATACTTTTTAAATTTTAGATAAAAATATTTTTTATTAAATGCAATAGATTTTCATGAATATTACCATCAGTTTTCTGTAGTTCTAAAGTCACAGGGTCAAGGTCACGGGGTTCACCCACGACCTTGCCCATTTTCTCATGTGATTCCATTCTCGAACTCGGTTTTTCTCTTAAAAGACACTTTTTCTGACGTCTTTCTGGTTACAGAAACCTAAAGTTTTGAGAACTTATCCTGAAACATAAATATTTTAACCGTGAGGTAAAAAATTACAGTAATTCTTGGTGGTTAGTGACTTGTGTTTTTTTGGACGATATAAGATAAGCGCTAAATGAGACTTAAAACTTTATAATAATTGATTATTTTTTTAAAGAAACTAAATTGGAAAATGAACACATTGATTACATTAAATTAATTCTGTGTCTGGTAACATTGTCAGCAAGTGCTGATATAGTAGCATACCAATTTATATCTGTCTTAATAAATGGTAATTGTCTTTTAGTGTTTATTGTGTAATAAATTGATGTAATAGAATCTACAAATTGTGGACTACATAACAAAGGATTATAGTTTTGTAACATTTAACTATTAATCGAATACAAGGAAAAGAAACCATAATGTTTATAACCATAGCTCTATCCGAATTAATGTTTCAAATGAAAGATTTTTCAATCAGATAAAACGCATTAAAAAAAATTATTACTTTTTGTTCAAATATAGTATTTTTTAAACTTTGTTCAAAAATAAGATAAGGTCTATATATACCTTGTAATAAAGTCAGTGCTAATAATATCCAACTTTTTTTAACACATTTCATTATTATGTGTTAATTTAGCTTTAATACAAAATATTATTTGGACCCGTCTTAAACATTTTCCGAGTGACCTAAATGTTATTTTTAAGAATAGTTTTTTCGAAATAGAACTCTTAGTAACGACGATATTCTAAAAATAAAACAGACACACAGTACAAAATATGCTTCATGGATACTTCTGAATTCAAGGTAAACTCTGTTTTATATCTACAAGCTGGATTTATTTGTAAAAATATATAAAATTTGAACTAAAATGTATTTATTTTAGTAGATTTCATCTTCATAAATTGGAATATAATAAAGAGAATTAAACGGTAAACAGTCATAAATATCATTTATTATATGGCGCAGTATTTATTTAAAACAATGTTTCTGTAATAGCTGATGTGTAGATTCCCAATTTAGACACGCAACTGATTCTTCTCAAAAGGAATTGTCACACTTAATTAAATTTTCATGTATTCTCGAATAACATCGGCACTATAAAAATCTTAGACAATATATTTCAGCTGTTTGTTAACTTTTTCTTAAGCCAAGAAGGATTATATTTTTAATGAATTCAATTTATATAATTCTATATATAATGTTGTTATCATCATTTGAGTAATAATGTTATATCAAAGAAAAGCAAAAAAAAGGTAAAGAAGTTTATGCAAAGCCAAGGAGTTTTATTAGAGTATGAACTTTTGTATTTAAAATTGTTTTTTAATTAATTTGGTCAAATGTTAAAGAAACTGATTTTTTTTTCTGTTATTGAACAATAAGTAAGAACATGTTACTTCATTGATATAATATTATTAAAATTTACCGAAGTTATTGCATTATAACTAAACGCGTAACCTAGTTGTGTTAGTTTTGAACTTCAACAAAGCATTTGATGCTGTTGATCATGATGTAATCTTCACTAGTCTATTCACAATAAATATCTCAGATACAGTATTACAATAAATTTTCTCGTTTTATTAAGTCTACCAGCAACCTAAACGATTTGGTTAAGAACTATTTGACTCGTTTCAGGTCAGCTCTGGTGTACTTCAAGATGTAATATTGTCGCCCTTATTATTTTCTTTATTTATAAATTTCCGAACATCCATTATCATTTTTACAATCAACTCAGGAGCTTTATCAGCACTAAATATTATTTTATTCTAACTGTTTGCTATCCCAGTGAATTCCACAAAATCTGCCACCACAATATATATGTAATTGTCGACAACAAGTGTTAAAATATGAGCAAAGAAATTCAAAAGAGTATCTTATAAAAAGTCCTATCAAGTTCTTATATCGTAATTATTTTTATAACAAATTCGATCTTCTGGTAAAATATTTATTCCAGGTACAACAAGTTTGTTGGTTGTTATTTATTTGCTGTTGCTGCAGATTTAGGATATTTTCTTATTATCAGAACTCCTATTTCACGTAATCATTTCTAGGGCTTGGAGTGCAATAATATTGAATAAAATAATCGAAGTATTATTGTAATTACTTGTATGTATTGCATTGAAATAAAAGTTAAGTGATCTATATATTTTATTTTTAACATGTTTAATTTTATTATTCATATAATCAGCCGTCTCTGAAATATTAATTCCAAGGTTATATTATAATATTGATTGTAATTTTCGCAGAATACGTAAACACTACATATCATATGTTTTGTATAAAAAAATCCATAATACTACATATGTAAGTAATAATTCTGATATTATTAACTTTTGAGACATTAATAGAAAAATAAAAGTCATTTTTGTTTATAAATGACCACAGTTGAATGTCAATGGTATATCTTACTTTAAATGTTTTGATGTACTTTTTCAATAATTATGTCAACTGTGGTTTTTAATGAATAATCTCTGATGACTGATGACTGATGACTCATTAGAATTGTAATGTGTCATCTGTATAAATACATAATAATACATAATACATGTAAGTATGTATGTAATAGACAAATAGTGTATGTTTTATTTAATTGTTGCTATTTTTTGAACATTGCTTAATAAATTTTAAACTATTCATAGAAATTAACAGACCCTATCCTTTATACAGTTGAATGCAAGACTTTGTAATATAGGCTAAAATATTTTCTTCGAGTCAAATATTCAAAACTGTATCTTAAAATTCCTTTTATTACTTACTGCTAAAGAAATTGAGGGATATATGTAACAATTTATATTTTTAGTATATTTATTAATGTATATCAACTTACCGGTTTTCTGTAAATCCACCAAAGACACTATTGAAATTTAAATTACTGAAAAATATATGAAAAGTGCTTTTGAAGCGATGTGCGTGAGCAGAATGATGAGTCCAATCAATCGCTCTAATATATACGAAGTACTAGATTACAATTGCAAGCCATTATCAATCTTAAATCTTTAAAATCAAGGCTCAAATTAGTTCAACTTTAACGACTTATCTTTTTACAATTAGAGCTTTACAAATTTGGACTTTATTATAGTAGTTATAGAATGTGTTTGTATTTCATAAATTTATTGTAGAGGATTACAGTTTTTATTTATTTAGCCATAAAATTGAGTTTGCTTTGAATTATATCCTATTCTATTAACACATCTAATAGATCTTATTTTTTATGGAACAAGGACTAAGTTAGTGTGAAATTATTTTCATACAATTATTATATATTCGAGTGCCAAATTCGCTACATTTTCCATTTTCGGGTGTGTCATTTCTTAATATTTTATTACTACTGATAGTAATTAACATGTACTCTTCTTGAGACCTGTTCTTACTGGACTTGTTAAAAATAGAATTCAAATTCAAATTCAAATTCAAAATATCTTTATTCAAGTAGACATTTACACGCACTTTTTCAATCGTCAATTATTACAATACAAAAAAAAGGTCAGTGTAGTCAGTCCATAAGTAAGCTACCATTGCATCGGCTCGGAATGCTGCTCTGTTGTGAAGAGCCGGCCAGAAACTCAACAGTTGCTCTTTTCAAAAGAAATATAACAATCTTAGATGATGTACATTATAACATAAATCCTGCAAATGATTCAACAACTTAAGTTCCATATATTTCGAACCACTAAAAACTCTTGAATGTTATAATATTTTTTTAATAATAATCTTTTGATTTTAGATTTAAAACCCAGAAAAGGAAGGTCTAAGATATCTTGTTTTACTTTATATATATTTATTCAAAATATAACCATAAAACTTATTTGCTGTCAAATCCTATGTTACACATTTTGATTTGCTGTAAAAGACATCAGATCGACATTTCAAACATCGTTGCAGACAGCGTCCACAAATTAAATAAGTATATTTACATGTACTTTATCAAGTACTAAGTTATAATCACAATGCGTTTGGTATAATGGTGATTGATTTTAAATAGTTATTAATTTATTGACTTTAGCAGAGCTAAGAATAATTTTAAATTTCCCAAGGAGGGTTGGCGTCAGGCAGGCGGCCGGCCGTAAAACAAAGCCAAATCTTTAAAGCAGTATGGTAATACCGGTGCCACGCGAGAAGCTAGCCCGGGAACAAAGAAACATACTGTGCCGACCCCAAAATGGGATAAGGGCAGGAAGATGATGAAGATGATGAGAGCTAAGAATATGGGGTAAGAGAATTCAGTTAATTGTATAATATAAGAAAGGAAGGGCATGCTACTGAAAATATATTATTCAGACGTTAATGGTTTATCCATTAGTAAGAAGAAGAGAAGAAGGTAAGAAAAGACTGTGTAAGAGTTTGAAAGTAGCACTGATATAAGAGGAGAATTGTTTATCTCGGTATGGTCCAGTACGTGGAGGTATAGATGGTACGTCTCGAGAAGAGTTGTAAGTATGAACAGCAGCGGCGTTAGGGCTACTGACACCTCGGGCAAAAATATTTAGGCGCCCACTTAAAGAAATCAATATCGAGTATTTATTTTTTGCTGAACCAAATCATCTGACAGCTGAACATAGTTGTGAATACGGCACATAGAGCACAGTATTGAGGGTACACAGCGCGAAAGGCAGAAGGCCGAGGCCCCAGACCTCAGCGCCCCCCAAATTTGGCGCCCCGGGCCGTCACCCCATCGCGCGCCCCCCTAACGCCGGCACTGAGTATGAATGTGGATTGTTAGAAGAGAAGAGATAAAACATGATAAGAGATAAAGAGAAGTATTATGTTCCTAAGAAATAACGAATGATTGAAATCGTTGCATTTTTATATTACAGCCACCGTAATTGGTTTAAGGGTTGCTTATATAATTAATATAATATACTTTTTTAATGTCCGTAAAATCACAAAATAAGAAACTTGTGTTTTAAATTTCAACCAGTGAAAATGCAAATACCCAAGGTATTTCCCGAACGAACTTTGACGAAATTATAAATGTTAATAATAAAACAATTAATTTTAATAATGATTATTATTTATTGAAGAAAAGAAAATGTTAAATATATGTTTATTTATAATTAGTAAAAAATTACAAAATAGTACAATTAATAATAATACAAAATAGTAATATAATTAAATAAAATATGAAAATAAACTAAATCAGTAAATTACTATAAGCGCCATCTCTCGACGGTAATGTAATTTTTTTTCCTGTCCACAGACATCCATCCATACATCCATCCAAGAAAAGTGAAAACAATACAGAACGAACAAAGTTCGTTCGTGAAAATATTGTAAATCTAATCTTTCCAAAGTATTATTAATTAAATTAGGAATCGTTAGTTACAGGCTTGAATAATAAATTCATCGCTTATATTCGTATTTTAGTAAAGTACCATTCGAGTCATAGGATGTTCCACGAATAAATAAACAGACAATGTCCAAAAAGCAGTAAAAAAGTGCTTTATTTCATCATTAATCAAGACTATGCAATACTTAATAACTTTTGTTTTATAATAGTAAATGTAAGAGATAAAAGAAACTATGACATGAATACTTCTATTAAATTGCAAATGTATAGAAATCTTTTAACAATATTTATTTATGACATAGGTATAATAGATATCTAGTTATCGAAATTATTTTGCTTATCAACTATGTTAGTATAACTTATTTATTTAATTCTAACCGTTACATGCATCGTGCAATGCCACTTAAATTAAATCTCACTATGAATACTGACAGATAAAATCACCTATTACTGTTAATAAATAATAAACCAATTTTTGGATCGTGTTTGAAGCAATCTTAGGTTAATTTCAATTTCGGATTGTAGATGGATTTTTATTTTAAATTCAGTCGTAACAATAAGTCAAACACACAAGTTTATTTAAGCTCTAGTTCACTGACTAGAGCTTAAATAAACTCGTGTTTTCTATAGAAAACTCCCTGTAAACCTCCCTGATAGTCTCAGAATGGTCTGAATTGAACTTCGTTTAGTTTAATCCGCAAAAGACATAAGCTTGTGCGTTTACCAGAAAAAAAACATTTGTCGTATTTTAGAGAGCACTTCCCTCAATGCGTCGCCAAGTATCAGAATGCTGGGCTTCAACATTTTTAGATACTGTCTTATGTTTTGTAGTCACCTGGAGAGCAAGGTCAAGTTGGCCTCTATGAAATTTGGTGTGATTGATAGAGCGATGCAGTATTTCAAGCCTGGACAAGGGCTTGCTTTCTATAAAGCGCAGGTCCTACTACACATAGAGTACTCATTTCATTTCTGGTCCGGATAACCCCAATATCATCTTCTCTTGACCGCGTACAACTGAGGGATTTCCGCAATATCGGGGCACCGGTGCTCTGTGAATGCTTGGACTCCTTGGCATTGCGTAGAGACGTAGATTTTTTGTGCTTCTTCTTCTTCCGTATTTACAAAGGATTTCCGTATTGACTATTCAGAAGAGTTATTTGATCTGATGCCTGCTGCCAATTATCATCTCCGACTAGCACGATTCCGCCTGCAATACCATCAGCACCACGTGGATTCGTGGCAAAGTCTACTGTACGCTTTTCAAGGAACTTTCTTCAACGTGCCATTAACAACTGGAAGGAACTTCCTTGTGGATACCTTCAAAAAAGGCATATATCCCTCCTTGAAGGCCGGTAATACTCTTATGATTCCTCAGATGTTACAAGAGTTCGTGGGCGGCGGTGATCACTTGTCATCTGTGACCCACACGCTCGTTTGCCCTCTTCTAACATAAATAAACACACACAAATTTATACATAAAGCAGTTGTCTTTTTTAATATTAGTTAATAGTTTTAACATAATATAAAAAAATATTATGTTAAAATATTAAAAAAAACACTTGCTATATTTGATTTATCTTATTTGCCATGTCTATACACGGACTAACTCTACGTCAATAGCTAGTATGTACTTTAAATTAGATCTTAATAACTGACTTGAAACAGAACATCTCATAACGAAATTTATTTACACTATTATCACTTTTCTCTCACTTGGAATAAGGATGTATTTTGTATCACTATAAAAGTCGTTGTGTTGTTTATTATAACAATAATATTGAGTGCAATAATGCAGATGTTATCTCGTCTGTTAACGGCGTTTTCTTTGTGGTTTATTCCTTAATAATAACAATTTTATATATCAAGGTCAATTAATATCTTCAAGATGATCATCAGAACATTGTATTTATAACTACTGTGTAAAACTTAAAAATAATATGAAATTTTAACTAAATGTTGTCTGAAAATACATATCTGAACGTAACATAATCTGATAATAAATGTAATGTCAAAACAACAGACGCCTCTTAAACTAAAGTCAACATAAATTAATACAAAATTTAACATGATATAATAATTCAGCTCTCATTAAACATAACTAATTCTTTTATATTTTTTTGACGTCAAAAGATAAGAAAAGATAGCAGCAAGAGGTACTCGAGCTTCTATTCTATATAACATGGTTATAACACAAATATCTGCATTAATATTAATTGTTATATAGAATAGAAGCTGAAATTCAAATTCAAATTTTGAATTTGAATTTGAGCTTCTATTCTATATAACATGGTTATATCACGAATATTAATAATAATATTAATTAAGTAATTAGTTTATTTATTCATTACTAGTTGTTCCCCGCGACTGCGTTTGCGTCATAACACTTTCAAAACTTTATCGATAAGATCTGGAACTTGTTAATACAAACAGACCAACTTTGATCAAGTTATGTTTTTACTATTCAATATTTGACAAGTGTCTGTATTAAAATATCATTTTAAGTTTTTAATTTTTCACGCACTTCGTCCTTTTTTTTCGGTCGCCCTCCTATCTTGTATGAAACAAATTTTATACTTAAAATGGTGTTTATCCACCTCATTAAATACTATTTGTAAAAATTATTTATCTTACTTCCAGACATCACTAGACAAAACTAACAATATAGTAACTGATTATTGTATAAACTATGTTTTATTTACATTGAAAATGAAAAATATGTGTACCCAGGTATAAGAAACAAAATGTTAGATTAGCAGGCAACTTTTATACTATTATATATCAATAACCATTGAAGATTTATTTCTTCCAAAGTTATAATAAATATAGTTGGAGGGGCAATGAAGTTGAAGTTATACGCCGCGATAATGTTGATACAAACTGCTCCTTTGATGTATTTGGTTTATAGTTAATAAAAAAAATATTTTATATATATATTTTTTTGAAGTTTTGAGACAAAGATTCTTCTTAGCATTCCATAGATTCACCGTGCGGGTGCCGGGCCCATCGCGTTGCAAGAAGAGGAGCGCAAACAATGTCTGCGACCCAGGACTTGCGACCCAGGTGTAGATTTAAGGGGCCCCATTACTATGCGCATACACGCTCACCTTCACTGTTCACGCTCCTCTCCCTATCTAACCAAATATCGTAAGAACCTACTAAAGCCGCCTTCGAAATACGTGCCAGAAATGAACTGATGATGGTTCTAGAAAAGCCGAGATCCTTAAATAAATTGTAGAGAGATTTTGCTGTTATATTGACTTGTTTTACCTACTTACATTCAGATGACCTGCACGTTTAGTTTAAACTAATTTAAAAAATAACTTTACAAATAAACAGCCAGAATTAAAATGAAAGACAACTAAATACTTAATACCTTTATTATTATTATCACAGAATCTTTTGTCTTCGTGATTTAATTAACAAAATGGCGTGTGTAAATACAACAAAAATATATGTACTAAAAATGCGAAATGTTTATAACAATTTTCAATTTTTCAAATAAATGCACTGGCATTTTGTACTGGTTAAAAACGATGACAATTATAACCATTCTGATTAATTCCCTAATCTAAATAATATCAACAACACATCTTTTTACATTAACACTAAAATACTTACCTAATATAAATATATTTTAATCAAAATCATCGATGTAAACTTTAGTTAATTAAAAACATGGCAAGGATTGGAAAATGTCGGTCCATTATTTTGTTTAATGATCTCACAAATAACCAATAAATTAACTTAATACAAATAGAGATCAAGAAATCCGTTTTTAAATAAATAATATTTAGTCTGGACTAGACTCCATTGTCTTGATTTTTTCTAGACCTACACGAGAGTCTGATGGACGCTCTCACAGATGCCCTGGAACCTATAACCGGTAATGATCTGACGAACTGGTCTTCCTGAGGTTCTGATGATGCAGACTTGAAGGAGTTAGTTTCTTTCTTTTTCCTGAAAATCAAATATATTTAGTTATTTATTATATTGATTTAAAAGTTTAAATAATAAATTTCATATAGTCCTCTTGACCGAATTACCTGGGGAAACACGGGTTATCCCAGAACTTTTGATCTTTCCCGAAATTCTCTCCATCCTCGAGTGTCTGCGGCATCTCCGTGTCCATGGTCTCCGGAAGCAGCAGGCACAGACCACCGCCTACAATACCCAGCGCTCCCAGGATCAAAAGAGGCAGATCTTGGGATATGTTGGCCTGAAATTAATCTTAGTTAAATAGTAATGTATATATATTGATGATGACAATATAAATATTTTTATATTATATATATCTTCCGCTCAATATTTATATTGCAGTTTTAAAACGTTTCTAAAAGCCTTATTTCAAAATAATTCTTGCCTGCATTTTCATTTGCAGGGTAATAAGCAATGAACCGATTGTTTTTTAAAACTCGCAAAATTGTATTATATATATTTATAGCTCAAGGCAGTCTTTATCTTTTTATTATAGGTGAAATATTTGTGCTCTGTATGTAGGTTATATACGTTTTATTATATATTTTGATTCATCGTTAATAACAAAAAAAAATATTTTAGAAATTTGTAAAGAAATACATTACATTTTGATAAATATAATATAAACAAAGTTTTCACTTAACATACCAAATAAACAACGAATGGGGCCACAATGGACGCTACATATCCCATGATATGTATCAAGGCGACGCCCTGAGCCCGCACCACGGTCGGGAGCACCTCCGCCGCGTACTGGAGCCCTATGTTATAGGAAATGTTCACCGCAAAGCGCCCTAGGATGGCTAGAGAGGCAGACGGTCCGCCTGTTTGGGGTAAAACGGGATAATTAATAATAATTCATCAATGTTTTAAATTTGCAAATCTTCGAGAATTTAGTAAATATGAAATGTTATATAATAACAAATTTATGTGAAATGTGACGCCACAATTTTTTACGGAATTAAGAATTCATCTCCACCAGCAGGACTTGAACCTGCTACCTTTAGAATATCGGTTCTATCGCTCTTCAGACTGAAATAGCGTGACTTCATGAATTCTTCGTGCTGTGTTAATAAACTTGAATAATTTTACAAAGAAAACCCATTTAAAAAAATTTTTAAAACTTTCATAATTGAACGAGAAAATCCATAGACAAATGGATCTTATTATTGTAAAATAATTGATTATAATAGTAAAATAATTAGTAAATTTATGGCTTACCGACTGGCACGGCCGTGGCGAGCAAGCTAAACACTCCGCTCACCACCATGGATCCACAGGCGAGCCAACGGCGACCCCATCTACCGACGAATACAACGATATATTTAAATTTAGAGGTGATATCAGTAAAGTCAAAATTTCAAGAATATAATTTATGTTAAAGATACAAACAAACAGTCAAGGAAGGGATTTATTTTTATTATTAGGAATTTAAGGGAGTAGAAACGTACTACAAAAATTGACAGTCTTTTAACATATCGGGGTAATGTATATCTTGTTAATAATCTCTTTATAAAATATATTTTTAAAATATAAACAGAGCAAAAAAATTGCTATTTTTTACGCTTATGTAATTAATATAAATTATTAAAAAGTAAAGATTTAGATTTTTAATTAAATCTCACCTGTCTAAAACAACTGTCAAAAAAGTATCAGCGGGGAACTCGGTGGCGGTCGCAATAGTGAAGGTCAAAAATATATCTAGACCTAGGGACCCTACGTTCCTAACGTGACCGTCGAATACTAAGGATATGGCCATCCAGATGACGATCAGTAATAAAGCATTTTTACGTAATCTCGGGGTCTTAAAGATATCCAAAACTGAATACGTTTTGTGGGCTTCCGATTCCTTTATTGCGTTGTGTGACGATTCCTGTAAAAAAGTAAATAATCGTTTTATAATATGTCTCTAACAATTGAAATGGTAACTTGGACTAGAATGTACTCACAGTAAATTCGTTTATAACCTTCTCTGGTATTTTTGATTTGTTGACTTTTTCAAACTTTTTCATAATAAACATAGCTTTGTCAATTTTTCCTTGCGACAACAACCATCTGAAAATAAATGTTAATTATTTTTACCGTTTAAATACAAAATCCTTTAGAGGTACTGCTAAAATTTTTTGAATCTTTATTCCAGTTTATTATTTCTTTTTGTCACAACATTATCATCAAAGGGATTATAAACATCCCTCAAATAAGGCTCAGTCCATGCCGTCTATTAGACCTCAAGAGAGTCCTACCTGGCACTCTCGGGCACCACCCACGGAGTGGCAACGGCGAGTATGAAGGGCAAGCTGACGGCCAGCGCGTAGCGCCGCCAGTCCGCCGCCCACAGCGCCACCCATGGCAGCAGACTGGCACCCAGGGTGAAGAAGATCGCGATCGACATGTTTGCCACGAACGTACGCCACTTCGGACCCACGTATTCCAGTACTAGAATGTTATGAAGGGTTTGCTAAATAGTCTAAACAGTCTTGATGGAACTGGTCTTGAGATAATTTAAAAAAATCTACTTGAGAACGTATATAAATATGCTATGAAAAACACATTCCTAAAAAAGACATTTAAAGAAATACGTGACTATAATCATTTACAATCACAATTAAAATGTGGAGTAAAATGATAGTTACCCAAAATATACATCATAGTGAAACAATTGTCGAAGGCCAGACCCACAAGGAACCGGCAGAGAGCGAACGACCAGAAAGAGTTACAGAAGGCCGTCGCGACACCGGCCACGAAGCTGACGAGGTTCGTACCTGGAGAGAGAAACTTTTAACATTATGCTTGGAAAATCATTGCAATGGGCATTATGACATTGTTTGTTAGCATTTTATGTATATAAAGAATCTTGTTTCCTTACTAAAACCTGTAGAATTATTTGTTTATTATTGAAATGAACGTAGGAAATTACCAACTAAAGCAGGAATTCTTCCATATTTATCAGCTATCCAGCCGAATACTAATCCACCGACGATTGCTCCACAGAAGAATATAGCTTGCGCGGTCGCTGCCAGATTGTCTTTATCGCACACCCAGTCGAGCTTTAAAAAAATATATAAATAATATTTATATGTATATATAATGTCGCCTTGTTTATGTTTGTGTCCACAAAACTCAAAAAAGGCTATTGAACAAATTGAAATTTTCACATAACGTTACATTACTATACAAGAGTGTTTGCTTCAATTTTTTTTTTCTAGTGGTATTTTCATGAGAAACTTATATAATAACCCTTTAAAAAGTTTCATTCTATATCAGTACTTCAGAATGCTTTGAAACGGTTTGTATCAAACAGTCAGATATTAAAAAATATATCATCTTTACCTGCTTTTCCGCTAAATAAATAGCAATTACCTGACTCGTGTTTTTGCTATTACAATTATCGAAAGCAAGGTGACATTAATTCATGAATAAACCTAATATTATTCCCAGCAGACACTTACAAACTTTACTTTACTTCTTTCGAAACTAGCAATCTATCTTTGATATGTAGAATTTTAATTAAAATTGGCATATACCATGTATATCACATTTGCTACTATAATTTTTGGAAAGTTTCAAACACGTAAGACTCCATTATAAAACTATCTATCTGTGATATTTATAATAAATCCTAGTTAACATCTCCTAACCTGTGAAGCAATAGTTTCATAAGGCACGTCGGATCTGTTGTACTCCCAGCCATGTGTGCAGGGAACGATCTTCCATTCATCATCAGGAGTTGTTCTGCCCTGAGCCAGTGCCAGTGCGAAGTCCGCTGAGTACATATGACACCTGTCATGGGAGAATGGTCCGTTGGATTTTGGAGGGATCGCTAAAGCTCGTCTGAAAGAGTAAACAAAATCGTTTATAAACATATTTAAAAACTTAGGCATTTTTTTTTAAATACAACAATGTTGATGTTGTCACTTGTTGAAATAAGAAATAGATATCTCGGAGAGCATTGCAGTTATTTTTACCAAACATAGCCCAATCAACCAGCACGAACTATCTCATACACGAGGTGTTCAACTAAAGGTCTTTTTAAATATTGGTCAAATATTTTCCAAATCAAATGCGTGTGAATCGCATATATTTAATATTATCAAACTTGCATATATATAAATAATAAGTGTTATTGAATACAAACTAATATAAATATAAATGTGTGTGTGTGTATAACCTTGAAAGAATTTATTAAAATCTTCATATTATAAATATAACACACACATAACGTTTCGTTAATTATTTGCAAAACTATTTTTTCACGTATTTACAAAAAAGAATCTGATTATTATAATTTTTTGCGTGACCGGAAAAAAACACTTCCTCTACGCGGACATGGTATTTTATTACATTTTTTACATATTTTTTAGATCCTATCCTATATGTATTTTTTATTGAACATAATTATTTATTTCTTATTTTATTTTTACATCCATATAAAAACAGGTAAAATTTTTATTCATAATTAACCGAGTTGTGATCAGTTTGTTAAGCAGACTCCAATCTATAAATAAATTAAATTCCCTAGTTATAGAGCCTTGTCGGTTTATATTTTTGTTTTGTTAGTTCTTATAAATTAAAAGATTTCTCCTAGACTGTTTATATAAGTAATACATATATATATATACATATGTATATATAGTGAAATAGCAAGTCATTAGTAATTTTGCTTACAATAATAGATAATTTGAGGTCTTATATTGAATGTTCAAAAAAGTATCTTTACGAAGTTGTTTTGACCATATACAATCATCTTTATCCAATTATAAATAAGTATTTATTATTATTTTGCATTTCATAAGAATATGTTTACTTCGCTAAATTATATCCTCCTAAGGCCCAATGTACTTTCTCAAGTACATAGTAAGGAACTGATTTACGCCCAACTTCAAATTATCCTGTGATGTCCTCGTGACCCAGTGTCCTCAGGTGAGGACATAATACAAACTATTTCATATTTCAAAACTTGCCGCCGTTTGACCATTTTTGGTTCTGTTGTCTGATTGCTGGATAGGTAGTGACATTTTATTTTTGGCATTTGAGCTGAACCAATCGGAGTTAAGGTGTCCTGCGATGCCGATCTGTCAATCATGGAGCACATGCGTCGTGTCCGTTAGTTAAATATCAAAATATCTTAATAATCTATTGGTTTCATGTTCATGTTATATCTTTAAATTCAATATAAAATATAAAATCATGCATGTATGTATGTATTTTTGTTTAAAATCAATGCAACCTATATTTATCTTTCATTCTATGATTATGTTCTTGTGTGAGAACAGTAGGCCGTAAGTCTAACATTTGCTCATATATTTATGTTCTTGCTAAAGGACAATGGGCAGTTATCAGATTACATTATGTAGATTGGTATAAATAAATGTTAGTTTGACTGTTCCTATGTTACCCCTTATATGCTACGTAACGTCTTCACCAATCAGTCAGCGCCTTTCAGTTGTCTTTCTTAATAAATACACTTGGTTATAGGTTTGCAGATGCAATACAGAACAATTATTAGCAGAATCTGATAAAGAAGATTTAACACCTCCTGATGAAGATGTGGCGATCCTTTATTTGATATACATAATCAAACAGCGGTTAAATTGACTGGGAAAAGTCTAAAATTTGATCTGAAAGAATGCTATGTTTTTGTTGGAATTACTGATATTGGATAATGGCTACTTTAAACTACCCAAACTTGCGCATGTATTGGGAGAAAAGGTGGCGAGTCGATATTATAGGAGAGAAAAAGCCGTTTTGACGTTAGCTGATGATCTCGTTCCGGGTATTTTACCAGCAAAAAGTTGATTGGTAAACTTTTAAGCAGAGGAATAGGATGCTCTGGTACTATTATGATAAATAGGATACCTGCAGCTTCCAGGCATATTTTTTTAGACGACCGTGACCTTAAAAATCGTGGCAGAGGAAATATCCAGGTGCTGGTTAAAAAGGATAAAAAAATGGCACTCACAAAGTGGTATGACAATAAAGTTGTTACGTTATTATCTTCTGTTGAGGTCAGCGAAGATATGGACGTATGTAATAGGTGGTCTAAACAAGAGAGGCGGTATGTGCTTGTGAATAGACCACAAGTCACTAGAAAGACCACAAGTCTTTTTTTAAAGTAAAGCAGTCTAGGTGCCGACATTGTCACTACAAAAAATCTCGTGTTCAATGTAATACATGCAATATTACTTTATGTTTTACTTCTGAGAGAAACTGTTTTTTTGATTTTCACTTGGGTTAGATGTTAAGTTTCTAGTTGATTTTAATAATTATATTCACAAACTGGTTTTTGTTAAATAATATTTTATATTTGAGCATATGCCCATATTGATAACGATATGAGCGACTATTTGATTTTTTTCTTTATAAGTTATTCAATACTAATTTGAAAAAAAAATGATAATTTTTTTAAAGTTCTTGTTTTTCATTCCGCTGATGAGCGACTACCTGCGTAGTTTTTGTTCTCTTTAAGTAGATTTAATAGATATTGAAATAAAAAGATCTCTTAGCTCGTAAGACTTGTGTTTGTTGATTTTGTTGATTTCAAAATAAATAAAACAAAAAATGTTTTTATTCGTCTATCAGCCCAATGTCATCCTACGAGAACATAAAAATTATACCTACTATTGAACCAGCAGCCGAATGTTCTCCTATGAGTACAAAATAATTTAACACTTTTATTGCTTATATATATATCGTTTACCATGCCATACATACTATAAAAAAATATTGAGACACAAAAACTACGGTTATATAGACTTTTAAGACATTTTTTTGTTTGGGCGGTAAGTACTTTACACATTATGTACTTGTAGAAGAACATTGGGCTATTATTCTGATATAAAGAAAAACATGCTTGGGCCTTAGGAGGATATAATAATAAATATTAAAGTATATAAATGTTGGTATGTCTTTTTTATTGTCGGTTGACAGATTTCCATTCTAGACAAACTGTTTCTTGATTTGTTTGTAAAATTACGGTAGCAGTTACGATAGTGTTAGATTTACTTACGGTAATAGTGCCGTAACTAAATCTATGTTATAGAGTCTTTCACACCATTGTATATTGTCATATATTGGAGTCCTGGATTCTTTATTGATTTTATATTAATGTTATAAAGAGATGAGATTAAATATTTATATAAGAGGTAAATTTCGAAAGTATTAGATTGGATTGAATAATATTTTTTCGATTATCTATTGTCAACAATATATAGGTTAATCTTCGCGTTTAAATCGAATACTTTTTCATTGACTTTAATTTTGTAACGTAATTTTACGAAAACATATTAATCCAAATAATTAGTTATATTTACATGTCATTAATAATTTTGACACACTATTTATTAATAATCAATATAAAAATGCGTCTGCAGTAAGTTATTTTTGGTATTGAATATAAAAAACCTTAAAAATAAACAATTACAGTATTACGTGCGTTTCTGATTTTCTATCCGCGAGGCTAAAATTGTATTGATATTTTTTGATAAATATTTGCCATTAGAATCTCAAGGTCCAAGGTGTATTCAAGGTCCTTCCTTAATAAAATCGTGAACCTCCCTTTTAATTGACAACCTGTCTTCCGCTATTTAATAAACATGTATTGTTCTGTTATTAAAATTTTTTGTACCACATTATTATTCATAATATGAGTATTGTTTTTTGTTTACGTTCAATTAATAAAAAAAATGTAAGATCTGAATGATATACAGTTAGTCGTAATTATTCTAGCGTTCATTATGTGATTCTTAGTTTTTTGTGGTATTGAGTATATGAGAAGAGGGTTTACTTGCATGTACCGATGCTCAGGGATATATGAATTATTCCCAATGCTTTGCTATTCCCAATGTATTATGCAGGAGACTTGGGCACGAGAAATTGAAGTTAATACATCCGGCTTTGTCATTCATAGTATTAAATCTAGCTACATCATTACTTTTATGATTAATATACTTAAATTTTTTATTAAAAAAAATATTTAAATAAATAATATTAAACTACGGAACCCTAAAAATAACGGAAATGAGCGATTAAACGGTCCAGCGGCTGACCTTCTGTGATTCAATGATTCTGTAACCTTAATAGCCAAGTTCACGTATAATTTGTGAAATATTATGTAAGTGGAGAGCATTGTTTGGGTGTTTAGTTGTTATTATTTTAAAGATACTATCTTATTTGTTGGTCAAAGGTCGTGGGTTTGAATCTTGATGTATGATAAGTTAAATTAACAATTTTATTTATATTTTTAATGTCATCGAATAAATAAATATAAATTAAATTTTGATTTGTATTTTTAATTGTGATATTATTTAAATTTAATGTCAAATTTGCAATTATATCTAACTATAGAGTGTCACACGGAAGGTGTCGCTACGTCTGAAGGTCTAATGCTTTATGTATATAATAATAACGAGGTCAAAACTGCACGTTAAATAGATTATTTAAAATTAATAGCTAAATGACATGACATTTTAATCTTTCTGTTTTGACGAATTTACAAAAAAACATTATTGCTAATATTTTAACAGCGGAAAATATCAAGACGATCATAGTTGCACTGATTTTGTTTTCTGATATGTGGTAGTTTTAGATATAAATAATAAATAAATCTCCTAAGCTCCTACTTTCCTATGCTTTATAGAAACATCTAAAATTCAATTCAAATTTGCATTTAGTATAAAATAAATATGACTAATCTTTAGCTATAAATTTTGAGTAATAATTTTGTAACAATGCTCACACGAACAGGACATATATCATTTTGTGGTAGTGTTCGCCATTGAACACTATGTCCTATCTAACCACAGACTGCAAGAAGGTTTGAACCTATATATATATATATATATATAGGTTCATTAGGTCGGCTTATCGTATATATTGCGATGGTTCTAGTTGTTCGTACATTGCTCACTAAATATATTGACGTTTTGGAAACAGTGATCACAATAAAAAAACCGGCTGAGTTTGTTGTCGGGTTCTTCTCAGACCTAGGCGCATTTGGAACCCTCATAGCCTTATTTTAAGTTGGAGAGTGTATTTTCAAAAGGGCTATTATGTATGTATGTAGAGAGTGTATGTATTTTCAGAAGAGTATTTCAGAAGGGAAGAAGGGAAGGGCAGAAGCCCTTCTGTCTCTATCATTTGACGTACACAAGTGATCACTGTATGGATGGTATGGATTCAAAGTGGAAAATATATAAATAAATAAGTAAATATATACACCCCTTATTGTATAATTCATCGGCACATTTTAAAAGATACTTCTGGCAAGGGCAATTGATTACAGTATATGGCTGATGTCCTTCTACAACTAGTCTGGTACTTCATACGTGCAATGATATCTCGTTACTACCTTAACTAACACAAGAAAACTATCTAACCAGAATACTATTTGACATCCCATTATAATGGCATACAAGCGAGTTGTGAAATTTTCAACCATTGCAGCATTTTTATCACCATGGATTATCCCCTTTCTTGGGATTTTCCTTATGTTTTTCTTTATTGATTAATCTGTTCTTAATTCAGTTTTTAATCGAAAAAAAAAACCCATCGCGACTTATTGTTAGATGTATTCGTGTTTTCACACAATTGTTTTTATAAATAATCGCTATCAGCTAAATACCAATTACAATCTTGGGATGTCTTTTTTTTTATAAATTGTGAATGGAAAATATTATCTGATACCCGAATTTATCTTTACATTTTCTAATTTGAATTGATGTTCGAAAATAAATTAAGTAACAGTTCAATAAGTTACTGAACTGTTATTTAAAAATAAGTAAGTAAGTAAAAGTAAGTACTTTTATGATCCGAAAAAAATTACGAGTGAAATGTTCGGTTTTATCCATGGTAATAAAATGCTTAGACACATTTTCGTATATCAATAAAAAGAGAATAAGGGATGTATTAACGACAGGTTATTCTAATAATAGCTTATAAATACTAAGCTACAATTAAAAAATAAATACGCTATTATAATAATTATGAATATTACAGCTTAGAATATTTATTTACAGCTGCGTCATTATTTATTACATCCTCTCTGAAACTCATCAATGAGATTATTATAAAGCAATAAAACTAATAATACACTAATGAATAACACGTTAGAATATTCAATATACTCTTTTAATATGAATAAGTTTTTATAATAACATCTGTTATTGAATTCCTAGGAAACGTGTTATGAAACTACGTTTCGTTTAAGTTTAGTTAGTTCAGTGTTTTACGTTTAAAGATTAGTTAGTTCAGTTTAGTTTATTGCGTAAGCGAAGCTCTTAACCGTTTGGGAGACCTTTTTTGTGTTGTTGTTGTATGTTTGAGCCGAACGCGGATGTTATAGCGAAAACAGATTGAAAAAATGTTTAGGGATTCAAAAGTTATCAAGAAAAGAAGAAAGGAGAGGGGCTCAGCTCAACACCCGCCGCGCACGTTTGGCGGATCCTAGTTTAATTATTTATATCGCAGTAGTCGTCTAAACTATATAACTGTTTGAATTTAATATTTCTTGACCTTCTTACGTTACCGATGGGTAATCCCAAAGGCCCACATATGCTAATAGTTCTTGTCATAACATAGTGGTAATTGCGTATGCTATTCACTTTAGATTCTTATAAAGACTAAACAATGCCTATCACCTTGATTTAATAATGTATTTAATGACATTTATTAAGAATAAAACAATTATTTTCAATAGCAGGTTACAAGGTTTATTTATAGTTATGGTTTCGTTGGATGATTGTAACAAGATTATTGGTATTGCGTCGTTTATATCGATCTTTGAGTATTGTTTTTCCACTGTGCAATTTTAACTTCATTGAGAAATTGAAAATTTACTTTTGTGTCGGTAATTGAGAGCTGGGTTTATTTAACATTATTTTATCTATAACTAGTGATGTCCAAGACGTTCGCGGGGATTTTTTTTAATAAAAGCTTAATATCACCTATTTGACAACGAAAGTCCTGTTGAAATAAATAGTTTTAGAAGCCGAAACAAATAGACAGACAGATATATTAATTTATAATAATAGTTTTTGCATTTAGTGAAAAGTTAATTTGGAATTGCAAACAGACATATTAGACAGATATTAAGTATTCTTGTCAAATGATGATAACGTTACTTGTAATGGATGTGTTCAAAATTTTCGCGTTACGTAAAAAGCATGAGGACCCCCCGGAGGGTATGTATGAAGAGGTTGATGTCTGTGCCGAGGCGAAAGAGGTATGCAGGGACCATAGCGTTTGGTGCTGCGTCATCTCTGGCTACCCCGCAAGGGATATGGCGTGAAGTTAAATAAATAAATAAATATACAAAACTCAGACAATATATATAAAAAAATCAATTACAAATATATTTATTGCAGATTATTTCATAACAGTTTTTTCTTGTTTCACTAGAAAAAAATTATTGAAAAAATTTAATCTAAAATTAAACTCATCATCATGACGTCAAATGGATTCTGCAAAACTGAATAAAAAATATTTCTTTATATTGTTAATACTTCTATTTTACGATTCAAAGTATTGATATGATATCCGGATCTTTGAAATCGTGATTCTTGATTCATGATAACAGTTTTCAGTTGATGAACTTAACCGCAAACATTAGTATCTTTTGTTAGGATTTGTTTTTCTGTAACGTGCGATCTTTGTTCGGAAATTATAGTAAAAACAATTTTGACTTTTGTATTTATAAGGTTCCTCGAAACGAAACCTCTTCTTGATGACTTTTTTTAATTTTGTGGTCAATTTTTTATCTTACACTGATATTTCAAACTTTTTACTGCAAACAATTTGTTTACAAAACAAAATAAACTATATTAAGAATCTGTATTTACTATATTATAAGTGGCAATTAACTGTATATAAAATATGTCATTTAGAAACAATTTTCAATCTTCAGTTAAATTTTAATTTATATTATAATTTCAAATTTACATTTAACGTCTCTAAATGTTTCAGATATTGTAAACTTAGTTCCTATCGTTATTGTGACATATGTAAAGTCATTTGACAACTGTCACAGATAAATTAAATGTTTTGCGTAAAAATTGATTTTTAGTTCCACATTGTGTGTCTTTGAATTAATTCATTTAAATATTATAAATACAACCACATTTGTTTAATAAAAACCTTAAGATTCAGTTCAGCGTTTTGTGTGATATATCCCATTTAATGTCCTCAATGAATATATCGGTTGTCATTTGTCTGTCAGTCAATTATAGTATATTAAGTAGCCTTATTGACTATTAGTTACACCTACATATATATATATATATATATATATATATATATAATATCCAGGTAGATGTGCTCATATATATTAAGTATTAAACGTGAAGTTATTATAATTCTAAGATATTTAAAATATTTTGTTTGTACTTGTCAAGCAATATATATTTTATTAAATTTCAATTGCGGTAATTATATGTACTTAGAGTTGATTGTTATAAATTATTTAAATTTTTGTTATTTAAACGGAAAATCCTTAAATAAATAATAGTTTTTTTAAATATGCATACGTTGCACTTAGAAACTTGAGCATGTTATTGTAAGGATCGAAAGGATAGGTGTTAATTGACAAGATAAAAAACCTTTCCTTTTGTTGTGGGAGAGATTTTTTATCAATATTTAAATGATACGATAAAATAATCTAAATGATTGGGATTTGTGTCAAATTACATACAACAGCGTCATGCAGTTTTTTACCGAATAGAAAAATTATATAACATAAAAATTATATAATTATAATTTTCCAAAAACATTTGCTATGTGTTCAATATCTGTGTGATATAGAGTCATAACACTAAATAGTATAATAATTTTTCTTTGTCTGAATGTTAGCGGATCATGCAAAATCTACAGAATATATTGTGATGAAATTGGGTATGGGCATAGGTTATTGCCCTTGTTAACATATACTCAACAGGAAAATTCAAATTTTTGATGAAAACACAAAAAAATGGTTCAAGCTATAATTATAACAAAACTGAAAAGGTATGAATTCCTAAATATTTTATATGTTATTATATACATGGAAAAATTTATGATTTATATAATTTATAATTTGAGCAGAAGAGAGCAGAAGAGAGGAATGCTAGACATACTGCTGGCAATATAATTCAAAACTCTAGCAGTAGTTGTAAGAAAGTCTTTGTTATTATCTCTAAGATAGTAAGAAATAGTTTGAACCATTATAAGGAAAAAATAACTCACCTTTCTTCCACGGTGAGGTTAGCCAGTTCAGGCACCCAGCACCAATGCTGTTCAGGAACGAGCGTCATGAATATTTGGGAAAAATAAACAATCGAAACGAAAAATGCAAACGGTATCATCAATAGGAACAAAATTTTCTGATATTTTCCAAACTCTCCTATGTATGGCAATAAATCGTCGAAATCTGTGACTTTTTTACTTTTATCTTCATTATCTGTGTGATTTACTGCTTTTGTGTTTGCAACATTGTCGCTTGTATCATTTGAATATCCTCTGTTGACGAAACCGTTTGTTAAATCTATGTTTGAAAGATTGTTGTCTATGGATCCGTTTTGACGGGTGTCTTCTTCGCAACAAGGAGTTCGCTCTTGTGGCGCCATCTTGATTGCTTTTTAATCTATGCACATGCTCTGCTTCTATTTGGATTTGATATCTGTAACAAACAAAAAATAATTATAAGTTTTTAGTAAGTTTTTTTTTTTAAATAAAGCAAATAAAAAAATAGATTTTTCTTCTAATTTTTCTAAATAATAGTCTAGAATTTATTACATAAATACTTAATTTATATAAATTAATATAATATATACACAAAATTATCACACCTCTATTCTTTTCAATATTTGGCAGCAATTTTATAATTAAAGATTAATTAAAAGTGAAATATCTAAATGCGCAGACTAAATATCCAACACTTCTTCAAACTCCTCGTAAGACTAAGCAGAGCATCGATTATATATGCTTTTAAATAATGCAGGTCAATGTTTATAACGTTTTTGTAAAGTAAAAAGAAAAATAAATATAATATAAATAAAACTTATTTTTAAAATAGTTATCAAACATTGATTTCAAATACTTTTAAAAAGCAACAACGTTATAATTGTCATATTTTTAAACTTAAATGCTTATAACGCATTGATGGTTAATAATATATTTATTATTTTAAGCATTCTATTTGAAAGTTAATGTTCAAAAAAATAAAAATGTTAATGTCGACTTTTAATATAATTTAAGAGTTATCTTTGTTATGATTTATACATTTTAATATTTCTCAGAAAATATTACAAGAATACATATAAAAAGCACATAACTAAATAGGAGGTAGGGTCAAAGTCAGATTACACCCATGACCGGTAATTAAAATGCAAAGCACACTATAGAGACAAGGTTATTTTTTTAGTTACATACATTTATTTGTTTTAAATCGATAACTTCAAATAAATGATACCCTTCAATATTTAGGTAATAGTAACATGTTGCTACCATCCAAAAATATAATTACATAAAATTTGTATAAAATCGTCTATTAATTGCGACCTTAACGAATTTTTGTTTTATTCCGTTGAAATGAAGGAACTTTTCACAGCAGAAATTCTATAAGTACATGGCCATGATAACGCAACATACAGTGCTGATGATGATGATGATGAAGAAGAAGATGATGATGATGATGTTGAAACTTCTTTTAGGGAGGTCAGCCATGGGGTGTCGTCTTGTTACAATGATTCACGCCACAAGAAGTAGTTATGGATTGTGAAAACAACGGAATTCTTCATAACTCTTATAGTCTATTTACTTTTCATGTTTTCATATCACAAACATTAACTTCATATATACCTATATATACTTATAAAACGTAAATCAGAGTAAACCAAAAACTAAGAAACTTAAGTTAAATAATCCTTATATTTGTACATATAATTACGAAGTAAAATAAGATTGTTCTAAACTAAAAAACATTCATATTCCACGCGGATGGAGTCGCTACACTACATATAACTGGTTAATAACTTTATTATACTCAAGGTCACCTTTATTATGTTCAATACAATTTGGTGTGTTGGTTCATTTGGACCAAATAAATGTGGTTGAGTTAATGATTAAAGTAATATAAACTAAATTTATTAATCATCGGATAAATGGACGGGCCTTGAACTTACTATCGTACCAATGACTTACATTTACTGTCACGACACTTACAAGTGTTAGATACTAATTTATTTAACACTAAACCTACCAAGTACCGGCCAAATTGACCGTTCTTAAACTTTTGTAATACTTACACATTTTTAAACGTTATAATATCGTTATCAAACTACATGACAATTCTTAGAATATACATATAATATTTTCTACACTCTTTACTTTTAGTTATTTCCATTATTACCTGGGTTATATAATAAAATAACTTTTAATTCCCGGTCAATTTGACGGCGTGCGGTAGGAACAGGTATACAAGAATTGTCGGTATTATAGTGTTAAATATAATTAATAACAAAACAATCTATTGGATGCTCTATTACTAATAATAGTAAGAATCCACATCGCTGCTCTACTGCGGGGTAGCGGATTAAATATCATAGTATTTCTTGTAATGCAGATATCATCACTGTGTTTGCTTTTATCAATCACTGATAAAAATGGTCACCGAGGACCGAACTTAGGACCCATCAAATTTAAGGCAAGGATTGTTACCACTGGGCCAGAGGGTCCACGTATCTAAATATGCATCAGTCAAATTCTTAAGTACTCCATCAATAAGTATAAATAATTATGCTTATTTTTAGGAACAGGACATTCCCGAATTCCCAATTGTAGTTGGATATAGATTACGTCATCACCCTCTAGGAATTGGAAGGGATGGAAGAGATTTGATTAGGGATGGGAAGGTAGAATGAGTGTCCGTTATATATATTTCACACATTACATACAGACGTACTTCTAATATTAAACATACATTTTGATAAGTTTATCCGTAAGTCATTCTAAATTCTTCACGTTTCTTCAAGGATTGTTGCGTAAATCTAATGACATTATAACCTTCCTTCAAGACAAATGTGTGTTAGAATTTAAGAATATATTTTGTAGTTGGGATGCTGTGCGTTAGATTACTGAGATAACATGATTACTGGTCAGTATAAAATAATATCAAGTTATCTGTGAATTGGGTCCGGAAAATGTTATGTATTTTTGCTATTAAAATGGAAAATTTAAAGGTTTTTTACTTCAGTAAAGATACAAAAAAAATATATACAGTAATTCCCCCCTATAACACGATACTCTTATAACGCTATTTCTGTCCCTCGCATAACACGTATTTTCCCTCAACGCGATGTTAATATGATAGCGGGTTATATTTCTATACTATGAAATTTATAATTATTTTTTACAGTTCACAATTAATTTCGCAATAATTGACGCACATTGTGTTGTTATAAAATTAAATAAAATTTAAAATTAATTAAGTTCTTTCTTAATATTCCCTTTAAACTGCCTTTAACGAGAAAATTAAACGTGAATTATTTGGACATAACGTGTTATATGGTCATATGAGCGTGTTATACAAGAATATTCCTACAACGCATTTTCCTATAACGCGTAACGAATATACCGTGTTATAGGGGATTACTGTAATTAGTTTAAACATATATATTATTTTAACGTTTGTCAGCATATCTATAATTTGTGTTATAGGAGGGATTACTGTAATATTATTAGTTAAAACGTATATATTATTTTAATGTTTGTCAACATCATTTCTATTACTACATTTAGTTCGCAAAACGAATTGATAAAGTTTTTTTTTTGTGTGTAATTATCAGAAGCAACATGTACATTTTTTGCAATAAAAAAAATCTTGGAGTTATAATTGCACGTATTGCAAATTTGCACATTTAAATAAATATAATCTAAACGGAAGTCATGTAAAAATGCATTTTAATATTGAAAAAGCTACTCGAGTTAGATAATATATAATTACTTATAGGTGAATCAAAAACGGTCACCCATCATGTTACACGTCGACGTCTGTTCACTTGACCATGATCATTATAATTATAATATAAACAAGGTTAGCTCTAGTTTAACCTAGATCTATGACTAACAACTAAATATGTACCTTGTTATATCGATCTAGAATTAGTTCTTATTTTTTAGTATCACGACATTGACCAATATAACAGATCACAGAATTAGTAAAAAGTAGAGGCGGCAGTGCCTGCTTGATTATCTACAAATTTTTATTGAGTGTTTGTTTATGTTTACGTATCGTATCGACTCGCTGCATCTCAAAAACTAGTTACAATGAGATGTTCTAATTATCATCGCCATTTTAGTTTGTAATTAAATATTTCATTAAACTGCAACAAGCAAACAAGCATATTTTAAGTTTTCCTTCTGAATCATTGTCTAATAAAAGAAAGTTGACTAACATTGCTTGTTAAATATTTAGTCGATAGAATTAAAAACTCAATCTGTAATCAAAATAATAATAATAATTAAAGGCTAATGCGTCATTAAGTATCGTGATATAAACAATTATTCCAATCATTCATTGTTGATGTGGATTTCTAACAAAAAGCTGACCTTTGAGTTATCAAGAAATAAAATTACAGTAAATCTCTTAGTTAGTAAAGAAAGTTAATTTTTATCAATGCATTTATAAAACTTAGTTCATCATTCATATAACTATATTTGACGGTTGGGGAACTCATTAAATTAACAAATTCATCAAATACTATCCGCATACAGTGTTATCAGTAAACTATACTGAGTGACCTCGAGTGACCTTCGAAAACACAGTATCAATGTTACTGGAGGAAGGTCACGTAAAAAGCACGATGACCCCCCGGAGGGCATGTATGAAGAGGATGTCTGTGGCCGAGGCGAAAGAGGTATGCAGGGACCGTAGCGTTTGGCGCTCCCTCGTCTCTGGCTACCCGCAAGGGATATGGCGTGAAGCTAAATAAATAATAAATAAATTGACTTAATTGACAAGTGAAAATCACGCAAACTTGCAAAAAAATATTACTTGTTTTACCGCATTAAGTAATCATACGTAGATTTTTATCTTTTTAATGTTTTCTCAGTAAAAGTTTATGTTGATTTTTATATTTTTAATGTGTAATAAAAGTATATGAAATTGTATAATTCTTACGTAATATCGCCATATTGATAAAAAATTCAATAATTTCAACGAAATGATTTCAAAAATGTATCTTTTGGGAGCTGTTACACAAATTATATATTATATTGTACAGATTAAACTCAATATGTTTATTATATTATTAATTGTTGCATAATTAACAAAATATAATCTCAAGTGTCTTTCATTTTAAACCAAGTATTACATAACCAAAATTTTCCGCTGTGAAAGTAATCATAACAGATTTTCCTCCAAGAGTTGTATTTTATTTATTAGTTATTTTATCAACAGATCAAAACAAATATAACAACTCATTTGTAAAGAAATAAAGGTTTTAATACTAATATGGTTACTTATAGTTTCAGGAGTGAGAAATTTACTATAAAATCGCCAAGAGACCCTCAATTTAGACTCGCTAAGCTCGCGAAATCTCGCGAGCCGTTTGCATATTGAGCGAAGTGAGCCCAGTGTAACGACTCATCGTTTCCCAATGACTTCAATGGGATATCAGTTTTGTTACGGTTATTCACCTAATGTGTGGCTTTTTGATTGCAAAATTTCATAATTTTCCGTCAGGTAGTTTTCGAGCCTGACGTGACAAATGTGTGAATGTGAAAAAGTCTCCAGTAGAATGCTCCGCTTGTACGCTCGCTTCGCTCAAAAATTCTTTAGGGATTTCTGAAATTTGAACATAGTAACTTCGTTTGATAATTTTTTCTTACTGTTTTATTTAATGTTACTTGTAAAACATTTATTGTGATTTTAGAGTTACATGATTTGTATTATATGAAACTAAATACAGTTATTATATACCTATGTGTATAATTATAAGCTTTAAGTAAAAACCCATAATGAAGTAAAATTTACGTTATGGATTTTCCGTTTCAATATTCCATTTTGTTATAAAAAAAATGTTAATCATATTTTAATTATATGATGTGAAATATAATAAAAATATATATTTATTTCGTTTTTCAGTTTTTAATCCTGCATATATTATATATTATATATATCGTCTTATATATATATATATATATATATATATATATATATATATATATATATAAGGATCCGCCAACCGTGCGCGGCGGGTGTTGAGCTGAGCCCCTTTCTTTTTTTCTTGATAACTTTTGAATGGTTAAACATTTTTTCAATCTGTTTTCGCTATAACATCCGCGTTTGACTCAAACATACATGAGAAAATTTTTAGCTAATTATCTCGTCGCATTCTGGAGACATCAACACAAAAAAAGGTCTCCCAAACGGTTGAGAGTTTCGCTTACGCTCAGCTCAATAATGGTTTTTAAAAACAAGAACACGGAAATGCAATGAATACGCTTCCTTAATAATTATAATATTATAAATATAACATGTTTCATTAAGTAATCATAATCTCGTTCCATTCGATAAACACGCGGAACCGCGTGTACTAATTTGTATAAAATTATAATACAGTTTTTATTATTATGAACTACTTTCAATGTATATTCGAATAAAATTAAGAAATTTGTATGTCCATTTCAATTGAGTTCTGATTTTGCTGTGACGATTTTGATAAAATTTAAAAGTATAACATTTTCCGAATGAATGACATTGAATATAAGTATGTTTAATTTTTAATTTATATTTTATAAATATATTTAATTATATCAATAAATTTTGAATTCTCCTAAATATTTAAAAAACCTAAAAAAAAATCTAATTCAGTATAAAATTAGTGTTCTAAACATGAAGATTCATAACCCGATAACCCTCAAGGGTAAAGAGCTCTGAACATAAATTATAAGTGTTATATTTGAATGTCGGTGTGTTTGTCACAATATTAAAGAAGCCGATCATTGGACGTTCTCTTCCCTTCACGAGAACAAAGAATACAACACAAGGTATTTACAATAATGACCTTTGAATCAATCCTTCAGATAGTGGCAGTTATATATAGTACATATGTTGGAAAATTTCATAAAATTGATAGGAATGTCCACCGCGAGATCTCCGTTCTGAAATATTTATATGATTTTTTATTATATCCAAATATCCATTTATTATTTATTTAGTTATGAGGCCCCTCTCCTCCTCTTTCTCCCCCTTCCCTTCCTAGGATTCCTCTGCTCCTCAAAGGTTCGGCAACTTCCCCAATTCACAGATATCCATGAATAAAGGATTGACAACTTTTCCACCTTCGCATATATTTATGATTAACAAAAACTATTAACTATTAAGTTCATCGTAAAGCTTCTGGTTTTTTAAAAACAATACCGGAAAATAATTGATATGGAAATCCGTCATTATAAAAAGAAATTTGTTTTTGTATAAGTTTTTTCCATGAGGCTAAGCGGAATGCTCAATAATTAATAATATACATCCTGCGATTAAAATCCAATAAAAATGGTAATTTATATTTTTCTACCAGTCTTTAAATTAAAAATGTAAATAAAATTTGTGAAATAGTTTCAAAATAAAATAAAAAAATATTAATTTATATATAAAAATACGGCGGATTGAATTATGGGATAATCAAAACAAAGAGGAATAAATTTTATTTCATAACATTACATAACATTTTTTTGACACTAATTGAGTTTAAAAGGAGATGAAAATTAGTAAACACTTTAAATTTATATTAAATATTTATTACTTTTTAATTTTAAATAAAAATTAGAAATTTATCCGAATAAAGTCACGCTTATCAACTAGTGAATATATATATCATATCCTGTAATAAATTTAATAATAACTAAAAGAGATAGTATGAATTCATTGGATATTAAACATTAAATCGCTCAGATTACGTAAAATTAATTACAACATTTTTAAAGCACCTTGGTTTATATTTTTATGAAAAGTAATTATATTTAAAAATAAAACATTGTTTAATTTTATTAAACCAGTTGAGATCGATCGTAAACAGAGATATTTTGGTTTTTAATTTGGTGTCAATGAAATATTTTATAATAAAAATATTTTCATCAAACAAGTTTAACCACATTTTGTTCAGCATTTAGCATTTTCATTAATGACATCGGAGTTATTACTATGAAATATTTCTTTATTAAATTTTGATTCTTTCAAAACTATACTAGTTAAATAAATAATTTAATTATTAAAATATTTTACACCATTTTAGACCTAAATTTTCATTTGTTTAGATATTTTTTTAATAAAGAATTTTCTTATATACATTTATAATAATATCATACAAATACAATAAATATAACAAAAAAAAAAAACTCACGTTTTCCGACAATTCGAAAAATCGGAATATCGGTTATCCAAAAAAAAAACGGCACAGCACAAGTGATATCTCAATATGAAAAATCTAAATACCACAGATAACACACAAGTAACTAACGTTTTCCCGTAACTTTACTTGTATTGTTGAAGCAAACGCGGCTCTATCCGCGCCTACTGCGTTACTGAATAGATCCTAACAAAACGCCTTTTTAAATATTCGCATAAACCTATACAATATCATTGAAATATAATTGTGCGGCTGCTCCCGCGGTCCATTACAACTTGACCTCCCTTCCTATTTTTATTTCACGAGAAAAAAATCGCACTCCACCGCCTCGGGGGTCAACATCTGTGGTGATAAATTAAGGCACTTCCGGTCTTAATATAATTAATATATTATAAAAATAGGAAACTGCCAAAATTAAATTTTGAGGTCAGATTTCTTTTTGAAGGTTGAATTTTAAATTTTATCTAACGCATAATATTAAAAAGATAGTATCAAATAAATAATGTCATAAAAAAGTAAGAATAAATAATGTTAGTTAAATTAATATTTAAAAGATTTAATAAAGAAAACAGAACAGAAAGACAAGAATGTTAACCACGATCGGAGTTCAACCTTTTTATATTAAAATAAAAACACAACAACAAGAAAAAACTCGAAACAATAAAAAAAAATGTCACCTTAAAATATAATATTTCATAAAAATATAATCTATTTTTAAACAAAAAATCGCAATCAACTTCACCACAAAGGTAATCCACCGGAAATACTTGTTTTTTTTTAATAAATAATCAATTAATTAATTAAATCAAAATAAGTATTACGATTTTATTGTCCAATGTTATTTTTTTTATTTTAATACTAAAAATCTGACCTTCGAGACATGACTTTAAATAGTTAATTTGGAAGAATTTCATATATATATTAAATATTTTATATGTTTGTATGTTATATTACAACTATATATTACATATATACATAAAAAACTCTTGCAAATCAGGAAGCTGTAAATATTTGACAACATTATTTAATACTTTAATCTGTTGACTCTGATTGTTGATCCAGAAATCGTGGATTGGATTTAAACGGGACAATTCTTTGTGTAATCCAGAGAGATCTACATCCAAGATATAGGGATTTTATGTTACATAATAATTTAATTCGATAAATGTATGTAAAACATTTTGATATGTTATCATATGGTTATATTTTTTAAACTATATCATATAGATCTAGATAGAAATAATCTCTCTTGATATTATATAATATTGACAAAAGACCTTACATTTTTACAATCAACATAAATCAATGAACACGGAAGAAACAATATAATAAAAGCGATTGCAATTTATAAGGCTGTTATAAAGGCTAATACATCATTAAACGTGTTGATATCATTAAATATATAATTAATTATATCATTATTTAATTATGACCATTTACGGATTTAAGATAAAAACGCTATAAAAACTAACTTTACTAATACTATATAAGGTGTAAGCAAGCATTTAAAATAAATAAATTTATTTTATTTGTCAACCATATATGTCACGGTAATTATTATTTTCCTGTATACCCATTAACATTTATATCAACTTACGTAATTATAATATTAATATTGAATATAATAAAAATATTACAGAAAAATTTTGAAAGGGAGAGCAATTTTTTAACTAAAATTTGATTAAAATTAAAGGCAGTAAGAGTCTAGTTAGAGAGAGAGAGAGAGAGAAAGTAAAGTTAGTTACATTTCACTATCTGTTTCCTCTTTTGCTGTCATCCATCGTTACGTGTTCCGTATAAGTAAAAATATTTATTCCATTATTATATTAGTTAAAAATAACCTTGAATATTCCGGAAATCCGTTGTGAGACATTTTATTACATGCCTACATAACTTTATAATCTATACTTATAATGAATCTGTAGAGAGGTTAATTCTGTACATGAAATATATTTACAAAATAAGTAGCAGGGGGTGATTAGTGTTCGATACTGATGCCAAAAATGCAGTTAAAAAAATTTTTGTCTGTCTGTCTGTCTGTCTGTCTGTTTGTATGTTATTTATAGAAAAAAAAACTACTCGACGGATTTTAACGAAACTTAGTACAATTATTCTTTATACTCCTGGGCAGGTAATAGTATACTTTTCATCACACTACAATGAATAGGAGCAGAGCAGTGAAAGGAAATGTTGAGAAAATGGGAGAAGTTGCTTGATTTTTTAAGCTTCCGTCGCGTGTGCAGCCTTAATGGTTAGAGCTACATAGAAACTATGTATAACGGAAATATTCTACATAAAAATACACGAAAAATATTCCAAGACAGCATATATCTACCTTTTATAGTTAACTCACAATAACACGCATAACTCTCGATAGCTTAGCAGTTCGGAGATTTCTTATTATATTTGTTTACTTTTACGTTTATAAAACCAATAATGCTCACCATCATTCCTAATTAAAAAAAAAATAAACATTAGCACCAATTCAATAAAAAAAGAATCATTGAAATCGGTATAGAAACACCAAACTTATACTTACTTACATGAAATACGCCAACAAGACATCGCGCGTGAATAGTGAATCAAGCTATAAGGATTATTTTTGCGTAACGGTTGCCGCGCTCGACGGGGCTCGCGGCGGCAGAGTATAAAAGGGGCGGGAGGCGAGCGCAAGCGTCATTCAATATTTGGCTGTTGATGCGTTCAGAGTGTTGAACTTTATTGACAGACAATAATTGTTATTTTATAAACCGTGCTTATCAGCGCGACTTTTTGTCTTTAAATAGTTTATTTTAATTTCTTTTGTTGTTATTTTCTAAATTAGTTTTAGTTTTGTTTAAATTCTTAACTATTAATAGTTCCTATTTTATTTCTTTTTAAGTAGATTTAGATTCGATTTTTAGATTAGATAATAGATAGATAGATTAGATTATTGTTAGATTTTTAGTTACTGATAGGTTAGTTTTGGGCATTTTATGTTTAGTTTTTTTTGTATTGAGTAGATAAAAGCGTAGGTAGGTACTTTTATTAATTATAGTATTCATAGGTATTTTTTATTTATTTTTAAGTGAAGTAGGTATAGGTAGATATTGCCTACTATCTACCTATACTGCACACGTGTTTTAGCTTTATTTTCATTTCTTTTTTTTTGTACCTAAGTTGTAGGTAGGTAGGTACATATTTCTTAGTTTAATTCTATTAGAATATTAGGTATTTAAGTTTAAATAGGCACTTAGATTTATATTTTTTTATTATATAGCAGCTGTACTTAGAACATCTAAGGTTTTTTTTGTATTAGCATAGGTACTTTGATTAATTACAGTAGTTGTAGGTATTTCTTATTATTCATTTTTAAGTGAAGTAGGTAAGTGTAGATAGTATTGCACACGCATTAAGTATAGCTTTATTTTCATTTTTTATTCTTTTGTAATTTGTAGGTACCTACGTACATATTTATAATTCGATTAGAATATTATTTTAGTTTTAATAGGCATTTAGATTTATATTCTATTTATTATATACTTAGCTATAGTTAGGACCTCTGACGTAAGTTTTTTGTTGGGTAACTAAATAGAATTTAAGTTACCGTCGATTAAAAATAAAATAAACGATGCCACCTAAAAAACGACCATCTTTATCTCGAACTTCGAGTCAAGCTAGGAGAATGAGAATGACGCGTTCTCAAGAATCGGAAGAGGAAAGAGCACATCGGTTAAACTCTATGAGAGTTAGTGCCTCAACATCTCGAGCTAATGAAAGCTCTCCAGAAAGAGAGATGCGATTAGCAGCTGAAAGAGCGAGACGAGCTACAACACGGGCTTCTCAAAGCTCTTCTCAACGAGAGCTAAGGCGTTCCATTGACCGGGAACAACATGCGTTATCCCGAGAAGCTGAAACTGCTTTACAACGAGAATTGCGACTCACAGCTGACCGCGAACGGCATACATTATCTCGCGAGTCTGAAACCTTCACTGAGAGGGAATTACGGCTTACAGCTGACCGCGAACGTCATATTTTATCTCGCGAGTCCGAAACCTTCACTGAGAGGGAATTACGGCTTACAGCTGACCACGAACGTCATATTTTATCTCGCGAGTCCGAAACCTTCACTGAGAGGGAATTACGGCTTACAGCTGACCACGAACGTCATATTTTATCTCGCGAGTCCGAAACCTTCACTCAGAGGGAATTACGGCTTACAGCTGATCGCGAACGTCATATTTTGTCTCGAGAATCTGAAACTTTTACTCAATATCAAGACCGTTTGACAAATGATAGGGCGCACCATAACATGATTCGATCTCTTGAAGATGAACATGAGCATGAACAACGACTAGAGTCGGGACGCGATTATTACAATTCTTTGAGACAAGAACAATTGATTACTTTATCTAATGAAAGATTAAGAATTGAAAATATTCGGTCGCTTGAAACAGAAGAACAGCGAGAGGCCCGTCTTACTGCAGATAGATTTCGACATGGTCTTAATGACTTAGATATACACGTGGTAGATCAATCTACAAATTCGGTGGCGTGGTCCGATAAATATAAAAGTGGGTTTGCTTATAACCTCACAATTGATTACAGATCATCTTCTGAAATAGGCGATATGAACGTAGTATGTTCCTTTTGTAATGCTTCGAAGTGGAGGAAGGAGTCTGCTGGTTTCTGTCGTTCTGGAGGTAAAATAAATTTGCCTTCGTTCGAAGACCCACCGGAACCTTTAAAATCACTACTTTTAGGGGAACATTTGCAATCCAAACAGTTTTTAGATAATATTCGCACTTATAATAGTGCATTCCAAATGACATCCTTTGGTGCTAAACAAATCTCAGAAGGCCCTTTCATGCCTACTTTTAAGGTACAAGGTCAGGTTTACCATTTGATAGGGTCCCTTTTGCCTGAAGAACAACCTAAATTTCTTCAAATATATTTTGTATCCGATTACAACGAACAGTCGAATATAAGAAATCAATATTTTCCGAATTTAAATACTGAACTCATTTCACAACTTCAGAACATGTTACATCAGGTTAATTCGTACGTATGCAGTTTTAAATCGGCATTAGAAGCCCTTTCTCAAGATGGTAATAACAATTATAAAATTGTTATAAATGCCGATAAGCGTCCAACTCAGGAACACCCTGGGCGTCATAACGTTCCATCCACGAATGAAGTTGCTGTAGTACTGGTCGACCAGGAATGTGATAGGCGTGATATCGTTATACGTTCCAGAGACAATCGTTTGCAACGTATTTTCGAAACCCACAGGGCTTACGACAGTTTGCAATATCCTATGATATACTGTCGAGGGGAAGATGGTTATAATTTCGCTGTATACCAAACCGATCCGCGCACAGGCGCACCTAATTATAATAAAAAGGTGTCATGCCTTCAATTTTATTGTTACCACCTGCAAGTGAGACGGAATAGATTGGTATACTTTCAACGTTTTCGTGGCTTATTTAATCAGTTTATTGTTGACATGTACGCAAAAATTGAAACCGAAAGATTAGTTTATATACGATCTAATCAAAGGCAGCTGCGCGCTGAAGAATACGTGCACCTTCGCGATGCCATGCAGCAAGATAACGATACTGTGAATATGGGTCGTTTAGTTATTTTACCTTCTTCTTTTACTGGTGGTCCACGCTACATGCATGAACGTACTCAAGACGCTTTTTGTTACGTAAGAAAATATGGACGTCCCGACTTATTTGTTACTGTAACTACCAATCCCAAGTGGGATGAAATCACTCGGGAGCTTCTTGAGGGTCAGGCACCGCATGACCGCCCTGATATTATTGCAAGAGTGTTTCATTTAAAATTAAAATCAATGATAGATCTTCTTACCAAAGATAACATTTTTGGAGAAGTATTGTGTTATATGTATAGTGTTGAGTGGCAAAAACGCGGCTTACCTCACGCACATATCTTGCTTTGGTTAAAAGATAAGGTTCGACCTAATGATGTAGACAGATTAATCAGTGCTGAAATTCCAGATCCGACTGCAGATCCCCTGTTATACGACATTGTTAAAACTCATATGATACATGGTCCATGTGGTGCATTTAACGCAAATGCTCCTTGCATGCAAGACGGTCGTTGCACTAAAAGGTATCCAAAAGCATTAGTGGATGAAACTGTAACAGGACATGATGGATACCCATTATATCGTCGCCGTTCAAGAGACAATGGTGGTTTTACTGTTGAAAAGCGAATGTCTGGACAACAGGTTACTTTAGATAATAGGTGGGTCGTTCCGTATTCGCCTGTATTGTCCAGAGCATTTCAAGCTCACATAAATGTAGAAATGTGTAATAGTGTAGAGTCAATTAAATATATTTGTAAGTACATTAACAAGGGCAGTGACCAAGCTACGTTTGCGTTAAGAAATGAACATGATGAAGTTACTAGATTTCAGTCAGGCAGATATATCAGCTCTTCAGAAGCTGTGTGGCGGATCTTAAGTTTTAATATTCACGAAAGATATCCACCTGTGACCCATCTGGATGTTCATCTGGAAGGCGGTCAACGTATATATTTTAACGCCGAAAATGTTACAGAACGATTAGAGAACCCTAGACAAACAACTTTATTGGCATTCTTTCGACTTTGCCAAACTGATAATTTCGCAAAGTCTCTTTTGTATGAAGAAGTTCCATCGTATTATATCTACGATAAACAACGAGGTGTCTTTAACCGTAGACGCCGAGGCAGGCCTGTAGATGGCGAGACAGGTATTTTCAAAGAACATGTTCTTGGTAGAGTGTATACTGTTCATCCTAACAACGCAGAGTGTTTTTATTTGAGATTATTATTACATACAGTGCGAGGACCAACATCATTTATAGATTTGAGAAAAGTAGACGATGTTGTTTATCCAACTTATCATGCAGCTTGCCAAGCGCGTCATTTGCTTGAAAATGATCAACATTGGGATGACGCTTTAGCAGAATCCTGTGTTAGTGATAATCCACGACGGTTACGCCATTTATTTGTAACATTACTCACATTTTGTAATTTATCTGATCCTGTCCAATTATGGGAAAAATATAAAGAAAAATTTGCAGAAGACTTTCTTCGGAATTTATCTCACAATAATGAAGGCGCAACTAATGATAATTTTCGAGATCTGGCTATAAATCAGTGCTTATTAGCTCTTCAGGAAGACTTAACAGCAGTAGGCGGTAAATCACTTTGTGAATATGGTTTGCCAACGCCAACCTCAGTCGGAGAGGTTACCAATAGGGAATATTCCGCAGAGATTGGTTACAACCCAATGGAACTGCTGGTAACATTAGAAAACGGTGTCCCAATGATGACTGCAGAACAACGCTTAGTCTATGATCGCGTGTGCGAGAGTGTGCAGAATAATTTAGGAACAATATGGTTTTTAGATGCACCTGGAGGAACTGGGAAAACTTTTTTGACTAAATTAATATTAGCTTATGTTCGAAATCAGCGTAAAATCGCTCTTGCCGTGGCTTCATCAGGTATAGCTGCAACATTGCTACCAGGAGGTAAGACTGCTCACACTATGTTTAAAATACCAATTAATTTAGATCGCACGGAAAGTCCAACCTGTAGTATTTCAAGAAATAGCGACAAAGCTAAGGTATTGCGTGAGTGTAATTTAATCGTATGGGATGAATGTACGATGGCCCATCGAAAAGGAGTAGAAGCAGTAGACAGAACTCTAAGGGACATAAGACAAAATGATCGACCAATGGGGATTTCCGACAAACCTTACCGGTAATACCACGGGGAACCCGAGCTGATGAGATTAGGGCTTGCCTGAAAAGCTCTTATTTGTGGCGTGATATACAATCGGTGCATTTGACTATAAATATGCGAGTGAGAACTGGAGACAACGCAGATAATCGTGAATTTTCTGATACATTATTGAAGATTGGTGAAGGTACCTATCCACAACTACACCAAGGAAAACTTATTCTGACACCTGAGTTATGTTGTATAGTGCAATCCCAACAACATCTTATATCTTCGGTTTACGGTGACATAACAATTATATTAAATAGGGACAATTCTTGGCTTTGCGAAAGGTCCATTTTGACTCCTCGCAATGACCAGGCATCTGAAATTAATAATAAAATACTGTCTAATATACAGGGAGAAAGCAAAGTTTATAGTTCAATAAATAGAATGGTTGATGAACAAGAAGCCACTAATTACCCGATAGAATTTTTAAATTTTTTAAGTATGCCTGGACTACCTTCTCATATAATTTGTTTAAAAATTGGCATACCGATAATTCTGCTCCGAAATTTAAGACCACCTCAACTTTGCAATGGAACTCGGCTAAAAGTAACCCAGTTGCAACAAAATGTAATCGAGGCTCAAATTTTAACAGGTTGCGGTGCAGGAGAAACTGTCTTTATTCCCAGAATTCCCATAATACCAAATAATTTTCCATTCCAATTTAAAAGAACGCAATTCCCAGTATCGGTGTGCTATGCCATGACTATCAATAAAGCTCAAGGGCAGACTTTTCGTGTTGCTGGAGTAGATCTCGGTGTTAGCTGTTTCTCGCATGGTCAATTATACGTCGCTCTTTCCCGGGTTAGCAATTCTAGGAATCTTTACGTTCACGTGCCGGACGGGTCGACTCTTAACATAGTCTACCCAGAAGCTTTGCGCTGAAACATTTTAATTTGATCTAATAATATTAGCAATATATTATCTTAATAAAAAACAAGGAGTTACACGCTGACCGAGTCGTGGGTATAGCGTGGGTATATTATAATATTCTGCGGTTACTTATATTTTTCAACAGTTTTGTGGATTGGCATATTATATTACTATTGCCCTTCTAAAATACGAAAGTGAATCTGCCTGTTACGTCAAAACTATGAGGGAGGACATCTGCTAATTTTTTTTCGAAAAACGACGGAAACGCGGACGAAGTCGCGGGCAAAAGCTAGTTATTCATAAATTAATTAAAAATAAATAAATAAAATCAATTAACCCTTGTGTGTTAACAAAATAAAGAAATGTTATAGTTAATAAAATTTGTGCTATTTTTAAATTATACGAATTTGAAGGTATTTTTTTAATGCCTTAAACAACCTTAATGATTTAAAAATAAAATTCATATATGATTATTAAATTCTACAATTATTTTGACCCTTAGCAAGTAGTAAAGACTATTTTGACAATCCTAAGAACGTAATAATTACGGAATATTTCTTACCTAATAATAAAAAATCCTAATTTTTCGCGCATATTACACAGATTAGATTATTTCAACCGAGTCGACCCTTAATAAACGCGTTCGACCGTCTTAATTTAGTTTTTGTGACAATTAACTATTTATTTTAATTAGTGCGACCTTCGTGGTGGATGAATATCAAAATTCAAAGGTCCGGGATAAAAAATATGTTCTTATCTAATATATTACAAACCTCAAACACGATCATACCTCGTGTTAAAATTAAACAACATTTATGTAATGTGTATTAGAATTAAAGTATGAATCAATTCATATTTTCAGAAATTAAAATTCCTATAATAAAGGATAACAATGCGTTATTGAATATTTATATAAATGGTGAAATGAAAAGAGCTAGAATATTTTTAAACTTTTCGTGATTACACATGATCTATGTAATAATTGATATTTTAGTATCGAGATTAAATTCATACAACATTTGTTACAAATATATTACTATGTAGTATTTAAGAACCAAAATTATAATTTAAGAAATTTTTGTTCGTTTCCTTCTAAAACTGATGATAGATATTTTTAAAATTTGGTGTAATGATAGTTTGTTGTCTAAAACAAAGTTTAAAATACTTTTCTGCTCATGAAAGCCTATTATTTTAATTCTGAAATACAATCTTTGGTTCGAGCAATAATATTGAACTGAAGATGTAGAGTTTCCTCATAATATTTAGAGCAATACTATCTTATTGTCATTCCAGTTACCCATTGCAAAATACAAAGAAAAAAACTTGTAACTACTAAACCACTTCAAAATATTAAAACTTAGTTACCACTTTGAACAATGTCCATTCAACTCATTAGTATATATATATATATATATTATTAACCTTCAATTTAGTTTGTCTGTGAATTATTCAAGTATGAGAGGCAAATATCTAAGAAATCACCTATAGAGCTAGAAAGAAAATATGGACCAAAAATAGAACCCTGAGCAACGAGCAGAGTTATTAACATTTTATTCTAATTAATTTTTAATGAACCTTTTCTTTAATATAAAATATATATAATACTCTGTCACATAATATGTGTCAATAGAAATATAACAAACAAGACCTACTTTACTTCAATTGTATAGTAATCAGTATTTCAGTGATCATTCTGGTTTAATTAACAACTTTAATTGAAATCTTAAAATTTAATTGAGTATTGATAACGGTGTGTCTCAATATCGATTACAATAAAATAAGCTAAATCAGATTTTTTCCGCGAAGTAAAATGTAAATATTTTTTATCGAAATCTTTAATATATCTCGCCAAGTGA
The DNA here is from genome assembly GCA_918358695.1 of Melinaea menophilus ssp. n. AW-2005. NCBI lineage: Eukaryota > Metazoa > Arthropoda > Insecta > Lepidoptera > Nymphalidae > Melinaea > Melinaea menophilus. Next base: position 10,218,421 of record OU911049.1, read on the forward strand.
TAATGTTTCGACAGAAATAAAAAACATCTGTAACAAAAAGATGCTGAGCAGGAGCAACTTTACTTTGGTACAAATATTGTTCATGTGTAAGATATTTCAGAGAGCAGGCGGACCGAAGAAGATATAGATTGCAAAACAAAGAAGAAGGTTTTAAGAGAGAAAAAAGTCCTATTGCGCCGACTTCAGATAATTAACATAGAATAACAATACTAGGACATATATAATATGATTGTTTTCGTTACTTTTTTGTATATAATCGTATGTTATAAGCATTTTGATGAAATAACAAATTCCATACAATAATATACTTTATTAATCCGTTTCATTGAATGAGTCACTGTTGTATTGATAATAAATTATATTATTAAATATTAGTGTCAAGATTTTTGACCTTATAAAATATGTTTTAAAAATACATTAAGTGAGGTCAAAGCTTTAATTATCTGTATTAGTCATTGAAAATGAAAGTAATTATTTTATTAGAGGAAAAAATACAAAAAAAGATTGATTTTAGAAAAGTTATTTTATGTCTTTTAATAATATACACAAAAAAATTAAGTAGTATCTTTAAAATCTACACTTAATATAGCAATAGAAGATTTAGAAGATAAATAATGTAGTATCTTAGAAGAAAAATACAATATTGTTAGTTCTAAATGTTTAAAATAAAGAACCAGGAGAAATACTGCTTAATATATCTGACTGCTGATCTTATGATAATGATGTTAGAAGAACAGTGATGAGAGGATGAGGATAATGTTAATATGATAATAAAATAATATGATAAAGAAATTATGTTATTTTCCTGTTATATCAAATTAATTTCGTAAAATCGATTATTTAAATAGACATATAGGAAAAGGAGTAGAAATAAAAAACTTTTTTCAATACGACAATAAAGATATTTGTTTAAGGAAAATATTTTTTATTAAATATCACTCGCATTCGTCTTCGTCTTTTTTTAAATAGGAATTAAGTTTTAATATTAAAAAAAATATTTCATGAAAAAAGATTATAATATAATATATTTTATTAAAATTGGATCTGAATCGATTATTGATTACAACCGTAAGTTTTTTTTAATCTTTATTAGATCTATTAATTATTTTTACTATAGATATTATCTGTATTTAATTTAAAAGTATAATACCTATTTTGGTGGTACCATTGTTATAAAATATTTAAACTTGTTATATTGATATAGTTATCACAAAACAAATCATATCATTAAGAATGTAATTAAATAATCGGTTGTGAGATTTAATTTATAATGTAGTTTAATTAAAAATTACTTATTAAATGGTATATTTTATTCTGAATATTAGAAAAGAAATTTTGGTCCGTTGTTCTGTCTTTTGTTTCATTTATTTCACTTTTTTAGGTTTTTTTGTAGCGTCCTTCAAATCCAAATAGATATATATAATAATTAATTTTATTACATAAGTTTTTGATACGAGATTAAGCTTTCTTTACAATGTTATGTATAACGGACAGTATAGGCATACTTTTTGTATTACAACGGCCGAAGGATTATGTGGGGCAAGGTCGAGACGCCGAAGAACGTAGTATAGTGAACAATTGCAGATAAATTCATTGGTTTCAAATAAACAACATTTTTTTAAATAATGGCGTAAAAAATAATACTATTATATAAAAAAAAAAATCAAATAAATCCTTTTCAATTACACTTCAAATAGCAGTACTTATTTTACTGTTTTAGTGTTAATGAATATCTAATAACGAGTTTTTAATGAAACATAAATAATCGATTAATCTAATATGACCTAAATAATCACAAATTAAAATAGTTTTTAACTAAATATCTTTATTAAAAATGTGTATACGTTAAAAATATGACGCCACTCGCAGACAGATACACAAACACAGAGGCCTTTCTTCTTAAGATTTTTCTCGTATAACTATCTACTGTTTCACACTAGTAATTATTGTTCATATTGTTCAAATGAAATACTTCTTTTACTGATTATTATTATTATTCAACAGAGAAGATACAAAGAGACAAAGTCAAACAGAAGAGAATGTCTTAATTACCTTTATTATATAAATTTATAAGTATTTTAAAACAACCGTCTCCTAACTACAAACCAGAATAATATTATGTATTCTTACTTGAGTTATTTGTTATTAAATTCAGATATGCTTTAACACTAAACCTACCGACAATTCTTATATACCTGTTCCTACCGCACGCAGTCAAATTGACCGGTAATTAAAAGTTATTTTATTATATAACGCAGGTAATAATGGAAATAATTAATAATAGTAAAGAGTGTAGAAAATATTATAGGCATATTCTTAGAATGGTCATGTAGTTTGATAACGATATTATAACGTTTAAAAATGTGTAAGTTTTACAAAAGTTTAAGGACGGTCAATTTGACCGGTACTTGGTAGGTTTAGTGTTAATATTTAAAATATTAAAACCTACTATATACTAATAGATTATTCTAACAATTTTCCTTGTACTATATAGCTGAGTGGGACCTCGCTGGTGTGTTACTTCGACAATCACAGCGGGTATGGCGGCAGTGGGAGCGGGTTTTTTATTTATATTTCTTGCGATTTTTTTAATATATGAAACCTGTTATGTCAGTATAGTTGAAAATATATCTCTTATTAACATATATATGATTAAATTATGTTTCATGTTTTAATTTATGTATATAATAAAATGTAAATTAAGATGTAAATATAACTGAATTTCTTTCGTTTTTATATCTTGAATTTTTTTATGAATAAATATTTATTAATAGTCAAGGTACGAAATATTTTAAAGAGATTAATGAGAGATTTACTTAGATCTTAAGATTATATTTGAAACATTATAAAAACATGTTATAAATACAAGAGAAATCTATCTGAAAAAAAAAACTTTTAGCCTATAAAATATTCCAAATCAGGAGATAATAACTCATTTCATATAAAAACTCTAAAACTAATGTTTATACATATATTTTAACAAAAACAAAGATGGATAAGATTGTACAGGTAATATAATATAAAATGAGTGATCCCTCTCACTGGAGGCACTCCTCACAGCAATAAACAAAGTATTATCGCACCTCACGTTCTGATCACGCACTGCGACTCAACAAATAACACAAGATGATTTAAAAAATGGGATTTTTAAACTAAAAATAGTATTAAAACATTCAATAAAAGATAAAAAAATGTATAATTAAGAGAGCGATGAAGTTCAATCATAAGTCTTTGAACTAAACATATTTCAAAGACAGTCTTTACTAGTATGTAAAATATTTACATTCTATACTTTGGTTCAGGAATTAGGTATTTTACAAAGTTTTTTTGATCTGAGCGTAACCGAAGCTCTTAACCGTTTGGGAGACCTTTTTTGTGTTTAGTCTCCAGAATGCGACGAGATAATTAGCTAAAAATTTTCTCATGTATGTTTGAGCCGAACGTGGATGTTATAGCTAAAACAGATTGAAAAAATGTTTAGTCATTCAAAAGTTATCAAGAAAAGAAGAAAGGAGAGGGGCTCAGCTCAATACCCGCCGCGCACGGTTGACGGATCCTAGTAAACAAATTCAGTTAGTTTGTGAATAAACAAATAGAATAACATACAAAAAATATATATAATTTAGAAATTAATTTCCATGTACTTTTTTAATATCTTAAACATTATACATTTTTTTAATTTCTTCGCGTTATTATTTTATTATGTCACAAGTTTCATTATTAACTAAATAGTTTTAAATCCAAATTAGTTTTTAAATGTCTTTTATGTATTAGAAATATCTTTTTCTGACGACTTCTTCTATTTTCCCGGAGCACATCACCAGTATCATTTAAAACATATACAAGCGTACATATCTAAATATATATATATTTATATATATTTACATGAATTATAGTTTTGTGTTTTGAAGTGTATTTAAAAAATTGTTATGTTATTGGATAATAGTTCAGTAGTTCATGTTATTTCAGTACAAACAAACAGAAAATAAGACAAACAAATGAAAAGGAAAAGACAAAATTCTGAGCCCATACATTTCATAGCATGTACTTTGTAAAAAAATATTTGTACGGATTGTGCCTAAATAATATTTTTTTTTATATCAAAGTAAAGTTGACAATAATACTTATTTAGTTAAAAACTTTGACTTCAATTTTAATGATGTAATTTGTGTTTTAAATCATGTAACTTGACTCAACTAATTAATTATATGATGCAGAGACATCATACGTTAGGGATTATTATAAGTATTCTAATATTTGTTACATAATTTATATAATAAACAATATAATATTCGAATCTACGTAAAAATACCTCGTTCGACAGGGTCGATCGTGTTAGGTAGATTCCCTTCGGTCGGATCGACAAAGAAAAACTAGCCAGCAGTATTCTACTGGTCATTACGAGTCTTATGACGGGTCACTCTGCATATATTGGGTGAGCGGGGAACCACCCACCACTCCTATCTCCTAAACGGGGGGTCGCATCAAAAAACTTTTCGAACAAAAAAGTTTCCTCTTTTAATTTGTTAATTTTCTAAGATTTTTGCGACGGCAAAATTTTGCCTTCTTCTGTGACTTTTTTCGGTTTTTAACTTTCAACCCCCCCAGCTCCTCAACCCCAAGACCGATTTCCCCCGTTCAAGAACTTAACCTTCATTTTGTTCTTAAGAATATGTATGCCGAGTTTGAAAATCCTGCGTCAATATTTGCGACCTGTAGCGTGTCCCAAAGGTTTGCACTTTCACCCCCTCTCCCAGCCCCCCCTTTCACTTTTTCCAAAAAAACGAGATGGTACGTTTGTCCTACTAATTTATCCTATCGACCTGTGAAGTCAGATTTCGCCTACGATGAATTTGGACTGATGGATCATATATACATATATATATAGAGGGATATATAAATTTTTTTTTTTCGACGGATTCTCAATCTCCAGTTCATAAACGGCGTAGCGCCCCTACTCTGGGGTCTGGGTCCCGTCATCGCATCGATTGCAATAGGTAGATTCATCTATTGAATCTACCTAAAATCGTAAGAGAAAGAGGTTCAACTGGGGTAGCTTTTTCATGCCTATGTTTAGTCACAGAGCCGAGAGGCCAAATTCCTTCCTGCCCTTCCTGGTATACTCTATCTCTTCTCATTCTTCAAGTATGGTAACTGAAAATTTCTATATTTGGAAATATAATTGCAATAGCCCCATTTAATATAAGGTGTATTGTGTGAGAAAGCTAAAAGACACCACTTCAAATGTGAATGTTCTTCCTTTCGCTGATGAATTTATATGTTTATAAAACTAGGCTAATACAAATCCTTTTTTATCAAACTACAACATTTTGCGTAATATTTAGAGTATATTTAATAATCACTTAGCATTTAGCGTACGGATAGCATTTTGTAGCCAATAAAATGATAGTAAGGCCAAAACTCATTCTAATCTAAACTAAACCCCAAACTTAGACAGAACTGACTATAATTTAGCTGTACCAACTGACCGACTATAATAATTGTATATTATTGAAAATTACTTTATAGATTGTTAACAGTGTATTAAACGTAATTTATATCACTATCATTCACAAAATTTAATTTGTATTTTTATAGTTTTGGTGACATTAATTCATTACCATATGTACTTCGAAATAAAATTTGTAAATCAAAATATAGTAGACGATAAAAATTATTTAGTTGAAATACTTTGACGCTAATTAAGTAGCTGTAATTTGTGTTCTAAAACATGTAACTTGACTGAACTAAAAAATTATATGATGCAGAGAGATCATAAGTTAGGGATTATTATAAGTATTCTAATATTTGTTACATAATTTATATTATAAATAATATGATATTCGAATCTACTTAAAAAGTTCTTAAAGTAATTGAATAAAATCTTTTGAACATAAATAACTGTAACACTAAACTTACCAGTACCGGTCAAATTGACCGTTCTTAAACTTTTGTAAAACTTACACATTTTTAAACGTTATAATACCGTTATCAAACTACATGACGATTCTTAGAATATGCATATAATATTTTCTTTACTTTTAGTTATTTGCATTATTACCTGCGTTATATAATAAAATAACTTTTAATTACCGGTCAATTTGACCGCGTGCAGTAGGAACAAATTTATATTACAAGAATTTATACAATTCAAAAATCTATAAAAAATAAAGAAGAAATAGGTAATGCGAGTCGATCGACTTATATCTAAGACAAATATTTTCTGTTTTACTTATTCGCAATTACGCAATCTGTATTGTAAGGAAATAAGTTTTTAACTATTTGCAGTTCTGACAACTTTCAGCTCTAACACCTGTTATTTACTTATTTATTTATATGTTTACTTATATCATATTTTATATTCAACAACTATATGATTAAAAATTTATCTAATCCAATCTCACGCCACCACGTCACAAATATATAATTATTAGATACAACATATAACAAAATGATATATAAATTTTATTTCCAAAAAATTATCATTTTTTTTGTCGGTTGCAACTTTATTCAAATATATTTTATATAATGTATATGTTCTGTAAGACGTCTTTTCCAAGTAGTCGGATATTATTGTGAGTTACATTTCCAGTTATCAAATCCTTTGTTAAATATTTACCTAACGTTTGTTAACAGTTGAACCGTTCAGGTTAAATAAAGCTTCGTACATACGAATTTAATATCAACCATGAATTAAATATATAAACACGTCCTAAATGTATTCATACCCCTATACTTTACAAATCCCAATAATATGAAGGCCTTTAGCTGATTTAATAAAAATTCCCTTTCAATTACTACCTCGATATATCTTTTATTAATAATCGTATAAAAACATCAAACCAGTAAACGTTAGAGTTATATTTACAAATTTTCCAATTAGTTAATAATTATTGTTCTCTGTAATACAGATGTACAGACAGACGTGCCTTTTGAAACCGTATTTGATAATGATGCTTGACGATATTTACAGTTCCGTGCGGTGAGACCGACACATTGTGTCTTAAAGATATCTTTTAAGTAATTCATAGCAAATAATATCAAGTAATAAATATTAATTAATCATGTTATAACAAAAATATATCATGAGACTAAATCATTAATGTAATACTAAATAAATATATCCTGAGATAGATTGATGAAAATATAACAAATAATAAAATAATATGATAAAATTATTATATATACTGACTGTTTTAAACATGGTCACAGCCGCAAAACCTAAAATTGAGTGTGGTTACAAGGCAAGTATAATTAATTACATAATTAAAGCTACATACATCAATTTAATTAACTAATGTCACTATAATATACGGTTACAAAAGGAAAATTTTGAATATTTTATTTAGACATTCGGTCGGTTGCTCGAAAGAAAACTAAGAAAACCCTTAACAGTCTCCTCCACTTTTTCCCGTTTATTATCGCAGGACTGCATTAGTGTTTATTTTATTATAATATCTCTGAAAATATATCAATATATGTTTGCGTTTTTAAGCTCTTTAAGAGCTCAAAAATTAAATGTAATGGCAATTTATCGTATCCTAAGCTTTCCCGCTGTATATATACGGAAATTTGTGACCCTTTGTCAGTATAGAACCCCACTTACTTTGAACAGTTAGAGATATAACCCCTAATTCATTCAGCAATGTCCACCAACGAGGGATGGTGCTCTAAACGTCCACCTCATTCCTCACTCACACATGGATGCAGGTTGGGTGAAAACATTTGACGAATACTATTATGGCAGTGAGTAAATTATTATAATTTCCTATTAATTACAATTGAAATTATTTCACGATCATGAAAACTATATTTTTAACTCAATATTATGATCTTAAAGTATTGATATTACATTTCAGCCAAAGCAGGCATCAGTTCTGCCAATGTGCAGCTCATTTTCCACTCCGTGCTCTCGGAACTGCTTCATGACAAGAGAAGAAAGTAAATAGATTTCTTATAATAATAGCCGGTATTATTGTAATAACAAAATGTACAATAAGTATAGTGTAGTATTTTATATTATGTATTATTGAATAGCTACAATAATGGCGTCTTCTTAAGCCAATGTATTTATTCGTCGAGGTTCACCTTCGCCGAAACTGCTTATTTCTGGCGCTGGTGGAAGGAACAGCGTGGGGCGACGCGGGCTACATTTAGAACTTTGGTGGCAGAAGGTCGGATCCAGTTCGCTGGTGGTGGCTGGGTACAACCAGATGAAGCTACAACCGACTATCTTCAGCTCTTAGATCACTACAGTTGGGGGTTGCGGTGCGTTTGACCAAATCTATAATCACAAATATAAAATATAACTTTTGTGTGATGTATTGTGCGCTTGAATAATTAATTACAATTGATCAGTTCAACTCTAGGTATGAGGTTTTTATAAAACATAAAACTGGTAATGTATTTTGTAGTAAAAATATAACAGGAAATAAAATTGTCTGAAATTATATTAATGATTGGCTTAATTAAAAATATTAATAAACCTGATTATTTCTTGCTTTTATAGAAGATCGTAATTATATTAATCGTTTTCTTGTGGTTCTTAGAAAACTTAACGACACTCTCGGACCTTGTGGCAAACCCAAAGCAGCGTGGCAGATTGACACGTACGGGCACTCTCGAGAACATACCTCTTTGTTAGCTCAGATGGGTTTTGATGGACTTTTTATAGGTAACAATTAAGTATAGTATTAAAATATATTTCTTAAACTATCAGTTCATAGTTCTCTCCCAAATGCGGCAATGCTATTAGATATTAGGTAGATATCATGACCATAATCATATATATAGTAAATATTTAAATTTCAGGTCGAGTAGACCACAAAGAACGGGAAGCAATGATAGATGAGGGCAGGATGGAGTTTATGTGGCGAGGCAGCGATGCTTTAGGTAAAACTAGACTGTTTTTAAAGAAAACCTATAAGAAATCAATTAGGCATCCAATAATATAAACAAAGAATGTATCTAAGCAAATTAAATGAATACCAAAGCTTGTAAGATATTAAACATCATTTCCCCTTAACGCTACATGAGGTACAATAGTTTACTAAACTAAAAGTTTCTAATAATATTTAGGTAAAATGTCCGACATAATGACACACACTCTCTTCAATCTGTACAACGCACCCGACGGCTTCTGCTTCGATTTCCTTTGCAACGACGAGCCGATAGTGGATGACCCAGATAGCAGGGTCTACAATGCTGACACAAGGGTAAGATATATTGTACTTTGATAGAACATAAACCTTACTTAAATGTATTTGTGTTTTGTAAAGAGGTAGAGGGAGAGGTAGAGAAAAAGAGAGTCAGAGAGAGAGATCAAACAAAGAACATCTTCTCCTTTTATGTTTTTTTATCTTTATTTTCTATTCCTCATCCCACCTGATCCCTTAAAAAACTACTGGCAACTGTTACATGGTATGTTATTTTATTAAGTTGTTTTTTTCAGTTCAATCATTTCAAATTATGTGTTCCAATGATTGAAATGAAGTCTTAATCTTTTGAAAATATATACAGTAATATTAATTTGAAGAGATAAAACAAGGAAACTATTTCTGTCTGTTATTTTGTTCTACATTTAGTAATATTATTTTGTAAAACTGGATTTTCTCATGTCAATGTTCTATGTCAAGAACTATCACGATAATAAATAAATATCAGATCCGAATAAAGGCCTAAGTAATTAAAGTATAATCTTTCAAATTACTGTATAACGAGATATTAATAATAGATATAATTCCAGGTAAACAACTTCATAACTCTGATAGAAAGACAGGCGAAGTACTATGACCATGACAATATAATGGTGACCATGGGAGGAGACTTCACTTATCAGAGCGCCGCAAACTGGTTCATGAATATTGATAAGTTGATTAAGTACGTCCTTTCTTTTAATTATACATTCAAATAATGAATTGTTTGTAAATTCAATACGGAAAATGAATGAATGAATTTAAATATTTTAACCTATATTACAATACTCATAATGTAACAGACTTGAATCATTTCGGAAAATTGACATTGTTAAATAAATGCAGATCATTTGCGAAATGAAAAGCTGAATTTGTCCATAATACCCGTTCTACTTGTTCCAGTCATGTCAACACTCACCCAGCTAATATGTCAGATGTTAATATATTTTACTCAACACCAGCTTGTTACTTAAAGGCCATATATTTATATGGAAGAAGGGACAAGGCAGTGCACACAGAAAAGGTAATTTAGTTCAATTCAGTCCTGTATTACCGTTCTTGCTAAATAAGTATGATAATCACTACCAAATATATAATCCTTACTATATAATAATGAGCTAATTGACTCTGTATGCACGCGCATCACTTATCACCCACAAATCACACAATAATGTGTAATACATCAAAAAAAAGCTATTGAATCAGGCTACAAAATAGGGTGGGTGCCAACCTCATACGTGACCTTTGACCCTTCCTGGCCCGAAGGGCCGGGAAGTTCCCTTGTATATAAATATGCAATGTAGATAAGAAAGACATATTATTTGATATTCCAGGGTGATCATCTTCCCTATGGTAGTGACTCCGCTACTTACTGGACTGGATTTTACTCTTCAAGACCATCTCTGAAATATTTGGCTAGGAAAGCTCACGTATTTCTTCAGGTGCTACATATTTGATCCTCAATTTCACTCTCAGATAAACAAAGACAAATCTTATTCTATTCTATATTTTTACTAAAGCATTTTTTTTAGCTACACCAAATATACTGAAGGCAAAAAACAGTTTATAACTTTGTAAGATTATAGGTTAATAAATATTATAAATAAGCCTATAATGTTTCTATTACTTACTCGTTGTTTATATTATTTCTTGTAGGTTGTAAAACAGCTGACAGTTTTATCTCGTATGGGAGATTCTTATGAACTGCATCTGTTGAGACACGCCGTCAGTTTGATCTTACATCACGATGCCATTACTGGTAATTATGAAAGACTAGATATTAACACTAAACCTACCAAGTACCGGTCAAATTGACCGTTCTTAAACTTTTGTAAAACTTACACATTTTTAAACGTTATAATAACATTATCAAACTACATGACAGTTCTTAGAATATGCATGTAATATTTTCTTCACGCTTTACTTTTAGTTATTTCCATTATTACCTGCGTTATATAATAAAATAACTTTTAATTACCGTTCAATTCGACCGCGTGCGCTAGGAAAAGGTATACAAGAATTGTCGGTAGGTTTAGTGTTAATATGTACTATAGAAGAATACCTTTATTTCTTTTTCTTAACATTTCAAACTGTACACATCTCGTTATTTTAATACCAAAATATAAAACACAAAATAAAAAAGTTAAAAATGACAATGTGTAATTTTTCCAATGTATGCAGTTGGATTCATTTACCCATATTGTGTTGGAACCTAATAATAAATAAAATTAACTTATAATATATTGTAATTCAAAATATTAACTATACATTTTTAATATTGACAATATTATATTTACAGGAACAAGTCAACAACACGTAACTAATGATTTTATAAGAATGTTAACAGAAGCCATTGACGCGTGTTCGAAAAAAGTTTCACAGTTTTTGGGGTAATTGAAATGTTTTATGTCGTTTAATTAAATGCATACACTTACTATTATTTTATATTGTTATTCACAGTATTTTAACACCTACTTGGGGAGTGAGCAGACGAACAAAAAATAATCAACAGTTCGTTATCTGTCATCAACTCAATATGAGTCAGTGTAAAGTATGTATAAAGCTTAAAATATTATAGTATTTTGATATACAGACGAGGCGTTATATATGAAATACAAAAATATTGCATCAGTTTTCAGAGAGTCAAGAATCAATGTTACTGCTAGTGTACAATCCTCTTAGCATAAAAACGTACTACCATGTGAGACTTCCAGCCATAGCGTTGCATTACTCTATCAGAGACTTCAACGGTACGTCAATAATAATTTTTTACGTATTAGGATATATATTTATATAAAAAGCGTTTACTCCTACCTTCAGGGTCAGCAGCGCTCTTGTGAATCCTCGGATGTTGCAAGATTTCATGGGCGACGGTGACCACGTATCATTTTGCCCTCCTCTTACATAAAAAAAAGAACAAATTCAATATTAATTATGAATTTTGTATCCATTATCCTCATAAACTTTGTCTTTTCACTTTCCGAATCAAGTCCATCTCGTGTTCTAGACGAGGAAGTGGAGTACCAGCTGGTGCCACTCCCAGCCGCCGTAATTAACCTGCCGGGGCGAAGTTCGTCTGCTATACAAGAGTTAGCTTTTGAAGCCGAGAACATCCCACCACTGGGCTTCACTGCGTATTACATAGCTCCCATACGAGATCAGTTGGTAAGTTAACATAGTCTTGGTAATAACATACAATTACAGGACTTTAAAACAATTACCTTTACCTTTACCTTTTCCTTCCTCTTCTGTACGTCCCCCTTAAAAGCATAATTGTTTTGATTAAAAGTAATTGTTTTGAAAGCAAGATTGAAACATTCTCAACTCATGTTACTTATTTTAGAAATTTGAATTTAGTCATTAAAGTTTTTGTAACTTAAGGGAAATAAATGGTGAATTTACTTTTAAGGCCGAGGGTCAGTTCGTTAAGAAGTCTCAAGAAGTGGAACAAGAACTTATTCCGTTCATCTCTAATGAAGTAAGTGTTTTAGAGAAATCTTATAAGATATTTTAAACATTATTTACAAAAATATGTTATGTTAACAATTCTGTAGTTTACCTTTAAGTGACATGACCACCATTCAAACTGTTAAATTGTCTTAAAATAAAAACACAATTTTCAGTATCTAAAAGTAACAATAGACAAGGCGACCGGTCTGCTTGAATCCATTCAACACGTGGATGGAATTAAAATTATGGTCTCACAAAACTTCTACTACTACAGTCAGACGCAACAAGTTTCTCAGTCTGGAGCGTACAGCTTTAGACCGGAGAAAGAAAAACCTGTTGTTGTAAGTCATTGCCATTTTCTAATAACTTATTTTTTGTTAATATCATTTGAACCTTATCAATTATCTTTTATTAAAAAACGACATGAACAGGTCTCAAACCTATGTTCTTTTATAGCCGTTGCCTGTCACCTACTAAGCTCATGTGGCGTTACTTTCATAAATATATAATTCTATATATAATAATCTTATCCGAAAAAGGAATTATTTTACTAAGGATTTACTTTCTCTTTTTAAATATAATCGCGATATTTTTAATCAATATTTCTAAAAGGTAACCGAAACAGTGTCGTACCACACGATCCGCGGCTCACTGATAAAGGAAATAAGACAAAGGTTCAGCGACTGGATCACGCAGGTCATCAGGCTGTACCGCGGAGAGGAATTCGTGGAGGTGGAGTGGATCGTCGGCCCAGTACCCATCGGGTTAACATTTGTTATATTATGTTTCTTCGGATGTTTGTATCAAGCGTCCGTGATTGGATGATTCAAAATAATTCATCCATTCTTTTTTAAACTTTATCGGAGCTTATTCGCGTTGCAACTATGTCTCTCTGTAGGTCAAAAATAGGAAAAATAGATAACATAACATGCAAAATTATCTTTCTTTGATAGCAAATTCTACTAATTTATATAAAATTTTAGCATCATTTGATAATGGCTGAGCGTTACAACAACAACAGTTACAACTTCCTAACCAATACTTTTCATATATTGATGATTGTATTCTTTTTGCCCCGTTCCTGACACATTCCACTATTAATGAATCTATTAAAATCCTGAGACGTTGTACACCTGACTTATTGAAAATACTAAACATGATAATATTTTGGATCAATTTATTAAGTTTTAAGTAAGATATAAGAAACCAGAAACAAGATTTGACAGGTTTTCTGTAAATTATCTGTTAATATATAAAATTAATTCAATAAAATGTTATCTCCAGAGTGAAAAATTATAATGATTTTTTTTTATATATCTTATTTATCATCTGCTATAGGACTTTAAAATAAATTCTATTTATTATATCTAGTTGAAGTTGTAAAAGACAGGTATTTTGAAATAGTTTTATTGAGCTTTCGAATAATATAATAACGAAAATTTTATAAATAATTACTAAAAACTCGTTTTACGTTATATCTTTTCCCTAGTACCGATCTCGGCAAAGAAGTGGTAACTATTTACAAGACTAACATCACCAACGATGATGTCTTCTACACCGACTCCAATTCGCGGCAGATGATTAAGAGGACCTGCTTAAATGAATCTTCCAGTATGTATTTATTGATTAATTAATAATAAATATATAAAAGTCGATCGGTTAAAATGGTTTTCACTATAATTCCTATAATAACCAAGAGAAAAAAATACCTTAACATACATATTTTTACTTTCTGAACTTTTTGACAAATTTGACAATTTTTCTGACAAATTTGACTATCAAACAATATTTTTTGTTTAAAATTGCTATTTATCAAACGAATGATATATTATATGCATCCCGCAGTCACTCGTCAACTGAAGTCCATCTCAGCGTGCTACGCCCCCGTCACGTCTCGTCTGTGTGTAGAGGGCAACGCCAGCGTATCCCTGTGCGTGCTCGTGGACCGCGCGCTCGCGGGGGCGGCTCGCGGCGGGGGCATCGAGCTCATGGTAGAGGCTGTGGATGATTTATTTAGAAATACTCACTTTTTTTTCAATAGGTAGCCGGTAAAGTATATTGAACTATCTGGCATTCTCGAAGCTAAAGGATCCCACATCATTCAAAAAGGATTCAAGTATGTGTGATCTTAAGTTTGGACTAAGTCAATTCAATAAATTCCGTAGCGTCAGACCGTACTATCTCACAAATCAATATCTTAATTATACAAATTATATAAAATACAACCAACCTTTAGATACACAGAAGACTTCTAACAGATGATGGCTTCGGCTTAGAAGAGCCTCTCAACGAGGAAGCCTACGGTGTAGGTCTAGTAGTGAAGGGAACGCATAGATTGTTCTTTGGAAATTACAGACAAGAAGGTTTGTTATATTGAAGATACTTCATTATCTATTAAGCCTCCTTAAATGTGGGTTGAACTAGATTTTGCAGTGTTAACATTTGTTGCAACAATACGAAAAAATCTATTTCTGACTAATTAATAAAAATTTCAGTGGATGATCAGACATTTTCTGAAAGAACAGCCCAAATGGCGAGAAAGTGGCTTTTTGAACCCTGGCTGTTCATGACTTCCGGTGAAAAGATTAACAGAAGAAAATGGCAGAATGTTAGAAATAAAAGGGTAAGTATGTTTTGATAGAAAAGAAGAAATAATTATTTTCAGTTTCAAATAATTGCGTATGTTTTGGATCTTCAATATATTCATACTAAACCGGACCAGTTCGGGCTGATCTGTTATGTATTAATTGGTCAAGAGATTCATAATTGGAAAAACTAATTCACTATGAAAACTATAAAACTTCGAAAACAATTAGTACTCCGCCTTGCGGCTGCACGGCTTGCCGCGTCACGTACATATACTCACACTGGAGCCCTGGAAAGGTGGCTCCGTATTGCTGCGATTGGAGAACACTTTAGAGAAGAATCATGGTAACTATCCATTTTTCAATAACTTTGTAATAAATTTCTCAAATAAGAACATATGGTTTAAAACTAGATACCAGTATAATGACATTTAACAGAACATAAACTAATTATATTACTCTTGGTAGCTACATATAAACTAGAAAAAGATATGCCCAATGATTTCACAAGCGCCCATATAACGGTGGAACTGCGTAAGATCTTCCTTCACTTCCCGATCAAGGCGGTGCGTGAGACCACGCTCGCTGCGAACCAGTGGCTGGAAGACGCTAGACAAATGGACTGGAGTACCAGGTATTTATAAAACTTAAAAATAATTTAATTAATAACAGATTATTGCGATATTTGGATATTATTTGTTATTTTCAGATATGTGTATACAGGAGGTGACGATGGTGTTTTGCCGGAAGATAATCCAGATTATATTGACGAATACAAATTGAACAAACAGACTGACGATAAGGAAACTGGTAAAAAGTTTTAAAGTGTTATACTAATGATATGTTTTGTCAATATTACAAAGATAACATTAATAATAATCACTTTTCAGAACGTTATGCAGACGACGAGTACGCCAGAAAGAAAGCAATAAGGCAAAGAAACGCTGAAAAAGGAGTTTCCAAATTAACCAATAAATACAATTACGACAGGAAAAAACGATCTCTGGATAATAATATTACAGTTAATATTACAAATAATAGACCTAATCTAACAGACGGTCAGTCAAAACCTACAATAAATAATAATACACTTCTAGGCTTCGAAACCACATCATTTCTACCGATATTAAAATCGGATATTATTATACCAGATCACAGACAGTTTGAATTTACAACAATAGAATCAATTACGAAAAAAAATCAAAGAAGAAAATTTTTGACTCCAAAAGTAAGACCCTCAAAATTTTTTATGGATTTAAGTAAAGAAAGCGAAGAATCAGATGAAGATCTTTCATCGGTTTTAAAAAAAAGATCATTTAGAAAAAAAAACGGCACTAAGAAAGTCAATAATTTTAAATTACCCGGTAAGTAAGAAATTAATTTATAAAACGAGTATATTATTGTATTGAGTTACGAACGCTAGTTAGAATTTATTTGTCCTACAAATATTTATCATTTTTTTAGACCCTTACACAGATGATTCAGACGACGGAATAACGAAATCAATATATGAAATGTATTACAAAAGCAAACCACGGAGAGGTTCCTTCAAACCTTATATAAGAAGTTCCGAAATGGAAAGAAGAAGAAATAAAAGAGTTGATGATGATTATAGCGATGAGGTTACTACAAGAAGAAGTAAGAAACGAAGAGGTCCGAAGTTAGGAATGCCTTTCATTGCCTCCGATAGACGATATGATCAGGATAGAATATATACACGCAGAGGTTTATAATTATTTTTCATATTAACGATTTAAATTATAAATATTAGAAAGTATTGGAATAGTCAAGACTTTCTTGCCTTTAATCAAATCAGTAACTATGATTTATGTTTTTAGTTGTTCATTAACTCAGTCGTTACACTTTTGCTCCAGAGTCGAAAGCCAAGCGCCAAGCAAAACATAATCGTGGAAGACGGGAGTTCCTCGATTACTCACAGGAGGAAGAAGTGAGTTCTCCAACAGAAGATGATGAGAAAGATGAAGAAGATAAATATAATCGAAGAAAAAGGTTGTTAAAAGCTTAAATGTTTTATTTAGCAGAAACTACTTCGAAATATGTTATATTATTATACTAACTGATGCCTAGTTAGTCTTAGTCAAGCTGTGGCACTGAATTCCTTCTTCTAACAACCAGAAAAACAGACAAGATAGAGAAAATCATTCTTCAAAATACAAGCAATTACTTTAAAAAAAATGGTGTGGAATCGTTGGTTAGAGTTACTTTCATATCAAGTTTATTATTTGTCAGTCGTAGGACGAGCAAAATCGGGATTTAATGTTGACAAGAATTTAATATTTTTATCCCATTTTCTAAAAATTTGTAAAAATATTTTCATATTTTCAGAGCAACCCGGATTGATGATCAAACTGAACAAAGCTCAGAAACAGAGACTGAGCAGAACTACGTCATCACTCTCAGACCCACTCAGATACGGACGTTCGTTATATGGTTCGAGGAAAAAAAACCTTATACATTATAAGTTATAAAGTGTATTTTTTTTAATATATTTCCACGTAGAAAACATAAATGGCTTTTGTTTTATTGGTCAGTAGGTCAAAAATTATATGACGACAAGAGATATATTTTTATCGTACTAGATGTCGTTAATAATACGATAGATCACGATATCAATTACAAAAATCATTTTAGTTAAGGAGTCTTCGAGTTCAAATTGAAGATCGTTTAGAGGAGCTTCAGGTACAAACCTAGTGATATATATAGACAACCATAGATCTGTATACAGTTGTCGTTTCACTTTAATTTTCTACTCCACCAGGTATACGCAGTAAGACCAAAATACAGTACCGAATAAACGGTGTTTGTTATATAACACTAGCTTTATTACCTTTAAATGTCGTCTATTATTTTAAAATCTCCACTTGATTAAGATAATCATTTTAAAATGTATAGACGTTACCATTCTTATTTCATTTTAGGTTTAATATTTATTATACGGAACCCTAAAACTACAAAAAAGCAACAATACGAGAAAAGCGTGCATTTAAGTAATGATAGTTATAATTTGTGTCGGAGGTAAATAATAACAACAGAATTATTAAATATTATATTAATACAAAACAACGACTTATAAAACCCTTTAAAGATGAGTGCGGCTGGCAGCTCAACCAGTCAGGCCCGGCAGCTCAACCGGTCAGGCCCGGCAGCTCGACCAGTCAGGCCGGGCCGGCTGTGACGCGTCAATAAACACAAGGAATGTACAACTAACACATAACCGTTAACAAATACGCTGACAATCAACTAACTCGTGTTAACGTGGGAGTTAATGTTAAAGTTATGTGATATGTAACTTTAACTGTATAATTTAACTAAACAGTATTAATAACTTCTATTATGTTCCAACGAAACAAAACATATTTACAGAGTATTGTATCTTTGTTCTTTGTGATCTTAATTTTAATTATATATTTAAAATAAATAAATCCCAGCACACTTATATATAACCCATTTACTTTTTGACTATTTATACCCCGTTTTTTTTTTTAATTAACTTTAAAATTAACAATATTATATTCAAATCATGAAACATTATAATTATTTGAACCCGAAAATAAATTAATAATTGATAGTAACAATTAAAAATATATCACAATCACACTTATATTTCAGATTTGTTATAATATATATATCTATCGACCGTCTGTTACGGACGGACCAATATCAATGTAACTCTCGCATAAAATAGGCAGCGTATATTGTCTTAATATATAAATATATATATATATACAGCAAATTTTATGAACACTTATACATGTCTTTCAAGGCACACGAATATGATAACATATTCTAAAAACAAACAGACAAGGATACGAGCTATTTGGTTTTATTGATATAA
Organism: Melinaea menophilus ssp. n. AW-2005; assembly: GCA_918358695.1. Taxonomy (NCBI): domain Eukaryota; kingdom Metazoa; phylum Arthropoda; class Insecta; order Lepidoptera; family Nymphalidae; genus Melinaea; species Melinaea menophilus. The sequence continues at coordinate 10,237,506 of OU911049.1, forward strand.
AATATCTATGTATGAGACAAATATATATAACATACAAACATACAAATTACAGTAATTTATATTAGTTTAGGATATACATAGTATAAATTACTGTTATAATAAATTATTCCTTGTCACACAATTTTCAACCTCACATTCGATATAACATAAGAGCTAATATTGCGTATACTAAGATAGTAACTAATTTGTTCGTATTAAATAAATATATATTTGATTACATCAGCAACAACTAATGACTTTGGTTGTTCATTTATGTATAATCATTTTGGGAGATGCAAGCTATTAAAAATCTTAGTTCCTAGTCCTGTGACATACGGACGGACAAGACGTGTAGCAAACATACATGTATATATGTATAGTCTTAAATATTGAACATCGATTTTCAGTGTTTTTTACATTACAACTGAACATCCAAAGTCACTTAACATTTATTCAACGGTATATTACAATAGTCTAGTGTATTTATATTCTGCACTCCTCTAGTTGTTGTAGTCGGGCTCCATCTCCAGGGCGGTTATCTTTCTTATAAACTCCGTGCGCTGGGACGGAGTCAGTTTCTGAAACACATTTTAACTTTCATCTCATAGTTGTCGATTGCCTGTTGACCTGCGGAGTACTATTCTTTACAAACAAAGTAAACAAAGATTAGTGGGGGGACGAACCACAACGAGTGTGTTGCAATATGATTTTATTTTTCATATCTAGTCTATGATTAACAAAGACTAAGCCTCTGGTTACTCTTTAGGGTTTCAATAACTAAAACTACTGCGTGGCGAAGGATATGTTGACCCACAACTACACAGATTGTACGTGTAGTTGTGGGTTCAAAGAATCCGTAATCCTCGGATCGCACAGTAGAAGTGATGAGGGCACGCACCACGACGAGCGCGTTGCAGGCTTGCAACACGGCGTCTTCGGCGATGGCGCGCAGATTGCGCTCCAGTACAGAGTCCGGGTCCTGGGCCTGCGCCTCCAACCAGCGGCACACGGCCTCGTTGTCGTGCTCCCAGCGGTGCGCACGCGTCTCCCCGCAGTCCTCCGCGAACCAGCGCCGCAGCGTAGCGGCGGCCGCCCTCCGCGCCAGCCGTGCTGGCTTCGTGGCGCCCTGTACGCGCCGCTCCTGCTCCTCCTGAGCCAGCAGCCGCCGCAGCCGCCAGTGCAGCTGCAGCCGCGACGACCGCCACGGCACTATGTCCTAATGATAACGATACACTTTACATATCATGACACACACAGACCTTAGAATATCCCGGAGTCTCACGGCACACTGTCTCATACATACATACATACTTGGTGAACCAACCGCCAAGTTACACATGAAGAATCGGAACCCTACCCAGCGAGGTAATACGTCAACTTTGGGCTATATTATACAAGATTTAAGTAAGATCCCCGAAGCGATCCTCATAGTGTCATCCATCAACATATTGACCGTTAAGGGAACCAGGATATAACCCTGAGACACTCCGGCAACGGTGTATGTAGTTCATCACCAAATCTTACTCCTTCCACACGCAAGTAATTATATAAACTCTTTCGATATCTTAAAGAATACTTACAAATATACAGCCCTTTTCTAACATCCTCTCGGCGGTGTCGTGAAGTTCAGCAAACTGCACCGCAATCTAAAAAAAAACGACCGAATACATTTATACAATTGTGTAAGTAATTTGGATCAATACAAGGATCTAGTAGCATTTTAGTATACATTGATAATAAATTGTAATATTATTTATATCAAGTTCACCTCGTGATATATGGGACTCAATTCCTTCTCTCTCGCCTTCATTGATTTCTCGGCGGTCACTAATTCCGTTTCTAATTCGACAACTTTTGTTTCGGCTGAAAAAAAATAACATGATATAAAAATTAACAACTAAATCATGTTTGTCTGTGCATAAATAGATAATATGTGTATTTATTTGTACCTTGTCTTCCGACCTCGGTCTTTATTAAGACATCATCAATCGAACCCCGTCTGTCCAAATTCTTTGAGATATCTTTGATTTGTTCCTTGATTTCTGTAAGACGTATATAATATAACATTTAATCAGTGAAATGAAGGCACAGTTCTCATCACAGTACACGTAAAAGTCATTTTCAGTCAATTCAAGACACTCCAAGTCGTCCGAGTCACTCACCGGTCACCCTGGCGCTCAACCTTAGCAACTCGGGGTCTAGCCTGTGCATGGTCTTCAATATGTCCCTCTGCTTGTACTTCACCTCCACTATGCCCTCCGCTTCGAGGACCCCACCTCTGGAACATTTTTATAAATGGCATAAAATTATGTTCTTTCATTTTTAAAATACAATTCTGAGATTTGAAATTGATTTGAAAATTTTTCACCCACCTTGCATCGTTGTCAGCGTACATCTCCATGCGCTGGTTGTTAACGCTGGGGTCCACTACGGCCCAGGCTCCCCCCCTCAACTCGGCCCCGGGGGGGATATACACCAACACGGGCGCCGTCGCCCCCCGTAGCGCTCGTACTATCTCCGCACCGAACTTTAGGATCTGCTCGTACATGTCTGAGGACATTTACAATATATATATATATATATATATTTAGATTAGACCATTATGTACAAACAAATGAAGGTAAGCTACTCACCTTTCTGTCCGCCGCTGAAGCCTCTCCAGTTAGCGAAGATTATTATGGGCAAGTTCTCCCGGGAGAAGTCGTTAATGGCTTGAGAGGTTTTGTAAGCAGAGTCGGGGTACCAGACCTGTAGAAAGACACATTTTTTATAATTTTATATTAATTTTAATACTATAACCTCAAAAAATCATGTTAAATGAATAAAGTTTCCATAGTAATGTGATCCTTAAAAAAATAAATGAAATAATGACTTAATCATAGTATATTTAAGGCAGTACCTGTCCCGCCTGCTGCATGGTTTTAGCCTCAGAATCGTAGTTGGCAGGGTCGGCCGGGAGAGTGAACTCTACCGTGCGAGTCTCCACCGCTATCACACCTACGGGTATACCGCCCAGTCTGCCTCTACCTGTAATCAGTAGAGTTATAAGATTAAACTAAGTCGAAAGACACTACAATAGAGCAATGTGTCTGTGCCTGTGTGTGTGTATGTGCGTCTCACCGGTAACGACGGTCTGCGCCCACGGTTTCATGATCTCGTCGAAGGAGCCCTGGTCGAGGAACCCGGGGCGTGCGGCGTCGCCGGTGAGCAGCAGGCGGGGGTCGTGAGCGGCGCGCGGCGGCACCCACGCCACCTCACGCTCTATGGGATCAACGCACCGCATCATCGGCACCATGCTCATCTTGTCCTAAACGACATATTCAAACGTGAGGAATAATTCGATTTTATATATCGATATTAGATTTATTTCCGTCGGTATAAGGTACGGAACCTTGGGCACGTAGGAGAGCCACCTTAACGCGGTGGTTACTGCCTCGAGGTCAGAGGGCGCCACCGCGTGTGTGACCCCGTTGTTGTGCATGATCTGCACGCCACCCAGCTGGTTATTGCTGGCGTACACGGCGCGACCCAGCACCTTGTTCAGCGCCATGTAGCCCGTCAGGATTATGTATGACGAGTCCACCTGGATCACTCGGTGCCCCAACCTGGTGCGATAATTATGTGAATATATTTGTATATATCAGATCTCTTGACATAAAAAATTGTAATTATAGTGTAACTAACCTGACGACGTATGATCCTATCCCGATAGCGCGGCAGGTGACTATGGAGATGGTGACGATGTCCTCGTAGGCTTGCGCCGTCTCCCCTGCGATGAGCCCGGCGTCGCGGAGGCACTCCACGCCCAGCCCGTCCTCCTTGCCTGGGGAAGATTGATTATTGATAACCTTCATATACTGAACCACAACTATCCATTTACTACCGAAACACAGCACAGAGACAGCATAAACACAGAACGAATTACGTTCAGCAACGAACATATCATAATCATACTTGGTAACCCATGAACTCCTCCACAAATAGGAAGATATAAACTTCTACATATAAAAGACATAATTACCAATGATATCGGTAATCTTATAGCGGGACTCCCCCTCGTCCTCAATGAGCTCCGTCTTGACGGAGTTGCAGGCCCCGAGACGCGAGAAGGCCTCCGGGGTGAGGTAGAGGTACCGGAAGCCGCGATCGGGGCGCTCCGCCTCCACCCACGCCACCTGGAACTCGGACTTCACCTCCTCCGCCACGCCGATGCGGGCGCCCGAGTTCACGCTCACATACAACTGAAGGATTAGCACATGATGAATATACTGACAGACTTCTAAATCGGAAAAAGTGTTATAAATAATTATTATGTAATAATACAGGTGGTAACCTAATCGTACCCTGGGTATTTGACGTTCCCTCGCGTACTCAGAGGCGCGGAAGTAGACCCAGTCCTCCTGGGGTCCGAACGACCCCATGTAGTGCGTGAGGTCGTTGGCGATCAGCACCACGTCCCGCCCCGACGGGACTTCGGGTGTGTATAGCGTCAACCTCCACGCCACCATCCCCACCTAAAGGCAGATGTGATAAATTAAAATTAACGGCCAACAAATAGTCCCCCGTAATATTGACCATATTCAATAAAAAAAAAGTGACTAATAATTTCTTAAAAAATTAAGCGACAATTTAATAATCAGTATTATCAGTTATAATTTAACTAATTTGACAACAAAAATGTATTCATAAAAAGTGTAAAATTATCATTGTGCTATCATCCCCACCGTATTCTGCCCAGGTAGTCTGGTGACCTCCATGATGCGTCTCTCCCCGTCGCTCTCCACCACCAGTTCCACGGATGACATCACGGTATCGGGGATCGGCCCTGGACACCAAATACATACGCTATTACACTTAATTAGAAACGGTCACTCAATACACATATAAATTCATACTATACTAACTATACTATAGTTTTACTTATTATAGACTGAGCCAACGATTCCATTTTCCAAAGATAGTGTAAATTTTGCAATAAAATAATACCGGGGCAATTATCCTACATCATTATGAGTTTTAAGTTCATATATTAAACTCATGCCATTTATTTCAATAAAAACAATATAATATTATAATTTGCTTCGTTACACAATAATAAGATTCATTGTAACCTGTAAATATTTACCATGCATTTTGAATCTTATTACAAGATATATTTCTTTTATAAGCAATAATTGGACACAAATGATAGTGGTGGTTTTTCAACCCCCCCTCCCCTGTCGCCCCTCTCTAACTAACCATCTACGGTGCCCTCGTCGATGCTCTCCTTCCACCGCTTCTCAACCACCTGGCGGAACATATCCGGTATGTCGTACACGTACGTTGTCCCCTGCGACGTGGCCTGCAACAACGAACATATATATACCACTATGACCAAGATATCGTTCGGAGAATATTTTTTAAAATAAAAGTAGTCAAGTTACTCTTTATAAAATCAGTTATCCAGCAGTGATAGTCGTGTTAAAATCGATCCAGCTGTTTCAGTGATAGCAAACAGATAGACAGAGAAAAAAAAATATATATGTACCATCTTTATGTTATATGCATTTAGTGATAAGCTCTTAATTTAGAATAAATAACAAATAGACACTTTAATTTTATTATGTAAAATATCCATTACAATAGTTAAATTGTATGTGACCGTACCAGGAATCTCTTCTGTTGTAGATAGTCCTTGGTGACGTAGGGTGTTGATATCGGGAGCCCGTGCATGGGACCCTGCTTGGCTCCGAACGATTGGAATATTATCTGGAATTATAACATAAGTAAAGGGGCGGTCGTCTAACAGTTTTTGTTTTTTATCCATATTAGTACTTTTTCTAAAAATATCAGTGTTTTTTCTATACCTATCAGTATTTAATCATATACATATCAGTATATCGTCTATACATACCAGTATTCTTTATATATATATCAGTATTTTCCTCATATATATCAGTACTTTTTCTATACACATAATTATTTTTCTATAACTAAAAGGTATGCCCTGTTCTAAACAAGACAAGGGAAATGCAAGAATGATTGGTTGTGTAAGTTAAGGTGTGAAAGATTAATAAAACAAGCAGACTCACATTCACATATATAATATTAGTTAGTATTTGTGTATATAATATTTAATTACCAATTGTACTTACCACACCGGTCCTGGGGTCAACGACCTCCTCGTAAGTGTACACGTCCAGCGAGTATCCGGACCCGTTGGACAGACACAGACGGACGCTCTTAGTGGGGACGCCGGTACCTAGTTATTTATATACTTATATTAAAATCACTTAATTTCTTATTAGAGATATAATCTTTATTATGTATTAATTATTCGAAATAGTGATAAAATAAATATATAAAATAGAATAGTCATATAAAAGTTACTTTATTTTATTTGGGATGCTTCAAGCTTATATCATAATATAGTTTTACATTGTATATAACTAACCTGTCCTGAGTGTGAACCGTATCTCCGCCTGCAGCACCCGCAGCTTCCACAGCCGAGGACCGTATCGCAGCACCATGCCCAGGACTGACTCCTCGATCTAAGCACACGGAATATCACAACACTGAACGCGCAGATATATATAAGTATATATATATTTTGTTGTTGGTTACGTTCAAAAAATAATAATAAAACTTGAATTATTCTATGCACCATTAGGACAATTTGAAAATTAGTACTTACATTATAATATTCTTTAAACTGAAATTAATTCAAATAGCAACAAATTCTTTCCATTGCAAACGACGATACACATTTTTTATTATTTAAAATGATTTGAAAATTTATAACTGCTACAAACAGACATTTTAATGTTTAGTAATAGTATACCTTGGCTATGTCCATGATGACGGTGGGTCCGAAGTTGAGGAATATATGGTTGCAGTCCGTCCTCTTGGCGAGCTGGTGAGAGAACGCCACCTCCAGCTCATCCATGGCTTCCAACAGAGACCTTGGCAATACACACACACAATGTTAATTAAATATTCTTGTATCTTTATCCTCAGTATATAAGTATGTGTAATGGTTACTAACAACGCTAAAAGATTTTAACCTTAAGTAGAATCAAATAAGTCTTCAAATATTGAATGAAGGATTTCATTTATACAGCCAGTTTAAAAATAGCAGAGAATATAAAATACATTTTATTTTTAACTCACCTTTCACCCTCGTTCTGTAGATACTCGAAGGACGCCTCCTTGGTGATGAGGTCCTGGTGCCTGATGATGGAGCGGATGAAGAAGCGAAAGTCGGTCACCTCTTGACCCTTCTTCACCTGAAGTAGTTAAATTTATCAATGTCATACGACCTAACCAATTCCTCAAACAAAATAAGTTTTATATAAAAAAGCTTATTTTTATCATTGTAGACTGTCTCTTGACCACTGTTAAGGTTACCGACTACAAGGAAAATTTTGCTCTGTTTTTTATAAAAATACTTGAATCTTGAAATTGTTATCAATTTATTTAGTAAGTGAATGCTGAGTCTCTCTTTTTCTTAAAATTAGGGGGAGGGGGGTAAACAATTTGGTTTATAAAAAGAATATTTAAAACAAATCTACTGTATCATTCTACCGACCTTGGCTTTCCCCAGGTAGAGATGCATCTTCTGGTTGCTGGTTGGCAGCGCCTCCAGCTCGTAGCTCCTCATGCGGTACAGCTCCAGCTGGAATGCGGAGGCGGGCTCCAGATGGCGGTAGATGGTGTCCTCCGTGAAGTCGTTCCGGGCGCGGTACGTGAAGAACTTGGGGAACTGACGCCTGGGAACCGACGTGATATACTATTTAATAGGCCACTACTAACTACAAGTTTAATGTAAACTAACACTTTTATAAACGCGACATTAACTACCGACAGCTGGCAGACTCGACATATTGTGGTATGTGTAGTGATGAAGCGATACCACGATATCGATACTTTTACTGGATACAAAACAGACATATAGTATACTAACTCGGTATAAGTCTTAAAGTATCGATACCACTCGTACTCGTATCGATCGTTTTTCTTTGTAACATTTAGAATTAAAATATATATATATATATATCGTCACAAATTGTACATTTCCCAAAAATTTTATAATACTCCAATGACAGTCAGAGTTAAGTCAGAGGGTAAAATAACCAGTGAATGACAATTATTTGGCAATGAGTTTTTTATGCTAAGGGAAAAACAAACAAGCTTTTCGACTGCACGAAACTAGGGTTAGGATGAAAAATGCAATACCATCAGGTAGGTAGGTCAAAAGTACTAGCTTATTTAATCTCAAAGTGTCGATACAAAAAGTACTCTGTATCGTATATAAAGTATATGTAGTGTATAAAGTATTATGTATAAAGGTATTTCCACGTGTAACTCCACTAACTTGATGAGCAGCATGAAGGTGATCCGTCTGATCCTCTTGTGGTGCAGCTCCCTCATGTGCGCTCTGCAGAAGTGTCCGAGGCGCCGCGACACGGACGCGTCGTCGCTCTCCCCCGAGTCCCGGATGCCTATCATCAGGATGTGGATTGGCTCCAGCGGCTGCGAGACATCGTTATACAATTATTAATTATTCAAGTTTCAGGTATTGATTAAGGTGTCAGAGGCAAACATCGCTTTAATAGAGTAGGAGAAAGAGAACGAGTTTATTTCAAGTAATTGTACACTTACCACTTCTTCTTCGATGGTCGGCTTGAAGTCTAGACCGACGTTGATGCTGGTGCTGTCTCGGTTCTCGCTACCGTCCTGAAGGGCTTGCAGGTCCTGACAAAAATTTACAGCTGAGTACAAGCAAATATCAACGATTAAAAGATATTAGTTTCTAACTAACCTCACGTCTCACGGTGGCCGAGCTCGCAAAATCGTGCACCAGATCCAGCAGCTCGTCAGAGTACTCCGCGAACTGCTCGAAGGAGTTGAAGGCTGCCAGGGCCCCGGTCCGGTGATGGCACTTTCTCATGGCGGCCGTCGACAACTCGGCCGGGACTCCCTCCTGGTCCTGGGCCGACGCCAGCTCGATCTCCGACTGGCTGATGGGTATTCTGTACCGGATTTTATATTTTATTTATAATACGTTCTCAGATTAGAGGCTGTGTTTTTCTATAAAACATCTATAAAAAAGACAAAATATTTTATTTATTAATTAATAATTACCTGAGTATTGTCAAATATCTTTGGGACTGTGAAATTTAGTTAATTTATTTGACGGATAAACCAAAGTACTATAAACATTAAATATCTGTTACTAATGATTAAAACTAAAATGTAAATAACTGACCGATTGAGAATATAAGAATCAATTGAAGATTTATTTCAATCTTCGATCAATTATAAAACTTCAATTTATCTGAAAGATCTCAAATCGTGATAAGTTGCCCCTCTTTCCTACCTGTTGGGGTGTCCCGTGGGCAGCACGAACTGGAAGTGCACGACCCCCAGCTCCCCGGACAGCGCCAGGTGCTGCAGGCACGTGATGTCGTACGACGTGTACGCGCGCCGCACGTACACCTCCAACGCCGCATTGCACACCTGCAGGGGTATTGACAGATACAACTGCTGGAACTGACGACCTTATCTTATCTATCATATCGTTACTCGATATTCTGGTGTTAACATCTTTGGGTGATAAAGAGGAATGATCTAAAGAATGAGAAGGAAGATCTAATCATCTTATATCAGAAAATCTTTCAACAGTCATGATACATTTCTTTAATTTCAATTGGATTTATATTCCACTGTTAGACTTAAGTCATAAAGAAGAACCGAAAAAAAAATGATACCCTAATACAAAATTCACCTTCAGTACATAGATTGTATAATATTTTGTTAAGAAGGCTTATTTAAAAATAGTATGTTCCTTACGAACACTGCTTTATTTAACGCGGACAAAGTCGAGTGCAACAACTGGTTAATAAATAAAATTATATATCCATAACACATTTAATGCTTTTAAAATTATAACCGTCTCAAAGTAATTATATTATAAAAGAGATTTCTTTATCAATATAAATAATAAAATGTATGATAATTTATTCTTTATAATACATGGAAGTAATAACGTCTCCCTTCAGGCAATTCATCAAGCGGAACACAGGGTGTTCAATTATACAAAATTAAATACGACTTCTAGTATTGTAATAACGTAATGAAGAAAATAAACATCCTTTATAATTTAATTTAAAACCTTGATATAATTTTAAATTATCACATTTTCATTGAATTTATAAAATGGATTACACGAATGGTAATAAAAATATACTTTTTTATTATCATCTTCTTTCCCTTGTTCCACTTTTGCTGTCGGCGCAATATGTTTTTTCCTTCCATATTCTCTTGTTACTCGTCATCTGTACACACTCCCTTCTCCATATAGTCTTTCACGCAATCCATTCATCTTTTCCTCGGCCGTCCTCCACGTGTTCTTCCCTCCATAGCTAGCACTCTTTTGATTACATTCCTTTCATCTCTCCTCATAACATGCCCATGCCATGAGAGACAGCTACCTCTATTTTTTGTCACTGGCGCTACTACCAAGCTTCCCTATCCTTTCATGTCACCCCACACATCCATCTTCATCCATCCATCCAAACTCTTTTCATCCATCACCTTCATCGCCCAGCACTCACATCTTATTAAACTAAAGAATGTTATTGAAATGTTTGAACAAATTATTTTAGACACTCATCAAATGTACACAACATTCAAGGATACATATAAAATAGTGTCCTTCACGATGTCTATCGGTATGATTTATCCGGATCCAAGGACCGCAACTCGACGAATTATATGCGTGTGTAAGTTGAATATAAACTTATATATCATATAGGTAGAAATAAGAATTTTAACAGGCTTCCGGCCTTTGAGTTTCCGTCTATAAAAATCTCATTTATATTCTTTAAATTTGAACAAGTTATTATTTCAATGATATTTTTATTATATGCAACATTTGGAGTCTTAACTTGTGAAAATTCGATCCCGGCTGTGACAAATTAAATCAAATACTCGTATTTTTCAAAATAACTTCAGTAATGATGAACAGAAAACTTCAATAATATACCACAATTGAAAAGAAAGCTTAAATGTGGGTTTAGTTTAATTGAAATGTTATTTGTATGATCTTTTCGCGTAGTTGTAATCCTAGTGAGCGCTATCCCGCTGTCGGTGATGATGCTCTGTGACATGTACAACTCGCTCCTGAGACGTGACATCTTCAACATCATACGACACAGCACCATCGTGGGACCGTTCATCGGAGGAATAACTAAAGTAACTTACTGTTTGTTACGATTGCAATGGTTCTTTTAAATCGCTCACTAAATATTGTTTGTGAAACAGTGATCATAATAAAGAAATACTCGGCTGAGTTTGTTCTGTGGTTCTTCTCAGAGCAGCGCGTTTGGAACAATCGTTGCATTAATTTAAATTGCAGATTGTCTTAACAGAAGGGTTTATTTTGATAAGTATGGTATCATAGTCCTGACACTCCCATTTGATACACAAGTGATCACTGGTATAAATAAAAAAAACATTTTTAGAACTATACTAATAAATACTATGTATTCTTTGATCAAAATGGACATACTTCTCAACCGTGGCTTCGTAATTTGTTATCCAAATTTGCATAATTCTTTGGTTGGTTCGAGAGCTTTATATTTGCGACCTTTAATAAATAAACTTTTGTAATGTCTCTTCGTTGGTCCATTTTTTATTCGCATTACGCAAACAACTGTTACATTCGTGATATTTGAATACAACAACATTTACAGATGTTCATAATGCATTACAAAATGGCGACAGCAAAAGAGATAATGGACGAAATAGACAGAGACTACGAGAAATATAATATGTTGGGGCAATCGTACAAGGACATAATCAATACACGTATAGCCGATAACATTTTATACAGCGAGAAGTGCTGGGTGATGACGGTGATGACCTGCGTGATTATCTTCCCGATGATGGCGGTGATGATGAACATCTACAATAGCATCTTCATAGACGACCCGGTGAGGGTGATGGTACACGACCTGGTGGTACCGTTCACGGAACCCGAGATGAGAACGGAGACACCCATCTTTGAGATCATGTTCGTGTATATGTTGTACATATGCGTCATATATATAATAAATTTTATCGGTGTCGATAGTTTTTTCGGTCTATCCGTTAATCACGCCTGTCTAAAAATGGAATTGTACTGCAAGGCTTTTGAGGACGCCCTGAAAGATGGAAACCAATCCGAGATGAAGGCAAAGATCGTCGATGTTATTCGCGAGCAAAATCGAGTTTCGCGGTAAAGTTTTTTAAAATTTTAGAGTCATGTTAAATTAAATTAAACTATTCTACTTATTTCGTATATTTTTATCATAAATCATTTAGAACCCGATAGCTCAGTTTAAAGCATTGTGATCGTAACACGAAAGTAGTAGGTTCGAGTCCTGATAACTATGATTTTTTTTATAATAATAACACATCTTAAATGTATAGTTAATTTAGAAATATAATTCAGTTTCGCAGATCTAATACAAGAGACTTTCAACATCTGGCTCGGTCTCATCCTAATAGCTACAATGATACAGATAGGTACCTGCATGTACCATTTAACAGAGGTAGGATTCATATTCTTATCTTATTCTCATCATCATCATCATCATCATCTTGAACTTATCCCAGTTTTGTGGTTCATGCAGTACGTTTTATCGGTATCGGTCGGCTTCTCCTCATCTCTGCACACTTTCCTTTCTCCATATATTTCACGCAATCCATCCATCTTTTTTCCGACCGCTCCCTCCACTCCCTCTCTTTGATCACACGCCTTTCATCCTTCATAACATGTCCACACCATGATGGACCTATGATTATTTTTAGCGCTACCTCCAAGCTTCCCCTAATATACTCATTTCTTATCGTAAAGTCATTCTTATTTTTCTTATTCTTATACAATTTGTTATATGTTTAAGGGAGGCAGTATGGACCTAAGGTATATGATATTCATGATCGGTACCGTCATCCACATCTACCTGCCGTGTCGGTACTCGGCCAAGTTACAGAGTATGGTGAGTTTTTCTTTACCATTTATTAGTTGGTTTTTAAAAATCAAACCCAATAACATACCCCACATTTGCAAAGAAGGAAATTTAAAAAGATGAAGGATAGTGAGACAAAGGATAAGCTTTCAAATTCTTGGTCGTTTACCAACTTAACTATTATACTATCTTCTATAGAAGCAATACACATATATATATATATATATATATATATATATATATATATATATATATAAGATATATATATATATATATATATATATATATATATAACGTATGTTATAGTCCGTACAGACGGCCACTCTGTTCTACTGCGCGGGATGGGAGCTGGTCTCCGATAGAGACATACGGAGGATCGTGCTGTTCATGATCGCACGAGCACAGGTGATAATAAATAAGCATAACATGAAGTATATCTATGTAAAAGTAACGTTTAGATGTTGGCAATTGGAAGTCTTATTGCGGGAAAATGTAAAAAAATATTTACAAACGATTTTTTTTTTAATATAATAAAATATATAATAGGGGCGCCAACAAACGGTATGCATATTAAACGAAGCGAGCCCAGTGTAATGACTCATCGTTTCCCATTGACTTTAATCGGATATCAGTTTTTTGACCTGACATTAAAAAAAAATATTTTTTTTACGTCATTTTGCATTTTTTTATACCATCACTTATTAATGTGTGTCTTTTTGATTGCAAAATTTCCTAATTTTCCGTCGAGTAGTTTTCGATTCCTATTCGTGACAAAGAATGTGAAAGTCCCCAGTAGAACGCTCCGCTCAATAACGTTTAAAGCAACATTTATAATCGATCCTAATTTAATTTAAGAGGATAAAGTTGAAAAATAAAAATGAAAATACAATCAGTTTCCTGATTTATCAGTATAAATATTATCGATTTAGTTCGTAGTAAGCAACTACTGTATGTCAAATTTTGGATCGCAGATCGATTATTGATTTCGATAATAACGATTATATTATAAATGATATATGTTTAAATTATTATTTTCACAGATACCGACGGAAATAACTGCGTTCAACTTATTGATATTCGACATGAACCTTTTCGTAAGAGTAAGTATTAAAATGTATTAAAACTAAGAAAAGTTTTCTCTTACAAAATATTGTTGAAGTGAAAATTCTTTTGAATCGTTGTTGTTTAAAACTCGATGTAACGGAAATGCGTCACGATAAAGAAACAAACACATAAATGTATAGGAGAGAATGAGATGGAAGACACATTGCCCAGTGCCGTTGCGGTGCCATCTATTGCTCAATCTTTAAACTAAAGTGTTATTAGAGGCATATTTAGAAATTGTTATTTATCTATTATTAATTTCTAACCAAAATACTCTTATAACAGAGAGATTAAGAGTAATTACACTGAAGACCAATAATCGATCTACAAACCGAGATTGAAATCAACCATATAACTTCGTACAAGGTCAATGCACTCATTACTCATAACTCCAGAAATAATTTCAAATAAGCATACATTCCGACCGTAAGACACCTTAAAATATAGTTTTATTTAGATTTACTAACTTAAAGTTATTATTTTTAGCTTTTTCCAATAATTCATCCATCCATATTTGTTACAGATTATGAATTCTTCATACTCCATGTACACGTTACTACGTTCATAGAAATAATATAAAAAAATATTAATTCAATTATTGCACTTATAACCAATTATTTTATTGTAATTTTCGTTTTATGATGGCTCATAAGTCACTTAAAATGTTTATATTAAATGATTTAAAAAGAAATATCAATCATTCTTATTATTAAAAATTATCCCCACTACGAATACCTTGGGGTCTACTTGTTCTACTCGGTCTACTCACCGCGGCGTTGGTGTGGTAGAAGAAATCGTGCAGGATATCGAATATGGAGGTCTCAGAGAGGATGAGCTTCTGTAGATTCTCGGGGTGGAAGTCGTGCCCGTACATGTCCACCGCCGACAGGAAGATGGATTCCATCTGGTTGTGACGTAGCTCGTAGGCCGGCTGGTGGGCGGCTATCAGCACCTTGTATATTATATTTCTTATAAAATCATACTATTATCTACAAAATATCAAATATAATTAATAATAATAAAGCTTCTAACAAAATAAGTCTGTAGAGTTAAAGATTGTATTGTAAAGAACATAAAGGCAATCTCTTCCTTCACCTTTATTTGATAAAATTATCCATTCCACTCAAAACTATCCGGGTATAATATAGACTATTATGGTATACTATGGTCTACTATGATCTACTATGATCTGCTAAGGTCTACTATGGACTACTATAATCTACTATGGTCTACTCGGTGTACCTGCCGAGCTCGTAGCGCCACGCGACTGTGCTCTGCGCGGTGTAGCGATGTGAGTTCATTGAGGGTGGCGGCCAGCTCGTCCGTGAGGCCGGGCTCGTTGGACCACAGATGGTCTATTAACATCGTTACCTGAAGGTAGAAAGGTCATTTAATATGTATTAAATTACAGTTTAATATGTTCTATTTATGCTTCAAATTAATGTTAATATATTTCATACAGGTTTTCATTATTTAATCGGAAAAAAAAATCCTACATATCTTATTATTAACGCTATAATAAATTCAATTTAACTCTAAAACTAGATATAGAATCTATTTAGACAAAAAAAAATAAACATACACCATTTTTAAAAGTAAAAAATATTTGTAGATTAAAATAACAAAAATACCAACTCTTTTATTTCTAGTCAAGAAATACTACTACCAACCCTCCCCGTTCCACCCTAAAGGTATAAAAGTTGTAGGTATTATTTTTGACCATGGATATACACAACGTACTCACCAGTAAGTTCTTCTTGGCGACCTGGTTGTGTGAGAAGATGATATTGGCGACGGCCTGCATGTCGTCCTTGTAGTGGTCCCGGAGTGCCATCACACACTTGTCGTACGACCCTACACACACACAGGATATACCACTATAAGGATGTTAGTTTTGTAAGAAATATGTTAATATAATATTTTATTGTATCAAATTATTGTTATTAAAGAAAAGACAACTTGTTAACTTGTTCTTTTTTGTAGTTTTCTTATTTATTTATGTTATCTTTTTGTGTGAATTTTGTTAAGAACTACGGACTTAATTTCCCTGAGACAGATGCTTCTTCAATTCTTTATGTGATTTCCAGATTCTCTAGTAAAGTAAGTTTTTCTAGTCTGTACAAAAATCACTCACCTAACTGGAAGTTGCTCTCCACCTGGTAGTACTGCTTGAGCAGGTCGTGAACAGCAGCCTTCATGCGACCGCGAATACCATTTCTATGAGAAGACGTACGTTATATATTTTTATATTATATAATAGAATAAATAAAGAAATTTATAAGAAGACTTGATGATTTAGAAAAAAGATAGGAAAAATTTTAGCTTCTATTTTTTTCTAATTCTGGAAAATAACTTTCATGTATATTAAAGTTACACCTACCATGATGCTCCATTAGTAATAAAGTAATATTATTGATATAATAAGTACATATATCGCTGACCTGTATCTCTGCACGAGCACCACCAGCGCCTGCGTGCTCATGAAGAACACGTCGCGATCGGCGCGCTTGGCAAGCGACGCCGCGTGACTGCACACGTACAGATATATATTATTATATGTTAATGTATGAATAACTAATATAAAAAAGTAAACATTTAAATATTGGCTTAAAAATATTTAGAATATATCTTAAATTAAATCATTCAAACAAGAATATTTCGTTATATTACGAATAAAAACCCCTATTTCTTGCTTTGTGCTTGCTTGCGTCTGCGTGTGCGTGTGTTCGAGCGCGTGCAAGTGCGTGCGCGTGTGCGTGCGCGTGTGCGTGCATGTGTGTGTGTATATTTGTGAGTAGTTGGTAAGAGGTCCTCACTGGTCCACGACGCTCGCGATCTGTTGGCTCGGGAATTGCGCCAGCACACTGGTGATGTTGCTTTCATACAGCGCCATCAGTTTACGAACCTTCTTCTCCACGGACACTGGGATACGACCGGACGTAGATGATAACACCTGGGGGTAGATATTAAGTTAGTACATAAAAGTACACCAATACTATTCTAATCTGAAATTATGACCGGAAATGTTGGAAATATATTATAACATAAATATAATATAAATAACATATGAGTGTATGTCAGTCTTTTATACGACCCCTACCTCTTGTAGTTCGAGTAGGGGCAGCGAGGGGTCCCTGAGGCTGGTCATGAACTTCTCTACCACCTCCCGCAGCCGAGGGGTGTTGTACGGGTCCGGGAGACAGAAGCCTGCACACAGAGAAACATACATACATATGAAAACATCATATGGAGATTATAATGATCACACACATTATTTTTCATTATATTTTTCACATGTTTACCTGTTTTTTATTACTTAATACTTTTACGTCAGAAAATATTAACTATTAGGCTATAGCTTTAAGAAAAGCATCTTCTCGGGACTAATAAATGCATAAAATAATTAATTTGTAATCGAATCTCCTATTAATTTTGTTGATTGATTGTGACAATCACACTTCTTGATATCCTGGCTATAAATGTATTAATTAATTCAATTAATCCAATTAATCCAAGGGTCAATGCCCCGAAGCTCACCGGCCAATGTATTCTCCAGGATGTATCTATACTTGTTGTGGGCGTGATTGAGTTTCTCGGACAGGTTGGGGTTGTCCTCGTGAGGGAACTGGCCCTTGTAGGGCTGCGCTGTCGTCACCAGGGAGGGATCGTCCAGCTCTGGATGGCAGATAAATAACAAGATACATTAAAATAATGCAAAATAATGTCATGTCTGCTTTAATGGAGTTATATCGGTAATAAAGTTATTCTATTTCAAGAAATCAAAAACTACAATTTTACAATAATAATGATAATTAACACTAAACCTACCGATAATTCTTGTATACCTGTTCCTACCGCACGCCGTCAAATTGACCGGTAATTAATTCAAAGTTATTTTTTCAGATAATTATGGAAATAACTAAAAGTAAAGAGTGAAGAAAAAATTATAAGCAATATTCTAAGAATTGTCATGTAGTTTGATAACGATATTATAACGTTTGAAAATGTGTAAGTTTTACAAAAGTTTAAAAACAGTCAATTTGACCGGTACTTGGTAGGTGTAGTGTTAAGTCTAAATATATAATAATAATTAATTACACAAAAGTTGTGGTGACTTATTTTATCTAAAAAAGAAATTAGCAAAATTGGTGTATATTTTATTTATAGTCCTATACGCGTTTTGCTCATCATCGCACCACTAATATCAATGTCGCTAAACTCACCGAGGGTGCCCATCAGCGCTCCCATGTCCAGTACAGCACCAGGTCTTAAATTCCAGAACACTTTACCAGACTCCGGTGCCGACAGTGTCATTACCATTTTCATTACCTAATGATAATATGTTTATAATAAATTAGTATTAATATTAAGTATTTGGCAATATTTTTTTTTATTCTCCATAAAATTCTCATACTGACTTCAATCTCCGCATACGGCTGTCCTTTATCCACGTGTCCTCCGTCCTCCACCAGGGTATTGACTAGTTTCCCAGCGGATGGAGCTCGTAGCTTGGAGGGGTCCTTCTCCTTCTCGAAGACTACGGTTTGATTCCCGATCACTATACGGTACTTATCCACTTCCTCCTTCAGATACGTGGTGTACGAAGCGCCGTCTATTGATAGAAGAGTACCTGAAACAACCAACATTTACGTATATTGGATTTCAATATAAATACATATAGATCTTCATACTGTGTGTACTGACCTCCATCTGTAAGCTTGTGGACCTCCAGCTCCTTAAAGCTGCCATTCATAGCCAGGAAGTACGAAGTGGGTCCGGACTTAGTGGCCTGGACCTTGTACTTGTAACCCGAGTTAATAAGCTCCACCTCCATGTTGTTGGAGAGCTGACTGGAACCTTGGATCTGACCTCTATAATTTTATTATATCAATAATAAGAGTTTATTTTATTAACACCATACTTCAAGCCAATATTAATAATAAGCCATTATTTATTCTACTATTTTTTTCTTTGAATGTGACAGTTTTTAAGATGTATATCATGAAAAAAAAAATGGTTTTCTAACAATAAATAAAGTGTAATAATTAAAAATACATATTCAATAATAAAAACAAACAAATAAAATCAGGAAATAAAAATTATATTAGAAATAGAAAACTTATATTTAATTCAATCCTTTAATAATTTTATTACACATGAAATCTGATTTTATATATATATTTATAGATGTTTTCGGCAGCAATATTAACATTCTTATACATTATTATTTGGTAGCTCTTCTATTAAGATTATCTAACATATAAAAATTACTGAAGTTTACTTGGTTTTATAGTAAGTTCAGCAAACTATAGTATAGTGAAATGCGTATGATGAAGTTAAATGCTGTATTTTTTTACTACTATTTTACTTGATTCCAATAGTACATACTTCTCCAGCGCGCTCTTGAACTCCAACAAGTGCGCCGTGACCAGATTGTCTGCGATTAGGATGGACCCGCAGATCACGCCCAGCATCACGTCGGGCTTCTCCGACTGGACCTGGTATCAGACTTCTTATATACTCTACTATCTTTCAAAAAAGACCTTTTAGGATGTTCATGTCTCAATATATGATCTTGAAACCTTACATGATTATATAAATATTTTTATCAGCCGTATAAAGGGAAATGTTTGAATTTAGTATTTTGAAAGCCGGAAAGTTAATAATTAACTCTTAATAACTTAAGGGTGAACTGCACCCTCTATTAGTCACTCACCCTCTCAGCTATGAGCGCGTCGAGCCAGCTGGTGTCAATGTTGTTTTCCTGGAAGGCCGGCGTCTCTAACAACGTTATCAAATACTCCACCGTCGTACGGAAATCACCACGAATGCTCAACTCTTTTAGAGCTATTACTAAGTTTCTGTTGAACAAATGACAAATTATATTTATATTGTCTTTTTAATCACCAAAATAAGATCGAATATCTTATTTTGGTCTACTCACTCCCTTGCTTGCTCCCTAGTCTCTCCCCACGAGAAGCAATGTCCAAACTGCGAGTCGGCGAACTCGTGTAAACCACCGGAAGCAGCCACACTGAAGTAACCCCATACGTTCTTTGAAGACCTGAAGTTCAGTTCTTGAACCGTACCGGAAGATGGTTTGAAACCTGAAAGAAAGATTAGTTAACATTAAATTATTTATATCATTATAAAATTACTATTTCATCTATGGTCTATGGTACTATTTCATCTATCACGGTTTACTCACCCTCATCGGGGTTTTCCGAGGTGATCCTGGCTGCTATCACGTGACCCCAGGGCGACGGTCTCTGCTTAGGTTCGTCGAAGTCTATTTGCGTCATGCCCCAAGGGGATTCCCCGTAGAGAAGACGAATGTCCTTGATGTGGTACAAGGGCAGACCCATGGCGATCTGATAGAAGTAAATTTATAGTTTTGTTTTCAAAGAAGTAGGAATGGTTAAATGCGGTAAAGACAGGAACAACATCACCTACAATTATTATTAGAAATAATCTAATTGTTTTATTCTGTTCACTTGGTCTACTCAGTCTCACCTGCAGCTGAGCGGCGGGTAGGTTGACGTCTGCCACCATCTCCGTGCAAGGATGCTCCACCTGCAGGCGAGGGTTCAGCTCCAGGAAGTAGTACGCTCCTGTAAGCGGCTCGTACAAGTACTCTACTGTGCCCGCACTCACGTAGCCCACCATCTTGGCGAGACGCACTGCGGCCTGAGAACCAAACGATATAGGTGTTATTTAATAAAGTTTTTCTTCAGACTTTAGCAGGCATGACAAAGTGTTCTGTAAGCTAGTGGTAGCTTTGATAATGAAAAAAACTTACTTTAATAAACAATTATAACCTATCTGATGCAGGATCCTAAGGCAATGTATTAAAGTTGTTAAGTAGTCATATTTTTTCTCTAAATCTCTTAATAAGAAATATAATGTTTACCTAGCAACTTATTACCGTGTATCTACTTCCCTGTTATAAAATTTAAAACTTTATCTATCTCATGCCCAAATCCCCTCTCCTGCTCCTTCCATTTCCTCAATGCCCTCACCTTCTCCATCTCTATGAAGACCTCAGGTTTTGCGACTGCTGCGGGGGCCTCTTCGATGATCTTCTGGTGCCGGCGCTGGATGGAGCAGTCTCGACCGAACAGGGATATAGCGTTTCCTGAACGGAGTGATGCTTATTATTACACTGGGATATAAATATGGTTATAATTCCTGGAACTGTTAGTACCTTGCGTTTAAGGTAGTCTTATAGAATAGCTGTTCATTAAATTTCTTATCATATAGGTTTCTAGCCACTGGTATTTAAACCCAGTATACAACTCACCATACTGATCCGCCAGCAGCTGAACCTCTAAGTGCCGAGCTGAACGTGCCAGCTTCATCACGAATATCGGGGAACCAGGAACTTCAGCTTGAACCTGAATATGTCATGTATACTTAGTAATCAATACGAACTTTTCATCCTCAGATAACTCTTATCTATAGATGAATCATTATTATAAAATGTAACATAATTATCAAAACAATATTAATAGAGATTTAAAATCTCTATTTTGGTATATTCCTCACAAACAACTATTTATTATATAAATGCCCTTAACCTGTCTGAACATGTTACTGAAGTCGTCGGGTACTTCAACTTTACGGATGCCCTTCCCGCCGCCGCCCTCGGACGCCTTGATCATCACTGGGAAACCTGACAAATGGACAAATATATATTATACATATATGTATGTTATTAACTAATCATTAGGCCGGCTTCTCAAATTCATTGCAATAGTTATATTTGATCTTAAATTGCTTACTAAATATATTTACGTTTGTGAAACCGTAATCACAATAAAGAAATAAAAAGTATATTAATACACTTATATTACCTATAACATTAGCGGCCTGCAGCCCTTGTTCCGGAGTGGTGACACAACCCTTTGCAAACAACTCTGATGATATCTTGATTTTCTTAGTGTTGTATTCAGCTTTCAATTCTGTAAATCAATTACATTTGCTTAAGGTCAAATAAATAAAAAAATATATGACAAAAATCTCATTAAATGGGAGTTCACTTTTTATTTTTATGGAATTTTTTTATTTTTATGGAATAAATATGGACGACATATGGAAAAAAATAACAACGAGAAACAGCAGAGTTTGGGGTGACTCTAATCTGGTCAAAGCAATGAATGGCAAGGAGGACCAGCATTAACGCTTCTCACCGCTGCCGCTCCAGGCCAGCGTGGGTATGTTGGCGGTCTGCGCCACTATGGAAGAGGCGATCTTGTCTCCGAGGGCCCACATGGCCTTCTCGGGAGGTCCGATGAATGCCACGCCCGCACGGTGCAGCAACTCTGGCAGCTTGGGATTCTCGGACGCGTGGCCCCATCCCGCCCACACCGCCTGGAAACAGACAGGGGACTATTACTTAAGTGCAAAAGAGGCTTGCGGGACACTAACACGTGATCATCGCCGCCCACGAACTCTTGCAACATACCAGGATTCACAAGGGCGCTGTCAGCTTTGTCACCCGTTGATATGAACTTAGTATTTTAAGGCTAACTTTTGAATAAATAATGACAAACAGACTCCTTATAAATAACATTATTAATTAAAATATGCACGGAAAATCCCTGTCCTAATTTGATTACTATATAAAATTAGTTTTTCCTTCAAAACAATAGATATTTCAAAACATCAACAATAACTTCTGTTATTACCTGTACTTGAGTCCTCACGGCAATATCAACAATGAGCTCCACATTGGCATAATTATTGTTATTAGAGCCTCCCGGCACTGGCACGTAGTGGTCAGCCATCTTTATGTATTCCGCATTCGCTTTTAAGTCCTCCGGTGTCACCTGGTTAATAAAAATGTATTTATTACTATGAAGAGCCATAAGTAGTCGTCAGATATAGGAATCAATATATAATATTTAATACTTTTTCAATACCAAATAAGAAAACTACTTACCATAACAACAAAACGCACGGCGCGCTCGTTCTTGAACATCTCGTAGGACCATCTTCTTATTGAACGCATGCATTTTACAGCACCTATGCCGTTGTTGGCAATCAATACCTGAAATATAATTTTGTGAAAGGGGTAAAAATTACAAAAGAAATAAAACTTAATTAACAATCACATAAGAGCACATAATAATGTTTATCTTATCAGTATATTGCTAAATTCCTCTTCAAACTCGGTAACACTTTATATTATTTATTGGAATAATAATAATATATATAAAGTATTTAAGAATCTGAATATGATTCACGTGTAATGTTATACCTTATTAATAGCCCTAGTGCCTTGAAAGCGCCTCACAAACTCCTCGGGAGTGGCAACAGTGAAGTCCTTCTCTTGGAAACGCTGACTGTGTATCACAGTACCCTGTGACATAGACGGCCTGGAAATTAAAATATAAAAGATAAACAATTATATTTTATTAATCCTTACAATCTTTATATAATATTCTTAATTTAAATAACATATATATGCTTTATCTCGCAACAATAAAAAGTTGAAATAAGGATTTATTTATTAACTAGAACATTTAGTGCATAATACTTAGTTCCTCTTTAAATCATTAACAAATAACATGCACATTACATTTGAGCTAAAAGCAAGGCCATACACGACTTATAAATACTTGTAAATGTCTATTAAATTATTATATTATAATGACGCATTAAGCAGAAAATTTAAGTTACTTGGAATTATCATGGTTCTACATATCGAAGGATTTAGTTTATTAAAGTAACATGTTTTTGAAATGAAGTATCCCCTGTCTATTGCTAAAATGCTATCTAATAATATCTAACTAGGCAAATCTTTTATCTTTAAGGAAATATCTTATCTTTATTATATCTATTTATTATTTTCATACAAGTTATCATTATCATCAAGAAAGTATTTATCTAAGAAAAGATAGGTGTTAAATTTTTTTTATATTTATTTATAAAAAACAATAGGGACCATAAGAGTACAAAAATATTAACCATTTTTAATTTATATATAAATACAAAAAAATATTCTGAAAACAGATGAACATGTATTCAAAATCTTATTGAATTTTATTAATAATAAACTTGTATTTTTAGAGACGATTGTAGAAAAATAATTTGTTGAAAAACCTATTAAGTTTTCTTATTAGAAAGCAAGAATTGGAAATTCTAAGAAAAGTGAAATGCTCTCTACATACTCTTTACATAAAATCTTAAAATTATTTAAATATAAGTTTACATTAATACAAAGTGTAGTATAAACAATGTTTTTTTATTATAGATTTATGAATTAAAAAATACGTAGGGATAATAATGTTCTAACCTGTGCTTCTTCTCAGAGTACAATCCATTCATTGATGGATACATTTCCCAAGATGAGAATGAAATAACAATACTTTATAAATAACAATTATGTACACCACTTTTGAAATCCTAAAAACAATAAAAATCTAACATTTCTTCGCCGCAACTAGCGATTAAGTTTTGTTTTTAATTCGCCTGACGTTTTAACTGCCAATGAACTTGTACGAGTAATCGTACGATACTTCCGTCTTCCTTTCACTCATTTATTGAAACTAGTGCAAAAGAGACAGATAATAAACAGAGTTGCTATTGTTAATTAATATGGATTTTGCTTATGAAATATGTTATGCACATTTACGTACTAATGTGAAAGGTCCTGATATTATTTATCAACAAATACGACGCAACAAAACAAGTCTATGAAATAATTAACTTAATTTTCTAACAAATGAGATAACCTAATAATATAATACCATATTACATATATATAATACTGAAATCTATCAGAGAACTATGTAAAAAAATTAAGTAGTTATCATAATAGCTTCTTAACTGTTTGACATAGTTTTTGGACATAGTTATGTGAATATCGTGAAATACATTTATTCACATCACATCCGCAACGTGTTACAAATACAAATTGTTTTTTTAAATTTAGCGCCATAACATTATAAATGTCATTACATCAAGATGACATTTGACGCCATATTCTTTTATAACTAAATGTTGCTCTTTATGCTAAAGTATTATTTTACTTTGTTACAATAAGAATAAAATAAAATATTTTGACAACACAAATTTTTATTTCCTATTTTCTAAAAAAAATATTATTATCAGCCATATCAGTAAAATAAAATACCATTCAAGAGAATCCTCTTTGATATCCTGAACAGACCTGTTAAAAATATATGAATAGTTATATTAAAATATTCTCCTTACCATTGTTCCATTGTTTAAAGCACTCACAAAACCCAAACGATGTTTTAAAGAAGAAGAAAGGAAAAAGAAACTTCTAGATATTTTTTTTATTAGATCGATGTCTAAGATGTGTCGTTTACGGCATTAAATGTGATTATGAGTTATAAAATAATTTAAAAATAAAAAGAAGCAATAAAAGATCTTAAATATTTTTTTATTTACAATAGATTAACACTTTAAAATGTTTGTTAAATATAAACATTAATATAAGTAATGATTTTGAAACGAAATATAAATTTTATATTTTCTTTTATGAAATAACTGAAAAATAATTTTAATTTGAAACAAAGAATACTAAATTGCTGCATTCCATGACAAATATTTTTCGATAAAAAAAAAACATGCCATGAATTTCAAATTTCGGATACGATACGACGTCCGAAATAGCTTCGGAAGTTCTCAGATACCAATCGAATTCACATCATGGAGTAGGAACTTACTTTATTATTACATCAAACAATTTTTTACAATATTCCTTAATCCGTCAATTGTTTGGATTTACCGCATGAGGGAATGAAAATTATTATTTTTAGAGAATTTCTAATGTTAATAATAAATATCTAAGACAAACACTAAGGAGGATAAATTAATTTGAATATAATATATAACAAAAATATGTTTTCCAATAATAAAGCATATTTTTATGTTATAAATGAAGTATGTTAGGAGGAAAACTATTCCTTGGGTTTTTTGGTAACTTATCATATAAGTATGAGGACTGTCTGTATTTACCTATGTATATTACATTTATTTAATTAACGTTCCTTTAATACTTTACAACAGATAGTTAGATGTTAACCACATTTTATTTTACCTTTTCTAGTTAAAGAAAATTTCTTTTTTCATATACAAAAAGTTAACACTGTTTAAACTTTACTATTTTATATAAAACTGTACAGATTTGTTAGAATAAGCATTGTTAATTACTTCATTTATAGTTAAACTTACTGCAAGGTGCCTCCAGTGGGCGGTCTGAGGAATCTCCCATCGGACACTTGGGTGCCATCTTCATCATTTCTCTCTGGTTCAGAATTGACTGTCATTTGAAACTTAACGAGCTCAGCGGGCACGACATCGGTGGCCTCATCCCAATTGCTCTCATCGAGGGACGTGTCCCCCAAAACAAAACGCTTTGACGTCCGACGCTTTAGCATCTCGAAAAAATCACTTATGTACTTCGCAATTTTAACAAATTGAATTAAATATATGTTCATATATTTTCACTGACACATTGTACTAGATACGTATTCAACGGTATAACTTGTACTGGTGATACTGACTGGTGTTTTCCTTTTCCGTGTACACTATCCTTATACTAACACATTTTAAGATAATTCATATTACCTTACTCACTTTCTGTATATGTTTTCAAAGTTAGAAATTAAATTATAAGTAAAAATATTTATATAATTAATGCATAGGAAAATGTTATAATATTAAAAATAGAAGGAAATGTCCTTGTATGCTTTGTACCAAGTTAAGATCGTAAATCATTTGAAGAAAATCATAATCATTATTTAATTAATTTAAACTATTATTTATTGGAGATGGGACATTTATTGAGCGAAGCGATCGGAGCGCATACATTTTGGATCCCATGCTGGTTTGAAAATGGCTTTAGCGATCTTCATGAAATTACACTAAAAAAAATGCAATCCTAATGCAATCACTATAAAAAACTGACTGAGTTTGTTGTGTAGTTCTTCTCAGTTCCTCACTTATTTTAAGTTAGAGCGTCTTTTTAGGGCTTATAGGGCTTTATGATTAGGGCTTTTAACACTAAACCTACCAAGTACCGGTCAAATTGACCGTTTTTAAACTTTTGTAAAACTTGCACATTTTTAAACGTTATAATATCGTTATCAAACTACATGACAATTCTTAGAATATGAATATAAAATTTTGTTCACTCTTTACTTTTACTTATTTCCATTATTACCTGCGTTATATAATAAAATAACTTTTAATTACCGGTCAGTTTGACGGCGTGCGGTAGGGACAGGTTTAGAAGAATTGTCGGTAGGTTTAGTGTTAATATCACTGGTATTGATTCAATGAAAACATATAATAAATTTATATGACATATATGAGTGTTTGTCTATAGTTGTTATTACCTTCAGACCTGGTAATTCAAACAGTTTATTTGTTTCAATGGTTGACTACCAAGATGTGAAGGACATTACATTGTATTCACAGACAAACACTTCGATATAAGTATATATAACCCTCATTATATTTCATATACATATACATATAGTTACTGATTGGCAGGGGCGTAGGAACCGTGTGGGCAGGGTGGGCAGCTGCCCACCCAGAAATTTCCCAGGGTGGGCATTGCCTACCCATGCTTTTGAACATTTATTGTTTCAATGGCAATTTGTTCAAGACCATTTTAGAGGCAAAAAGGTCGCTTTTCACGACAAAATGGACCTTTTCTGAACTTTTTTTCTTTGACATTATTAAAAACTAGGGGGGGGGTACGATTTCAAACCTGCCCACCCAGTAAAAATTTCGTTCCTACGCTCCTGCTGATTGGAGTATCTAATTAGAAACTTTAATATTATATGAATAAAATGCAAAATTAATAAAAAGTAGTTATTTATTATGTATTATAAAACAATGAAAACTAAAATAGGAATTGGATTTTATGTACGTAATAAGGATAAAATCTTTAACACTTTATTGAATGGTTTGTTTTGATTGGATTTTTTAATTTAAAAAATATACTAAATATATGTTACAATCAAAAACTTTAATTATATTGTATGTTCATTAAAATGAGTGATTTAGTATTATTTATATATAATTACGTATACTTCAGATATATTTGTTTATTTCCTTAAGCTTAGCGGTTTGTTGATAGCGTATACCTACCTGTTATTCACTGCATTGAATTTATTTTATTAGGTATATAAAACTAATTATATTATATAAATATGTATAATAAATTTTAGAACTTTTTTATTTTAAAAAAACTATTATTAATGTTCGTTTTGTATACTTAATTTGAAGGCCAAAACTTTAGTATTAACTAAAATTAAATATATATATATTTATTATAATAATAAATTAAATTTAATATAATGTTTAAAATTTTTAAATAATGTAACATCCGCTTCTATAATAAGAATTGACAATACAAATACTCGATTAAAAATGCGTAAAGGGTAAACACTTTCATTTTTTATCGATACCTCTCTTGACGTCACTCAACGCTGTGTTGCCATGTGAAAGATTTTTTTTTGCTTTTTGCAGTGACCAATGTATTATTTATAATCGTGTCATTATATATTGTCAAATAATAACACACCTAACTCTTAAAGGTAAGTATATGTACACTAGTGATGTTATGAATATTTCCATTCGCGAACTGTCGGATGTTTTTGCAGAAAAAAAAAACAATTTTAAAATAATAGTAGGTTCATCAAAATTAACGTAACAACTGTTTCAAAATAAATTAAATATACTAAATTGTATGTACTAAAAACTAAAAAATCAAATAAGGAGTTGATTTCAGCCAAGACAATGTACTACAAATGAACTGTTATACGAAAAAAACTAAATTCGTATTCACTAATGTTCAAAAGATGACATTCCTTACAACACTAGTACTTTAATATTTCATTTGCACAAATATTATACTATACATAATGACGATCAAACACGTGTTTTATATATATACTACCTGATTGCCGCCCACTTCGCTGGACACACTATTAATTTGGATGTGAACTTAGGTTGCTATGGTAACCTTTGTCTTATTATCCGTTGCTATGGTAACCGTTGCTATGGTAACTCTTACCTCCGCGTTAAGTGTATAGCTCTACAGGTTTAAAACTTAGCGAAATGCAAAACTTGAAATTCTTTGAGATAGGAATGCCGTAAAATCCGTTCTTAGTGGACGTCTACGTCACAAAAGAAGTGACTATGTAAAATTTTAAGTTAATCAGATAAATAGTTTCGGAGATATCGTGATGAGTCATCGAATAAATCGCTTATATATAGGTATATATAGATTACAATGGGCCGATCAAGATAACGTCTATTTGATTAAAAAGGAAGTCCTAATAAGGACCGGGAACCAGTACTTTAGCCTACCATAGATCAGGGCTTCTTAAACTGTGGGTCGCGATCCCCAGGGGGGTCGCGAGACTACTGAAAGGGGCGTCGCAAAGATCTGATACTATGATTTATTATATTATTATTATATGGAGGAGGGGGTCGTTTAAAATTTCCTAAGCTTGAAGGGGGTCGCTATATAAAAAAGTTTAAGAAGCCCTGCCATAGATAATAGAAAACTATTTACTTTAATTATTGTTTCAAACTATTTAAATGTCAAATAAGGTCACACGGACACGTAATTTTCCTCTATTATTATATTATTTTTCCTGTATATATTTATATATATTGTAAATAGTTATAATATTTATATGTGAAATAATAGTTAATTAACTATGTTGGTAATGTAATAATTTACGTTTAGCAACACTATACACAACACTCAGTGTATACATAAGTGTCTATGGACACGAGTGTCTGAAATTTAGTGTCCAAGTGTATTTAAATTAACTAGGGCCTTGCTGCGCTCGCGAAATCTCGGGTACCGTTTGCATATTGAGCGAAGCGAGCCCAGTGTTATGACTCATTTTTTTTTACTTCAATTCGATATCAGTTTTTTGACGATCATTCCTTAACGACATTTTTCAATTATTTTTTTTAAACCATCACCTAATGTGTGTCTTTTTGATTGCAAAATTTCATAAAATTCCTTCAAGTAATTTTTGAGCCTCGTGACAAAGAGTGTGAAAAAGTCTCCAGTAGAATGATCCGCTCGCTTCGCTCACTTAACTTAGAAATAGAGTATCGACACAAGTGTAAACATTAATGTCAGACATTTATGTCGCAACAACAGCAAATAAGTATCAAATCGTAAATAACAATTGCGTCAGCACTAAACAAATATCCTTGTAAGTTTACAATATATTGATTTATATAAATCTCTTATCACCTATGACATATTATATGTTAGATCATATATATGATAACTCGTATCAATAACTATTTTGATTGTTATATTAATTATATTATTTGGAGAAAACAGGTTCGATTTAATCGATATAAATATAAGTGACGTGATTGTCTTGTTTTACGATATTTACATTAATACTAGCTTTTGCTACCGACTTTGTCTGTTATTTCATAAATTTTATTATTACCGACTATGTATTAGAGACAGAATAAGTTATTAAATTTTTTTGAAAAAAATAGATTATTATTCAAAATAAAAAATCCTATCTTTTAAGTTACATAAAAATAATAGATATCTAAAATTTCATTAAAATCGGTTCAGTAGTTTCGGTTTACTCAAACGAACATCGCGTCGAGATTTTTATATATATGCAATAATATTTACCTACAATATTACATAATAATATACAAAAACATATTGTATTAGTGTTTGTAATCACAAATATCACGTTATCAAGGTTTTTACGTTTTAATATACAATATAAGTGTCATTCAAATTAATAACATTCAATGCCATTATAAGAAAATTATTGTTAGTCTGTCTGTTTGTTCTGACTAATCACTGAAACGGCTGCACCGATTTTAATAAAACTTTTACTGGCTGATAGTTGACGTTAGGAGTAACTTGGTTACTTTTAAATTCGAGAAAAGTCGTGGGGACAGCTAGTTTAATAATTTTGAATGTGACATATTGACAACGAATTTC
Source organism: Melinaea menophilus ssp. n. AW-2005 (assembly GCA_918358695.1). Lineage (NCBI taxonomy): Eukaryota > Metazoa > Arthropoda > Insecta > Lepidoptera > Nymphalidae > Melinaea > Melinaea menophilus. The sequence goes on from OU911049.1 coordinate 10,268,571, forward strand.
TTTATACAGCCTCCGCTCAAGGTCGTTGACCTACAGGTATTTTGTGACCCACTGAGATAATGTCATTTGCATGTTATTAACACATAATTATTTTAAAACTTGATATTAATGAGATTGATTTTTAATATAATTATAATCGATTTTTGTCTTTTTTATTTAGCAGCTCTTAACCGTTTGGGAGACTTTTTTTTATGTTTAGTTGTCTCCAGACGACGAGATAATTAGCTAAAAATTTTCTCATGTATGTTTGAGCCGAACGCGGATATTAGCGAAAACAAATTGAAAAAATGTTTAGCCATTCAAAAGTTATCAAGAAAAGAAGAAAGGAGAGGGGCTCAGCTCAACACCCGGCGCGCAGTTGACAAATCCTAGTATAAATTTAATATTTAAAGGGCAGTTAACATTTTAAATTATAACAAAATTGAGTTCAAGTTAAAAGTAATAACCTACTCTTAAGTTAATCTTGCTTTAGATGGTATAAAACGTCAGAATTTAATCTGTTTAAGGTAAAATTAGGTGAGGTCAGTCATAATCTAGTCTAGATGTTTGAAGGTCTAGTGAATTTCAATTTCTATAATACCTAGCAATACAATAGATGATGACTTGATGACTTATTCAATGACCTTGGAATGTGCAGTACATGAAGATGAAAATTGATTATTATATAATGATCTAATGATATAATCACGCAAGATCAATAGAATTATACTTATAAGTATATGATAATAGTTTAAAAATATTTTGCCATAGCAAAAATAATTATAAGTTTAGGAAGCTAAAGACGATTGGTTAAAAGTGACAATATATATATATATATATATATATATATATATATATATATATACTGTTTTTCGTCTGTTTGTCCCACCAAGGAACGCTAGGTAAAGAGACTTGAACCGGTAAAACAAGACACATTAATATAAACCAAATTTAAACTGACACTGCACAAAATATTATCATATTTTGTATAAAATCTCAAAGTAGTAAGGTGTTAATTGTATACGAAAACAAAACTATACATATTATTTTAAGCTACACAATGTAAGTGTATAATATACAACTAAATACGTCTCAAAATGATTAACGACTTGCATTCAATTATACAAACGCAATTATAATATAAATATATACATAACAAAAAACTACACTAATAGCATTAAAAAAAAAAATAATTTTGTTGTATATTTCGTGTTTTGCGACAACAATGGCGATTACTAACTATATATAATAATAGACTTACTCCATGCTTCCAGTGTTATTAGAGTTATTCAAACTTATAAACTGTGCAATTGTTATAACTAAGTAAAATTAGTAATCAATACTTATCTTATCACTATTGCCTCATATATAAATATAAATTTTGCCAAAATAATACTAAATGATAATACAATTATCAATATCTATTATATTAGATCCATTTCACATAACCCTTACCGCGTAACACTAATAAATGTATTTGCTAAGTTTATTTACTTATTTAAAATAAAATAACACCCGCGCCTCGCGACAGACGGTTATGTACTGACAGAACTCAGACGTTTTCACTTTTCCCGCCATTTCGGACAAAATGGCGTAAGCAGAAAAAGAACTAGAATTTAAATTATTTGTTTTGCAATCGCGTCTGTTAATATCTTATAACTGTTATAAGAAATTTAATATATGTTTTTTATTAAAGCACATGATTAAAACTATATAAAATAATGTTAGTAATTTATAATTTATTATTATGGAATTCTTATTAAGAATCCTGATTTCTCAAAATAATTAGTACAAACTTATTGTAATAGTATCTTTTATATTAAGCGGTTTGATATTAAAAAACGGTAGTATTTGAGATCTACAGATAATATTTAGATATAGAATAAAGTTTTTTATTTCTATAAAATACAATTGCTATCTATAGATTAAAAATTAAATCTAAATCACATAATCAATACGTAAACTTATCTTTAACTTTATATACCTTAATTTGCTCCGTTTCTCAGCCAAAGCCAGCTGTTGCGCCACAGTCAGTTTGGGTTTGAGGTTAGGAGGAGGTGCGTTTGGGAAGGAGTCTCCTCCCTCGTGCGCTGGACCCTCATCCTCGTGTGTCTCCTCCTCTCCCACTACAAAATGTGGATCCCCCTGTCGATTGAGCTGATATTAACACAAACTACTAGCTGTCCTTTCATCTTGTATTTAAGTATGTTAAGGGTTGGTACTAAAAACTTTTTTGTAGTTCTCTTTCTTTAACTAATATCTGTCAAATGTCATGTCTCAAGGTCTAAGAGATTGGCAAGATTTTTGACAAATTACATATTAAAATTATCGCTTATAATATTAACATAGTAGAAAAACAATAATGTGTGTGTGTGTGTGTGTGTGTGTGTGTGTGTCTGTGTGTGTGTGTGTGTGTCTGTGTGTGTGTGTGTGTGTGTGTGTGTGTGTGTGTGTGTGTGTGTGTGTGTGTGTGTGTGTGTGTGTGTATGTGTTTGTGTGTATAATATATAAAATACAATTGAACTTATAACAGTACAAATCTATAAACAAATATTAAGTGTCTAGACGTAAACATACTGTCAATCATTACTACATATACATTGTAGTCTTGATCCTTGGAACATATTCAAATATTCTTTACAAATTTACTTCTGGTATAACGAAAAAAGTATCAAGACGAGTACCGAGATATAGTGTCTAAATCGTAAACTAAATGTCAAATAAACAATTTAAAATCTTTTATTTAATACAATATTTAGTTGACTATAAAAAATTTGTAAAAAATTACTATTTAATATTAGTTTACGTTTTTTTTTATTTCAATAAGTTTTTTGCTGTCAAATTACGTATTTGTCAACATAAATGATATATTCAAAAATGGTTTAAACCAAATTTTGTACATTTAAATTATAAGTAAATTGTACATACATACATACAGGACTGCTTTTTTATATAAGGAGCGACGAAATTTCACCTAATATCTGGCCTACACTCAAACTTTCTACGCATTACTGTATTTGTTAACGAATATAGTATATTATAACCTACATATATGTAGTCATATAGTAATAATTCCTGTCTTTATCAGTAATGTGGAAGATATCCTTACCAATAGACAGCTGGTATTAATAATGGAAATGCAATCCAAGATTGAAATCAACCTAAAATGACATACATCAAAATCAATCCACAGTTATGATACTTTACTTATAGTAGAAGTTGGATCGGGATTGATTATTAATTTTGACTGTTTAAAGTGAAACAGCGATGACTCGATGTATTTTTGACATCAACAAAATTGTAATGTGGGCGTTATAGACAATTAATTGGACCACATTTTGCTTTATAACTTGTATGGTAAAACTATGAAGGTTTCGCGATAATGAAACTAAAGTTACTTTATATTACTCAAATTAAACCAAATATGATCTATGTAACATCGAATAATATATTCAGGTATTGAAACCAAACCGCATAAGAAATGTGCAGGCAAAATAACATAAATTATTTAATATTTTAATATAATATTGGTAGAACTGAAAAGAGACTCCATAGGTATATACCTGCTCTTTTAAAAGCTATTCCCAATATTTAAATTACAGTCATACCTGTAGTCAATGTCGGAATTGCAAGTTTTAAAGCCCTGGAACAACGAAAAGGCCCTGGAGACCCTGAAGACCCGTAACTATTAATATTTATAATAAAAGATTTAGTTTTTACTGTGAAGTCTTTAAAAAATTTATATTAAATGATAACTTGCAATCAGGGCTTTCTGATATATCGATAACAATATTATTATGTTTGTGAAAGTATTCCTAGTACAAAATCAAAAAACGTAAAAGTTGCTAATCCGACAAAATTTAAATAATTTTTTTTAAATTTATTTATTCTTTATTATGGGGCCCTGTCCTGAGGCCCCGGGGGCAATGTCCCATCTGCCCTTTTCTTAGATCCGGCCCTGGCTGTATTAGTCATTACTTAGGTAGATAGTAGGTATCCATATTCTGAAGTCTTTCTAATTATTCAAAAATGATTTTCTTTTACATTTATCACAGAATTTAGAAATAAATGCTATAACATTGAACAAACGAAAGCTATGATAGGAAAATACAGGATAATATTATATATATTAGGAGGATAATACTAGACCATAGAGGAAATATATATCTTTATTTTCTACAAAACAAATAATTATGACTGGTAAAATAAGCAGCAAGCCGTTTATAAACTACTAATAAAAAAAACAGGATCAAGAGTCATAACAAGGAAAAAATTAATAAAAACTGATTTAGAAAAAAATATATATATGTTATTGAATTGTGTCTAGGAACATTGAAGACGCTGCAATATTGAGTTGTTTGTTGTTGTTGAGTTTAACATATGTGTAAAATATTCATAAAATTACTTTTTAAGAAAAACCATCACTTAAAAAGTAAATTTAAAATGTAGATAAGCTTATTTGCTGTAATTATTTCGACAGGCGCAAGAATGTTGCTAGATAAAGGGGAATAAATAATAAAATTATGTTAATTTTATTGTCTTTAATATACAAGGGGAGGCCCAAAAGTTCGTAGAATGGAGAGGATGGAGCGGGGGTAGGGGCGCTCGCTTGGTGTCATACGAATCGGAGACTCATCATTGGTTTGAAAATTGAACACCGCGCTGTGATAAAATTCCTTTCCAAGCAAGGAAAGAACGTTCAAACCATTTTGAATGAAATGGGAGTCGTTTATAGGGAACAGTGCCCTAGTAAATCAATAATTTACAAGTGGCATGGTCTTTATAAACATGGTCGAGAGTCAATTAAAGACGACCCCCGCTCAGGAAGGCCAGTCGATGCCACCACATCGGACATCGTCGAAAAAGTGGAGATAATTGTACTAGAGTATGCCCGTTTGAAGAAAAAACAATTATCTGCATTAGTTGGAGTATCAGATACCACCATTTTGCGAATCCTACATGATCACCTGGGTATGGCAAAAGTCAGTGCAAGATGGGTACCGAGAATGCTCACGCCGTTTCAGAAAGAGCAGCTCGTCGATGAGTCAAAGCATTTTTTGGAGTTGTGTGGAGATAAACTTGCACAGATTTCGGACCGAATTGTTACAGGAGACGAAACATGGGTTCATCACTTTGAGCCTGAGTCCAAACAAGAGTCCATGCAATGGCATAAAAAGGGGACACAACCGCCAAAGAAATTCAAGGTCAACGGAGTCGGCTGCAAAGATGATGGCTACTGTTTTTTGGGATTGTGAGGGGATAATCTTGATTGATTACAAAGAAAAGGGAAGGACTCTAACCGGAGAATACTACGCAACGATATTAGAAAAATTAAAAGATGCCATCAAGGAAAAGCGGCGAGGAAAATTGACAAAGGGTGTATTACTCTTGCAAGACAACGCGCCGATTCACAAGAGCAGAATTGCAATGGCTGCTCTGCACACGCATGGATTCGAATCCCTAGTTCACCCACCCTACAGTCCAGACCTGGCCCCAAGTGACTTTTTTTTATTCCCCAATTTAGAAAAAGACTTAAGGGGAAGGAAATTTTCCGACGACAATGAAATAAGGGAGGCAATTTCGACTCATTTTGACGGAAAAGATAAAACATAATTTTATAGTGGTTTAGAAAAATTAATTCATAGGTCTAATATATGTATTGAGCTTAAGTAAGGGTGATTATATTGAAAAGGAAACATAGTTTTGTTGTTTTATTTTATTTAGATCCCTTTCATTCCACGAACTTTTGGACCTTCCAACGTGTGTGTGTGAGTGTGTGTGTGTGTGTGTGTGTGTGTGTGTGCGTGCGTGCGTGCGTGCGTGCGTGCGTGCGTGCGTGCGTGCGTGCGTGTAACTTACGTTAACAGTCTGTATGTCATCTGAGTCTATTTTTTCAAAGTTCTCGCTCTCGCTGGACGAGCACCGCACCTGCTCCTGCTCATGGTGCTCCATGCTCTCTGGAAATATAATAAATGTTACAAATAGTATACACAACACCGTTTCATCTAAGATTTATCATTTACGGATCGTTTTCAAATTTGGGGCCAAACGTTGCAATTTCACAAATTAGATTTTTTTGTAATTTTATGGTTTTGAATATGTAGGCGTGAAAAAAATAACATTTTAAATCCTCGAAGATTCTACTTATATATTTATATAAAAAGCTACATTTATCTAGATATTTGAGTGACACGTATGTGGCTCATTGTATCACTATCACTATATTAACGCAATAATTAGATTAATAAAAAAAATTATTATTCACAAAAACAAAACAATTATAACAGATTAAAATTCAAATGTATATCTATTGCTACTAGATAGATCGAAAATTAGGCCTCCTCTGTGGTGTTAAATTTTCGCCACAAAGCATCTTTTTAACTGGGAAATAAAAAGATCAAGAACTAAACCTGTGCTGTATGTATGGGGTAAGATTTGTACCCCCTTAGATGTCAAATAGTTGATGGTTTTAGATGGCTCTAGAATGAATTAATATCTGTTGGCCGCTCGTTATTTAAGCGTATTCTTGAAAGCTTGAGGCAGACAAACTTGTCAAAATCATACACTGGTAACTGTTCTATGACATTCTATTTATATATTATAAATATATTTATTTAGCTTCACGCCATATCCCTTGCGGGGTAGCCAGAGACGACGGAGCGCCAAACGCTACGGTCCCTGCATACCTCTTTCATTTAAGCTAAACTACTGATTTCTAGAATTTATAAGACACTAAAAAAAAGTGTCTTTTTATTATCTAACATTGTAGAATAAGAATAAATTAGTACCAAATTCAATGTAATATACTGTAAAATGTGAATGATAAGATTTTCGTACAAAATCTTAGCTGAAAATAAGATTTTATCCCAAAATAACAATTTATACGAATTTTACCCAAAAGTTAATAAATAAATTGCAAAAGAAACTTCCGATTTCCCACATACGTTTTTATTTTGAAGCAAGCCGCAAGGCCAGTATGGTTACTGGTGTAACTGTGATGGGAAATGGGCTCTTTTATTGATTTATCATTTAAACTTACAATGACAATAATGTTCTAGTAGCAGGTCCTTGGACGTCTTATATAAATCGTTTGTTTAAAATAATTTAAAGTAAAATCAATAGTTATGCTTTTGACCTCAAATTTGACCCATAATTAACTTTTTGTTTAAAATCAAATCAAAAATTATTGAACATTATACATATTATAAAATCTGAATTTAAATTAAATTATTATTAAATTAATAATTCGTATAATAATTATTATATTTATTTATTTATCTTCACGCCATATCCTTTGCGGGGTAGCCAGAGTCGACGGAGCGCCAAACACTACGGTCCCTGCATACCTCTTTCGCCTCGACCACATTTTTTTTTGTGTCTCTGCTGTTAGCCCTACTGGCCATGACAGCGCCACCGGTGGAATGGACGGCTGCAGAGACCCGCCCTTGAAAAAGGGGGGCCTGAAGGGCGCCAGGGGAACGCGCGTCCTGAGGGCGCCTCCTGTGAGGCCCGGACAACGGCTCAAGACACCGTTAGGTGGGAATCGAGGGTTGGATGTAGGTTAGGAATTGACACTAACGTCCTCCGACGGCAGAACGCCGGAGCAACGTGCTGGGATGGGGGCCTCGTCTTCGCCCCCGAAGACGCTGTGTATGTGTGTATGTGTAGTATTTATGTTCGCTTTGCCGCTTTTACGTAGCATTCCCTAACGTAATCGCGTCGTCCGGATCGAAAAGTACCGATTTGGGTCTTCTCTTTCTGACTTTAGGAGTCTTACGGGCCGTGTATCCTGTGGTCTTAACCACCAGCGGGTTTGGGTGTCCCACAGAATTGTCAAAGTAGCTTTTGGAGAGCCCCTTGATCTGTGCGATCGTGCGATAGTCGGTAGGTCTAAGTCTCTATGCAAGTCGATATTACGCATAAGCCACGGTGCCCCAGTGGCGAGCCGCATGAATCTGTTCTGATACCTCAACCACAGACATCAACCTCTTCATACATGCCCTCATAGTATAATAATTAATAATAATAAAATAATAGATATCTACAAATTGACAACACTACAACAAGATCCATCCAGGTGATATATAAAATTTATATTTCATTAAAAACATCAACTTATTATAAGCAAAAATATATATTTGATTACACTGCTTCTACAATAGTATGTATAGATTTATATAATTTATTTATACAGAAAGCGCCTGTCAATATAATTAGAGCAAAAATTACGCAACAAGGAAACGCATGAATAAAATACGTATTAAAATATAATATGTTATTTTATATATTTATTGAGCGAAGCGAGAGGAGCGTTCTACTGGAGACTTTTTCACGAAAAGGCTCGAAAACTACTTGACGAAATTTATGAAATTTTGCAATGAAAAAGTCACACTAGGCGATAGTTTAAAAAAAATTGTTGAAAAATGTCACGTCGTTGAGGAATAATCGTCAAAAACCTGATATCCCATTAAAGTAAAAAGGAAAGGATGGGTCATGACTCGAAGCGAAGCGATCCCAGTGTAATGACACTGAGCTCGCTTCGTTCAATATGCAAACAGTACCCGAGATTTCGCGAGCGCAGCGAGTCGAAATTGAGGATCTGTTTATTTATGTACCATTAACTTACAGAAAAACAATATATATATATATATATATTATATATATATATATATATATATATATATATATATATATATATATATATATATATATATATATATATATATATATATATATATATATATATATGTATATACCAAAATCTTATATCTGTAAGACATCTTTACCGGTTGCTCCTCGGCGACAGGTAAAAAAAAATTATTATCTGGTACGTTAAAAACAAGAAAACACGCAAACAAAAATTTGTATAAAACCTATTTTTTACAATATTATTATTTGAATAATAATAATGAATTTTAATATTTTATGAGGTCAGCGTGATACATATCTGAATAAAAAAGTTTTTGCTACTTTAATGATCGAGCCTCGCCTTCCGGTATATTTTTGCTCGAAGTTACTAAGTAACATAAATATAATAAAATTTAACTATTATTATAACTTGACAACAATTTTACACAAAAAATAGCATATTGTTCTAGATATGAAATACTTTTTTCTATTAAAGTATTTATTTATACTTATTACAAATTTATTATATTCTTTTGCAGCTTTTAATAACGCCCATTTTGGAGGTTGCAAATACTAGTCGCCATTTTGGATTTAAAAAGATACAATACATTATATATTATCACAGATTATATTTATATTATATTGAAGGTAGAGGAATAAATTCAATAATAACGGCATTTCCCCGAGAATTCAATATTGAAGATGCCATTCCTGTCCTCCTGTAATACCTATCATAGCCGGCGGGAAAGACGGTAATGAAATTATTAAACCCATTAACCTACTAAAACAAAAAACATATTTTTATAAACAATTTTATATAATAATATACCTTATTGCAAATATTCAACAAATAGTTATAATCAGATATCTATTTTGATAGATTCTCAGTGTGTGGGATTTGTAACATGTAAATGTAGCCATTTTTAAAAATGTATTTTTGGCGCGATAATATCTGTGACATTTGGTAAAATACGTCAATTAAGTCTAACCTCTAAGACTAAACAATTTGACATCTATAGGTTATTTAAATATATTTTTAATAATTGTTTAACTTATCTGTTTAATATAATTATTTATAAACCAGTTATCAAACATGTTTTAGGGAATTTATAATAACATTACAAACAGGTTATTGTTGTTATTGGCATTACAAAATAAAATATTAAAATACAGTATCTGTCAAACACATAACTCCTATTAGTATTCGTCGTAGTCGAGTAATAAATCGTTCTTTTGTTATTATATCCATCTTTAAGAAAGTTTGATGATCCAAGCATCAACAGTATTATGTATTCCGAGAGCAATTCTTCTCTTAAGTGCTCGTTGACCCACATTGAGGTATTGTGAAACGATTCACAAAGTTCCTTATTATTTATACTTTTGACTTTATAGAGTTAAAAAAAAAACAAATAAATAAAACCGATAATATATTTATTAAATTTATATCTTTTTTTGTCTTATTAATAATGTAAAAATTGTGAGTGTTGTGATATAAAAGAAATGACTAGGATTGAGAAAGGAATGCTTACATGTGGTCACGTAGAGTGGATGAGAGCGAGAGAGAGAGAGAGAGAGGGAGAGATTGACAAGTCGGATATATATGTATGTGTGGATGAAAAGGTCGGAATGAGAAGACGAATTTCTCAATCAGATTGAGTATGTTCTGAAGAAGACAGGAGAAGAAGGAGGAGAAGAAGAGTACCTGGAACCGGTACATGAAGGTAATGAGAGTAGAAGTGAAAGAAGTGTGAGGATCGTAGCAAGTGGTAGAATCTGCTTACTCTTCCAAAAAAGAGTCGTGATAAAAATGTATAAATGTCAATTCTCTTTAAAACATATGTTGTTAGAAGGTTTAGCAAAATACCGGTTAAATCAAAACCGATAAGTCTAATAATATTAATCTTTATCATCTGTTATCGGGTGTCAAGTTCAAATGTCAAACTGACAGCTGAAGGTTAAATAGGACGGGGATGTCTTCGAAGTTAAATAGAGGACATTTAAGTTATTGATTTATTTACACGTGTATTTGATATAGTATTATTTACGATTAACGTTTATTTCTAGTATAAATTAATTGTATGTGAATGAAAATTTATCACTTCCGGTCAACAATGGAAAGGATATTATTAATATTTTTACGGTAAATTTGTTGTTACCGATTCAATACAATCCCACACATACAGCCCTAGTCCCAATTCTACCAACTACTAGGATAAGGTGTGAATTCTTATATCTTAAAAATCACTAGAATTTTATTCCTGTATATAATGAAACTAATAAATATTATAGTTTTAAAGTATCTATTTGATTTATTAGATTTAACTACCAATTAGATCTGTATACTAGTTGCTACCAGCGGCTTCGACTGTCAACTGGCCATCATTACGTAACTGTTTACGTAATCAGTACAATTCTAGTTTTATTCTAATTATAATACAATAGAGCAAAATGAAAAAGTGTATTAACATAAAAAAAATACTGTATCAAGAGTTTTAATGACTTCATTATATTTATTGACCTGAGCGTAAGTCAAGCTCTTAACCGTTTGGGATACCTTTTTTTGTGTTTAGTTGTCTCCAGAATGCTACGAGATAATTAGCTAAAAATTGTCTCATGTATGTATGAGCCGAACGCGGATGTTATAGGCAAAACAGATTGAAAAAATGTTTAGCCAAGCCAGCCAAGAAAGGAGAGGTTCTCAGCTCAACACCCGCCGCGCACGGTGGCGGATCCTAGTATATATATATTTAATGCCAACTTCAGACAATGGTATCCACGAGGTCGTCGGTTCAATTCCAGTCAGTATTGGAGATTTTTATTATAAAAAAAATGTAAATAACCTCAACATGACTTACATATTTCATTTGTATCACACACACACACATACAATTTATATTTTTTCATATTAATGATTGTCTGTCAAAGAGTGCGTATTATAACTTTATTATGTATTGTTATATACAAACCGTTTGAAGTAAATAGATTTGTGTATTACTTCATAATTGACTTGTTTTTGATACCGACTTTGCCTCTTACTGTTTCTATAAATATACATATACTATTTTCTATTTCTCTTCAGGAGGGGGGATTTTCATGAGAGAAAAGCGTGTTATAAGTTGATTTAAATAATAACAAATTTTATCAAAATACTACAAGCAGTTTCCTGTTGTTATTTTAGCAGTTTCTTTTCTTTTCTTATCTTATCTTTAAAAGATAATTGTGATGAGTGTAAAATATCTCATGTCCGATGGATCCTATAACTATACCAAATTAAAAAAAACTAGATTTATATGATTCGATGATGATGACTTCGAAGATGATCATTCGATGATGATGACTTTATTTGCGCGGAGTTTTTTAAAATAAAAGCATCCAAGTTACTCCTTATAACGTTAACTACCCACCAGTGATAAGTAATCGGTCCAGTTTCAGAGGTTAATCGAAACAAATAGACAGACATTATTTTTAAGTACCGTATATACTTTCATAAGAAATTAAAGAAAGGCTGTTAATATGGAATTACAAACGGAGATTACAATTTTATTTATATATATAGAAATTATTCTTTCCAAAAAAAAAAAAATAATACATATTTACATGTATTAAAATTTTATACCGTCACAAGTTTAATATATATACACTTTATTGGTTACAAACTGACCGCAAAATATGTACATATTAATATTTTACTGTCATTGCCTTTTAATTTAATTAATTTATTTATTTATATGATTTATATAAATCACGATAGTAATAACTCAACATATTAATACCTTTTACCTAATATATACTTTTTGATAATCAACTCCAAGACTGAAAGATAAATTTGGAAATTAATAATTACATAAAGATAGAACATTGTGGTTTTTGCTGAGCGATGTTGTACAGTAACTAAGTACTGAGCGATGTTGTACTTAGTAACAAAGTACTGAACGATGTTGTACTTAGTAGCAAAGTACTCAGCGATGTTGTACTCAGTTACAAAATACTGAGCGATGTTGTACTCAGTTACCAGATACTGAGCGATGTTGTACTTAGTAACAAAGTACTGAGCGATGTTGTACTCAGTAACAAGATACTGAGCGATGTTGTACTCAGTTACAAAATACTGAGCGATGTTGTACTTAGTAACAAAGTACTGAGTGATATTGTACTCAGTAACAAGATACTGAGCGATGTTGTACTCAGTAACAAGATACTGAGCGATGTTGTACTTAGTAACAAAGTACTGAGCGATGTTGTACTCAGTAACAAGATACTGAGCGATGTTGTACTCAGTTACAAAATACTGAGCGATGTTGTACTTAGTAACAAAGTACTGAGTGATATTGTACTCAGTAACAAGATACTGAGCGATGTTGTACTCAGCAACAAGATACTGAGCGATGTTGTAATTAGTAACAATGTACTGAGCGATGTTGTACTTAGTAACAAAGTACTGAGCGATGTTGTACTTAGTAACAAAGTAGTCAGCGATGTTGTACTTAGTAACAAAGTACTCAGCGATGTTGTACTCAGTAACAAGATAATATACATACTTATCTTTATTTGATTTGTTAGATACGAACGGAAATAAAAACGATTGTGGTTTTCTTCATTATTAAAGTTTCAATATCGTACATTTAGGTTTAAAACGTCAGTTAGCGTCGGTTTTTAAAACGTCGGCTAGCGTCGTTTTTAAAACATCAGTTAGCGTCGGTTTTTAAAACGTCAGTTAGCGTCGGTTTTTAAAACGTCGAATAGCGTCGTTTTTAAAACGTCAGTTAGCGTCGTTTTTAAAACTGTAGTTAGCGACGTTTTAAAAACATCAGTCAGCGTCGTTTTTAAAACGTCAGTTAGCGTCAGTTAGCGTCGGTTAAAACGTCAGTTAGCGTCGTTTTTAAAACGGTAGTTAGCGACGTTTTAAAAACATCAGTCAGTGTCGTTTTTAAAACGTCAGTAAGCGTCGGTTTTTATATTAATCAAGTAAAAGAAAATCTTAAATTAATCGAATTAATCTCTAAATCTAAAACAATTATGTCATCCCAAAACGTCGTTCTAATTAATATCATTTCATATAATTCAGTATATATTTTGCTTAACTGGGATAAATAAAAATTGTTGAATCGCAAGCGAAGCCAGGTAATCTGTTTACTGAGGAATATATTTAACATTATACTTTAAAACCAAAGTGTAACTAATTGATTGGTTGATAGATTGAGCAATTACTATTATAAATATTTTAAATACGAGCGTTTTGTTAATTTAAAATTATATTAATTTTAACTTTAATTAGTAACCTAATTGGATTTAAATGATTTTATAACAGTAGGTACTATGTTATCAGTGGTAATAAATAGTACATAATTAAATAATAATAAGAACATATGTTAATTAATGTTATATATTTTGTTTGTTTGTTCGTACAAGTAACAGATGGATTTGGATATAATTTTGTGCGATATATAATTGTTGTTCAGTATGGAGTATATTTATGGAAATACCTGTTTCTTTAAATACAATAGTACTAACTTATTCCCTCCCGCTTCGCTGGGCGCACTGTTAATTTGAATGTGAACTTAGGTTGCTATGGTAACCGTTGTCATATTATCCGTTACCATCGTCACCGTTGCTATAGTAACTCTTACCCCCGCGTTAAGTGTATAGCTCGTACAGGATTAAAACTTGGCGAAATGCAAAAAGTTGAAATCCGTTGAGATAGGAATTCCGTAAATTTCGTTCTTAGTGGACTAAAGGACGTCACTAAAGAAGTAACTATGTAAAATTTTAAGTTAAACGGACGGATAGTTTCGGAGATTTCGTGATGAGTCAGTGAGTGGTAAATCGCTTATATATATATATATATATATATATATATATATATATATGTATATATATATATATATATATATATATATATAGATAATAATAAAATAGAAATAAGAAACTAAGAATTTATTCATAATAGTGGTGGGCCATGACTTCGCAGATGAAGTCGCGGGACACAGTTTATCTCATCAATGTTTTTTTTAATTCGGTATTTTATCAGATCAATCCATTTGTAACGAATATGATCCAAACTTTGCACTAAGATCGCTTAAAATGCGTAATAAAAGTCTTAAATCTAATTGTCCAAAAGATAAGTTTTGTTAAAAATGTTAATATTATTTATTCTATATCTTATCTTAATTTCCTTAATAAAAGATAACATATTTTTTATACCTATACGATAGTACATTTCTAACCAATTGTATTGATTGCATTGACTTGACCCAGTTTTAACTTAAAAAATATAATTTTATACAAATACTTATATTGGAATATAAGATCCAGTTTGTCTGGTTTGATAAAATATAAAAATCATACGTAACAAATTAAAAAGGCGAGTTATGAATTAAAAAATTAACTCTTTATTTATTATTGTTAAATATTATTATTTAAAAAACGCATATAAACAGTAACTGTTAAAAGATCATCAATTTGTAAGAAGTATTTGCAAATGTATTACGTATATTCGATGTTTTTTTTATTAAAATATTAATATATTCGGCGTATTTTTCAACTAACATTCAGTAACTAAACCTTTGACTATACTATAATATATTCGTTATTGAATGCTAATAACAACTATTGTCGTCAAGAAGTTCAAGTGTCACCGATTGGTAACTTTGTGGGTTTATTTAAAAACTAGGTGTTGCCGTGTCTTTACATGATTCCATTGCTTCCCTTTTCCTGAATCATAACTAAGGATCCTACGCATATATTTCCACCGAATACGTTACACTTTTATTATTAATTATAAACCTGAATTCTAAACATAATAAGTTCTGAGTTTCCTGAAAGTAAGATTTTTTCAGGTAACAAATTATACAGAAAGTCATTTTTAACCCTTTTTAGGGATCACTTATTGTCAAGTAAAAATATAAAAACTATATATATATCGGTGTCTATTTCCTTATAATTATTAATAAATTTTACGTTTAATAATAATTATAAAGATTATTATAATATTAATAAATATACCTTAATGTGGTTTTTCTTTTAAAAAAATACTTACTATGTGTTTTCTTCTCCGTATCCTTAGTTTTTAACACCAACTTCAATATATAATAAATAAAAACCGCACCAAAAATGAACGAAATTGTTAACATTAATAAAAGTCGTAACACATCACACACTCGCGCCCTTATATAGAAAAAAATATACAAAATTGTAATTTTTGAAACGTCTTCCCGCCAACTGTTTGAGTGGCGAATGTCAAACACAACACGAAGAACACAATATCCTACGACAAAATCAAAGTAACGTCAAATCACAGCCTATAACCCGAGTAATTTAAATACGATTTAATAATTAATCGCTATATCATAACTACGCATCAATTTTATTTATAGTCATTATTTATACGAGCTTCAACACGCGACACTACATGCTTCATTCACGCATTCAATGTGACAGCTCCGCCAAATTGTTATACAGATCAAGCAAAATTTTATAATCTCTATGATACACCGTCTAATATTAGAAATAAAGTGCGTCATTTTTACAGCGCTTTCTGCTATATTTTTCAAAGACCTATCGTACGATCCAAATGAACTCGGGCCACATAATTTATTAATAACCTTGCTCCATACATAAAACTAGTTTAGAATCGCGGGATTGCCGATTGCGGTGTTTTTTGCGAAAAATAAGCACGTGTTTAGTTAGTTACCTATTTTTTTAAAGTTATACAGTTACATAGTAATAACAAAATTATTTTTATATAATATAAACTTACTTTTATAATCTCAATGAATATTAATTGTGAATTTATATTACTGAATTATGCACGACTTCTAATTCGACAAAGTTCATATTCAATTACCAGCTATGTTACTGTATAATGTGGAATTAGTTTTATGTAGACTAATATAATATTAAATAAAAATTAATATTTTATCTTTATTGTGATGACGGTGATCATTGACCTTGTGGTATGATGAAAATGAAAGCTATTTTGAAGTGCATTAACCCGTCTTTAATTAGTTCTAGATAGGTAATTCAGCACTCGTGGTATCAGTACTCACAGGAATTAGACAATAAAATTAAACAAATTTACAGTTAATGAATATATAAAATTTAGTTTTCAATATTATTAAAAAAAACAGCAATATAAGTTACATACGGCTGTATTAACATATATATAAAATAACAACCAATTATATTACAATAATATATATATTTAACAATACATAAACCAACAGAAAATATAATTTTCAGATATTATTGTAGTATAGATAAATTTCAGATAAAACCTTTGAAATAACATCTGTGGTGTAAATTATACTTTCAGTAAACACAATAACGTTCACTTTCCTGGTTAAGATTAAAGTTATTTATTCAGTTTATCTGAAGTTATCTTTCATCTGCTTAACCTGTAAGTAGGTTTATTCCAATGTCTTCAGTATTTGACATCAAAATATTTAGGTTATTATCTACTTTTTTTTTTTACAAAATTTTGATGGTCTTTATTTGATTAAATGCAGATATAGGATGCATTTTGTCCAGCGTATTGTAACTCTTATAGTTTGTAACGGCAGAATGTAGTAGAAATAATAAATAAGATAAAATATCTTTACCAAATAATATCACATTATAGTGAATTTACATGAACTTATTGTATGTATTGTATGGCATAGAAACAGGGTGAAATGTATACATATAAATAAAATTGAAGTGTCTCTTTGTCATTAAATTAACAACGTTTCACTATATTCATATGACAATATGTACGCTACTAAAATAAAAATTAAATAACTACTTTTAATTAAAAAAAAACATAATTCACGCAAGGTTGTGGAAACAACTAAAAATAAATATTTTGTTTTATATATTAGTAATCAATAGTTCAAAATGCGAGAATTTAATATTTATATTTAATTAATATGCACTACTAGGTAAAATGTTATTTATCAAATACATTTATTACATGCGTTTTCATCAACACGGTGCCCACAGTAAGAAGTTATCACATAATTTTGCCAAAATACATATAACTTGTTATATTGTAATTTAAGTTTAAACCAGTTTTCTGTTTCCTCATATAAAATATTTTCGGCATTTTACGAAAATAATACTTTATAATCTGGCCTTTTCTTTATTACAGTCTTTATTATTAATATTTAGTTACTAAAAAAAATTCATATGTATCTTTTGTTTTATATAAAGATAAGCAAAGAAAGTACTTTTCCAGGTCCGTACATGTTATCTTTATAGATAAGTCAGGGGTTGAGACTCATGATGTTAGTTATCAAGTTGAGGTCAAATCTAAAGATATATTATCTTTGTTGCGTCTGTTAATGATTGTGTAACTGACTCTGACTTGACCGATTGAAATCATAATATTTTGTATACTTCAAAAATCTATATTAATCCGATAGATGGCGCTGTTTTTCATAATTGTCAAGGAGCAAGTTACAATTTAAGATCTTTTAATAAATAATACCCAACTTGCTGTTGCATATCCTCGTAACCTTTAAAGTTAACACAGTTTTAATAATGAAAGTATTATCAATTTTTTATTTATAGATTTATTTTACTACAAGAACAAACCCATTCCGTTATAATTCCGTATTGTGTAAGTGTCGTTTAGAACTACGATTGGTTAAGTACGCGATCGCGCCATTTCTATTAGTCTTGATTCGTTCTTTCTTCCTTCCTTCTAACTCCAAACACCACGACTAGACTGCTATATCATTGGAACAGAGTGAGGTTGGAGTAACCTTTGCTGATTATTGTTGATTGTTAGTATTAAAAAGTATATCTTTAATTTGTATTATAGTTATTATTTTTAATGTTTATTGTAGATTTATTTTCGAGAGATTAAAATAACTTTTAGAGGCTTAGGGTTGATGTAAATAAATAAGAATAATATTTTTTCTTATATGGTAACATGATTTAAAATGCTTGCAGTCCATCTGATGATAAACTATGATCAAGGACATGGACATGTTGATGAAGGAAACTAGTCAACAGAGTAAGAGTATAATAGAAAGTGCAAATCGTTGCCACTCGCGCCAGCTCGTATTCGAGCTAGTTACAGCTACATTACTTCAGGGTTACCATCTTAGAAATTGCAAAAGTAATGTAATATGTGTAATTAAAATAAATAGTTAATATATAAATATATATGTGGTGAATAAACTTTAAAAGATTTTACTAACTATGTTAAATTAAAAATACGAGTATATAGTTTTCTTTTACTTAATGACAATCAATAATTTTCTAAAAAACATTATTATTTTAAAATAGTATGTGATAACTAATTTTTTATAAATAATTGAAGAATACAATTTGCAAATTAATTTCTTAATGTTTATTCGTTTTGTAAAAACTTATGCATTTATCGATTTTATTGTAGTAAGATAACTATACAAAAGCGTAAATAACGTTAAAACCATAATAATTTGTTTGTATAATTTATATAATAATATAGTTTGATAATATTATTATATTTTTGTAACTAATCGAAATAATGCAGAGTGTAACCATAGACAATTAATGTAGTTATAAAAATTGTTGCCACATTTAAAAATGTGAAAATTGTCAGTCATAGAAACATCACTTGACAAGACTATTGAAATGCTTTTGCTAGAATCGGTTTGACATTTGTAGAGTTGACTCGATTTTGTGCACTGAAAAAATAAAAGTTTGAAAAGAGAAGTGTTTCGCATAAGAAAGTGATAATAATTGTTGAAATTAAGTTTTAGTCGTACAATTAATTTATTTTAAGTTTATGTTAGGTGTATTGTACATGGATTTCGGTTTTTAAGTCTTCATTAAGTCTAACGAAATGATAATTGAGAATCCAGACGCTTTCAAATCTTGGTTGACGTCCATATTGGAACCACTGTGAGTAATTTGCAGCGATGTTTATTTTATACACTAAATCGATTAAAATAATGTTTTGTCATAAAATAAAAAAGGGGATGTTTAATAGATACATAAAAAGCCATTAATTATGTATATAATAGTTAACCTATATAGTAATAGTTGGCCAGGTGTCACATTACAGTGTCGTAATATTTTTATCTGAACTTTGATTAGCGTGCGACTCGAAAACATATAACTTTAAAAGTTTATAAAACTTTTTACATTTATAGAAATACGAATTTGATTAATATATTACTACTGAATAATACTTAAAGAAGTAGAGTTTACTACTTATCAAAGTAAAATAACCTTCTCAAATAAATTAGTATCTCAATATCAGTAAAATAATTCTTCTGTGTGCATGATTAGAGATTTTAAACTTTATAATCACAAATTGCTCCTTTTTGAGCAATATTTTTAAAAATATGTAATCTTGTGGACCTCAATAGATAGTCCTTATCATTACAAGTGACAAAATTGTAATAATAAAAAAGTAGGTATTTACTGTATCATAAGTTTGGAAATATGAAATTAATGTACATTTATTATATTATTATAAATATATGTACATATTTCTTTAATTATTGAGGTTACCTAAAATATAATTTTACTTTTGACATAGGTTATTAAGAATATGTATTTTAATTATTATATATTTTTTATATTATTTTATTATTCCCCTTATAATAAAAGTTAGAAATGCAAAAATGTTAATAACATAATTATTAGTGTAGTTCGATATACAAGTGCTAAGGAACATAACTTTTTGTCGTAATTGAAAGAATAGTAAAATAACCTCAAAATTAAATTAATATGACCTAAATACTGTTTAAAAATATATTTAGTAGACCAAAATTTTAATTATTATAGAATAACTACCTTCTTCAAATAACTGAATTAATAAAGATTTAAGAAATCTGACGGTAGGTGGAAAGTATTAAAAAAAACACTTCAACATCAACATTATTTGATCTTACAATTATCTAAATGAGTTATGCGGTGTGTATGTTATCTTCATTGGTGCGTACTTAAAATAGATATTGACTCACAGTCAGAATTCCTTCACATCCAAATATCTATTTTAAGACATGTTTATATCTTCACAGTTAATTATTAATAAACTTTGAGGTGGTCAAATGTCATTCTATTTCAGATTTACTTTTAAACAACTCGTCATAATAAATAGTTCTAATTTTATAGTTTTTGATGATTAATTTGTCAAGATTGTAACAAACGATTTGATCAAAAACTTTTTTTTTATTTAATATAAAAGAATGTTATTACATTGAATATAAAATATTGTATTTCTTTGAAAATGATGGACTTTCGATACAAATCATCATACCTTAATAAAACTAAAAAAAAATAATCTAAAATTCTATCTTAGAAATGTATTTTAGTTTATAAAAGACTGCAATAGCCTCAATAGTTCAGACTGAATGTTCTTAGGTCGACCGGAACATTTTATTATGTTAGATACAAATTAAATAAAAAAGAATTAATAGATCAAATAATTTATATACGGAGAAATAACACAAATAAACTCTCTGATGAACCTTTTTCTTCCTTTAAAAAGTTTCCGTCCTTTCTGTTCTCAATTGTACTAAATAATAACAAATTAAGTTTTCATTTTTATAAGAAGTAAATAAAGTTGTTATTCTCAACAAATGTTTCGTCAACTCTGTTCAATTGTTTGTATATTGATTCACTTATAGTCGTCTCATATATGAAAATTAACCGTGTTTATTTATAGTTTTTCTATTGTAAATGAGACTTAAATAGTTTCTACTGAAAACATATACTATTCTTGTATAAATTTGAATTGCATAATTGCTAAGAAATCTTATCACTTATGTCACTATTTATACGTCGTTATCTTATGGTTTACAAGATAATGTGATAGGCACACAAAATATAATATATATATATATATATGTAAGTTGTTTTTCTAATAATAATGACAATAAAAAATGTCATAAATACCTTATCTTAATACAATGTTGGCTTAAATTTTATAATACTATTTTTATTTATTTAAACAATCATTAATATTGTACGAAAAAAATAGTTTTTTATTAATAAAAAATGAGCAATTTGTTACTAAATTTATATTTAAATGAATATTTGTAATAAAACTGATTATTATTGCACAATTATATCAATATAATTTACTCAATCATTATATAAAAATAACAATTGATTTCACATACATATGACATTTTTATGTAATAGGGCACAATCTAATTGTAAATTAATGAAATATTTTAAATAAGTTATTATATATCCAGATGCGACGCAGACCCCGCCGCACTGGCCAAGTACGTGTACGCGCTGGTGAAGAAAGACAAGCCCCTGGAGGAGCTGCGGGACGGCATGCTGGATCAACTCGACGTGTTCCTGCAGCAGGGTAGGCCTCACAGCCATGTTATTTGATTTAAACTATTGTTTCCTCAACCCCAATAATGAGTTCTAGTTTATAAAATATAAAATGAGAACCAACAGTATTTAACCTAACCTTTAAATATTTTCTTTACATCCAGTTTCTGAGATAAATAAAAAAAATCTTATTCACCATCAAATCTCATGTTAACTTTTCCGGTGGATTGGTGAAATGATAGATATATATTTACAAGTCTTAACAATGCCGTTTAAATAATTATATTAATTATAACTCTTAAAAATAGGTCTTGTTAAAATTATACCTTCCTTGAAAATATCTTCAGTTCTAACTCAGTGTTGATCATGTTTGTAGTATTGCTTTTTCTTTTTTTTATTGTTATATTTTATTAATATTTATAATTATTTATATTTTAAAAAATATGTACTATATCTTCCTCATCTTTAATATATTTTATTTAATTATCATTTTAGAGACCAAACCCTTTGTGGACATGCTGTTCAAGTCACTGGAGACTCATGACTACTTGAAACCAGCTGCCATTCCAGCTGACCTGCCGCTGCCCTCTCCACCACCAGAGGAACAGGTGGAGCCGGTGAAGGAGGCCGAGGTGGAAAACCATAGTATGTTGTATTGGATTCATATTTTACATTCTTAAACTTGAAATATAAAGTTTTACTATAGTAAGGTGATAATTGACCTAAATCAACAAATACAAATACAAAGTATATTACTTAATTTCTTTTCTAAACATCTTGTAACCCCCCAGTGCCTTTGCCCCCTATCCCCGCGGTGGAGAAACCCCCAGTGCGTCGCTCCCCCCCACACCGCGTGGTGGTGCCACGCGTGCGGCCGCACCCACACCACGAACAAACGCTCATCAAGGTATGTATATATAGATAGTCACACATACATATTACATACACAACTTATTTACTAAATTCAATTGCAGTATTGAGTCCTCTTTTTATTACTTACCTTACTTATATATGCTTGCAGGTGTTACCTACAGAGCTCTTAGAAGAGCCGGTAGAGGCACCGAGAAGGAGAGACAGAAGAAATGATTCTGTAAGTATAGAAGTGACCGGCAACATTTCATATGTAAAACAGATAGACAGACTTATTAACTCATTATCACTGAATATAAACATTAAATTAGGATAGTAGGTTCATCTATAAGTTAATCCATAATGTGTTATATGACTCATAAAATTTTATATTTCCCAAAAATATATAATAAATTAACTATATTATTTCTAAGTAGAATGAAAAAAAAACTGTAGTTATTATAATTGTTTACTGATCTGCAAATGCTACATAAAAAATAGCAAATTAAACCTAATATATGATTGAGGCGAGGAGTAAGAGTCAACTATTAACCAATGTGTTCCAGGCCCGCGACAAGGAGGACCGCCGGCGGCGACGCTCGCGCTCCTGGGAGAGACGAGCACGACGCAGGTGCGGCAGGTACTCACTAACACGGGCTGCTTTATATGTGAAATAATCAATAACTTAATTAATATATGTTTATTGATATTTATTTATACAATAATACCATCCTAATTCAGGTGGATTTAACCAAAAATAAATTCATAAAATACTTATTTGGACTA
The DNA here is from genome assembly GCA_918358695.1 of Melinaea menophilus ssp. n. AW-2005. NCBI lineage: Eukaryota > Metazoa > Arthropoda > Insecta > Lepidoptera > Nymphalidae > Melinaea > Melinaea menophilus. The sequence goes on from OU911049.1 coordinate 10,292,079, forward strand.
CGTTAAAAACTTGTGATGCATTTATTAAGACGTATTTAATTTATTATTTTTAAAAATAACTTATATTGTATGATACTGTCACAAATGTATGAACAACAATCTGGGGAATGATTTGTCAAAAAGAACACAAACTTTTGTCCGGTGGGAGATTTGATGGTAGGATAAAAATTACTAAAACATGAATGATTTTACTTAACTCTTTTTTCTACTAAAGCATGCCATAAGCTTGGTGACTAATAACTCGCTTTTAAAATATTTAATATGTAACGTGCTTGTGGTGTGTAAATTAACAATCCCTCCCCCCAGACGGGTGTCCCGCTCGCCCTCCCCCCGGGGCCGGTACAGGAACCGCAGTCCCCCCACCGCCGACAGACACCCCTCGCGATCACGGTCAGTATAGACATATATAATAAAATAATAATAATAACAAAAACTACATAACTACATATTTTGTTTAAATCCCTTCTGTCAGAAACTTGAAAAGTTTAGGTTGTGGATATTTAATGAAAATACAAGAATCAATTAACTTTATTATATTGTCAATGAAGAAAACTAATTTTATCATTAATTATGTTATGTTAATTACCCAATTATGTTAACAAACAATTAAAAAAATCTATTGAATTGATTTAACATTTAATTAATATGTTTAATATATGTTCCCAGATCAAGGTCACCAGTACCAATCCGAGACCGCGAACTGGAGCGAGAAAGAGAGAGGATGAGACCACTGAGAGAGATGGAGAGAGATAGAATGTCACGCGACAGAGATCATAGAGACAGGATCACTCACTCCAGAGATAGAGAAAGGTGTGGATATATTATTACGTATAAAATTGTTTTTCTATGAAATGGATCAATGTTACATAACAATAATTTTGTGTATAATTATGTTCAGGTCTCGAGATCGTTCCATGTCTCCACACGACACGAGGCTGGAGCACACCGATGTCTATAAGAGGAGGTGTAGAGACTTTGACGGTAAAAATAGTAATATTAATTATATTAATTACTTGTTGAACTTCAAATTAGTTAATATATACCCTTGTGTATCTCAGTGAAGGGCTACTGTATGCGTGGTGACCTGTGCGAGTGGGATCACGGCGTGGACCCCGTGGTGCTGGAGGACGCCGCCCTCACCCGCGTGCTGGCCGGACCTCCCGCACTAGCAGGTACTGTTATCTCATTATGAGACGATGCTCTCCTGTTAGAGTTTTGTATGAAAGAAAAAATTGTTATGAAGTTTTTAGTTATTAATCTCTCTGACCCGCCACTCCCTTCGTAGAATACAATCCCGCGGCGCCGGATATATGGAGCGGCGCCGTGGTGGGCGCCTTCCCGCCGCCGCCGCCCGCGCACCATCTAGCGCCCAGAGAACTAGTGCCTATACCCAGGTCGGTATCTACATTTGTAAAAAAATTTAGAAAAAAATATCAATCGTAATTTAATATATTATATATCAATCTTCCAGTTAAATATATCTATGATGTGGAGATGTGTTATAATGTTAATAATAATATATTAGAGTCCGTCACGAGCCCCCCATGGGAGCGGCCATGCCCCCTCCTCCGAGACATCCCCCGCCGCCCAAGAAGAACTTCGACTACAACAGACTCGGTGAGAGCTGTTATTGGATATTTACTTTCACAAGTCAATATCAATATTGTAATGCTTATGATCGAGATTGTTGATCAATTTATATAAATAAACAGACATAAAAAACATAACATTTTACCAGATAGTTTTACAGTTACTAAATTTCAAAGTATAATCTATAGCTAATAAATTTGAAATCGAGTAATTAAAGTATTTTCTTTGAAATAGGTCCATCCAGGCCCCCCTTCCCTCCCAACGCGAACTGTTCACTGGAGGTGAAGAAAGTACCGCGAGGCTTAAACGATATCACACATTTGAACAACCATTTCTGCAAATTTGGCAAAATTGTAAACATACAGGTGGGTTTGTAAACATACTTAAATGGAATATGAATGTATGAATACCGAATGAGAACTAAATAATTAAGCAATCAAAAACTGATTTCACATTATATCAAACAAATTGAAAATATCAATATATATATTTATTTATTAAATTAATTAATTAAGCTTAATCATAATTTAATAGAACTACTATTATTTAAATAAATGATCTCAAATTAGTTGATTAGGTAATTAAAGCTAATGGATATTTAACCCCAAGGTGTGTTACGAGGGCGATCCAGAGGCGGCTCTCATAACGTTCTCGACCCCCACTGAGGCCAACGTGGCGTACAAGAGTACGGAGGCGGTGCTCAATAATAGATTTATCAAGGTCTTCTGGCACAACCCTGAGGTCTGGTTCAGATAAAATTTACCATAATCTTGTTAGCCATACCATTTTTGTTTATATTTAAATAAATAAAAAAATATATATATATATAAGGTGTATATATATTTAAAGTTTGTTTTCGTACATAAAAAGACAGTAATTTTCCAGAATAAACAAGAGAACACGGCGCCGGGAGGCCAGCAGACAAACAAACAAACGGAGAGACAGAACTCGCATCCCATGTCGCATAACAAAGTACTCATCAACAGAGACAATATAAAGGCTACGGCCGATAGCAAACAGAATGCCGAAAAGGTAAAATTTATTTGTCATAATAATTACATTGATTATATTATGAATTATAAACTATAATAATATTTACCCGTCCGCTTTCGGCTTATTCAAACGCAGAACGCTATAAAACCCCCTCTAACGACTTCCGTGGCGCAGCAGGCGAAGGAGGCTCGCGAGGCGTCCAACGGCACGGGCGGCCGCGGAGCCGTCGACATGCACCGGCGGGCACAGGCGCTGCTGCACACGCAGCTAAGGCAACAGACGCTGCTCATACAGAAACTAGAGAGCGGTCGGTATACACACGAACACACCACACTTACACACACACACACACACACACACACACACACACGTACACACTACGTAATACACATTTTACTTATATAGTCCATAAAAATATAATGATTGATTTATCGTTTTTGCAAAATCCCTCAAATCTAAGGTCTAAAATAAGATATTAAAATCGAATTTATATTAAAATTAGTGTGCAATATTTAAATTTGTCATAAAAAAAATTAATTTATGAATTAAAAATTCCCCCATATTCTCATGTTTTAAAAAATATAATCCGATCCGACAGATGGCGCCGTGACCTAGTTAGTAAAAACGGTTATGCCCAAAAATACTGTTATATTTAGTGAATAGTGTTACATTTAGTGTATGTCATACCGCAGGCAACGTGACGGAACAACAGAAGGCGGCCCTCATGGAGGCCATCAACGCCGCTCAGGAGGGGATAGAGAAACTGAGGAAGGAACTAGTCGCATACAACGGAATGATCAAACAGATGCAGGTAACTACGATAACAATACTCTGTAAATATTATATACACGTATATTATTAAATGTATACTGTTTTGTTTTAATTTAAATTTAATACAATAATTGGTATGAATGGATTATTACCGAAACAGGAGGAGACCGTAGCTCGCTCGATGTCCCGCCTCCAGCTGCAGGTAGGGGGAGGGGAGGGAGCGGGGGGGGATTCTGTTTGTCCATCACTCTCATATATATGGGGATAATTAATCACGCTTCATAGTATAGGAGTTATATAGTGATCGACGCACGGACATACATACACTCACGTATATCGTATGCGGCATGGTCTCTCGCCACTTGTTTTGTGTTGTTTGTATCTTGCTTCCTGTATTGGTTTGAGTGTTCTATATATAATCTTCGTCCGTGTGTACGTATGTACATACGATTTTCTGATTTCAATATTTATTAGTTTTGAGACTAATCTTCTGAATATGAAAAATGTATATGCAAATATGGTCTTTATCGTCATATAGCATGGTACATGCGCATGCGCATTGCAAAAGTATATATTTTCATTGAAATCCAACCCAACTGTTGGTGTACGACATATCGTTGTACGGGGTCATAAAGACATTTTACATAGAATAATAAAATTGAAGTTAGCATCAAATAAAGTACATTAGGTTATATATCATTAAAACGATTTCATATATTCTTAAACAGTAGTGTAACATTGAGAGTTGGTTTAGTTTAGTTTAGTTTCGATTAGCGTTTCATTAGATATCATTAAAATAAATATGTAATTAATGTTCTAGATTAATAAACTAATGATTTCGTTTCATTGACCTATCGCGCCGGTCGCCTATGATCTCAATAAATAAATGTCTATATAAAAAGTAACACTTGCACCACACGTATCGCCGACTCGCTGTAAAATTGCATTTGTCTCTAATAATTAACTGTATATATATATATATAATTGTATAAATAATAAATGTATGTTTTATTCTCAGGCTAACGCGAAGAAGCCGAAGACGGCTCAGGAGGCGCAGAAGGAGATCCTGGACGCTGAACTGGACATCATAACGAAACAGCAGGTTAGTCAGTCCCTCAGTCAGTCAGCATAGAATTTTAATTATAATCTTACATTGTTTTTATTATACTTAATAATATCCAAGCGAATATTTCTCATAATTGACAACTTTATTTTACCTTATTAATTTTTTTCAAATTATTTATTATATTATCATAAATACCCTTGACGGATGAAAACAGCATCATTGTTCAGTTATAGAATATAATATCTAATATTAAACAATTTAACAATACATTTACCGTTCTAGTGTATCATAACTGAAGAAAAATTGTTAACACCCCTAAGAATTGGTTGTACAGTTACAAAGGGCGGGTGTGCAGCCTACGCTATATCATCGATATATCAGTATCCCCGTCCTAAGTGCTAACTGTGCGTGTGTTTGTATGCGTGCAGGAGGGGCGCGACGTGTCCGAGCTGGCGCTGCGCATCGCCGCACTGCGCCGCGCCGCCGCCGCACTCACACACACCAGGGGACACAGGTGGATACACACACACATACACACACAGACACACACAGACACACACATCAATAAAAGCGTTCCTTACAGAAAGAGCTGTCACGTCGGTAGTGTGAAGAGTGTGTTTTCAATCATTTATGTAAATACGTTAGTGATGTACGAGTGAGAGTCTTCAACAATTACGATCTGTCTGAACGAGTGAAAGATATATAAATTTCTAATTAATATATCAGTAACGTACAAGAGGTGTCTGCAATTTTATAAGTTTAATATAATATAATCTTTGTGGAAATTAAATAATATTGACTTTTTTATACTTTTTTATTTGTGATAGGAATATTGCGTGTGAGCGATGTGCGTGTGAACGTCTGTCTGTGTGTGAGTGACAGTAATTGTTACCGATACATGTTAACGGTTGATGACTGACATTATTACAATACATTTAATATTATACAATTAAGATATTTCCTTTATATTCTTAGACAGTTCACGAAATACACATTAGTATAACGTATTAATTTCCAATTACTATTAAAAGTATTATGATAATAATAATAATAAATGTATGTATGGATTTTCACAATTTTGTGTTAATGTCAGATTTTTTCCATTTTACATAACAAGCTACCGTATTGTGAAGAGAAAGATTAGGTAAGACGTTGGTTTTAACATTTATATTATACACTGTGTAGAATTAAATTATATTATTATATGGAAATTATTGGTTAATTATTAATTAGTATATACAATTGTACGTGACGATTAGATATGACAATTATATACGATAACTATACGTGACAATTAACACTATAACTATACGTGACGATTATTCATGAACCATCAATCGTGCGATTATATAGGACGATATATCTATATATATCGATGGTATAACTATAAGTGACAATTATACACTATAGCTATACGTGAAAATTATATGTGACAATTATTCATGAAGATTATACGTGACAATTATACACTATAACTACGTGACAATTATATGTGACAATTATAAATTACATGAAGATTATACGTGACAACTGCATGTGACATTTATACATGACAATTATAAATGAAAATTAATTATCGAATTAAATAACTCAAAATTATAAAAAATTAAACATACACTAATCCAAGTAAGTTCCATCCACAGTGGATCACTGTGGTGAGTCACTACACGTAAGATATTAGATAATACTAATGTAGATTAAGTGCAGCCGATGTTTTATAAATATTCATTTATTAAGTATGTTTGTGTGAATGTTATATCTGATCTGAATTATATGGTCAAACACCAAATAGACTGAAACTATATATGAAAATAATGTTTCAATACGTTTTAGTTTAATTCAATATCTTAAGTTATTTCATCTATAAAATCAATAGGTAATCATCAAAAGAAAAATTATAAAATAATATTTATTATTTCCTAATTATAATTAAAATATAAAGTATCTCCACCCAACTACAACACCCCTTCGTGTCTTAGGGGCGGTCGCTTCAACCCCGCTATGCGCTACACACGTGGCGTGCCCGGCAAGGGCTTCAGCGTCAACCAGTCCGTGGACCATCGGCCGCGAGCGCTTCTCGTGTCCGGCTTCGAACCCGACGAGCTGGACGCGCTGCAGGCGCACTTCGCGGTGAGTATGTTCACGCATCTACACGCCCACTCACTCAGACACATACACGCACACACACCTAAACTCGCACATTCACTCGCGCACGCAGATGCACATTCACTCGTGTACGCGCACGCACACTCACTTAAACACTCCCATAATCACTCCCTAAGTACACGCAGACTCAGCCAGCCTTGCACACGCACATCCTTATAATCGAGCGTCATTTCGCAGCAATTCGGCGAGATAACCGGAAAGGAGGTAAACCTGTCGGTTCCGGAGCTGGTAGTGCAGTACCGCGCCAGGCAGCACGCGGAGCACGCTCTGCACGCCGCCAGGAACTACAGCGACCGCACGCTCTCCATCACCTGGGTCACGAACAACAAGCCGCTCGGTGCGCCCGCACTCAACGGGGACTCCGCCCCCGACGACAACGACGCGCCGGTAAGACAGGAGCACCTGGGACCGAACCGTCAGCGGGTTAACGGAATCTATATTATTATGTATAATTCCAGAGGGCGGCCCGCCTGGACGAGGACGACGAGGACGAAGAGCACCGCTCCTGGAGACGCTGACGCGGACCCCGCAGCCAGGACTTAGCCCGGACCCTAGCCCGGAGACTCTGCACTACAACTAATTACCGTCTGATGTTTATACGAGACTATTGCAGTTTATTAACATAACAAAAAAGATATCCAAATGAAATTCATTAATATACAATTATTATATAATAATTATTAATCGCGAAGTACATTTTTTTCTCACATTAAAGTTAAGAGGTAAATAGAGGTGAAATAAAATAAGTATATAACTAACTATTGAAACGATACGACTGTGTGTTTATACTAGCGATACGGAAACGAAGGTTCACATTAGAATTAATAATTAATTATAAATAGATAATTGATGAATAAATATCGCATACATTTATATTTTTAAAACAATATTAAATGTTCATTTTTAAAGAGTCATTAGATTTAGATTTCAAATTTTATCTGTATGTATGTGTATGTAAAATTTATTTGTTGGTATTTAAACTTTTTTTTAATTTTTTTTTTTAATTATTATATTCATCGTATTCGTCACGTATATACCTCAATGAAGCAATACTTACGTATATACACCAATTTAAATATTATATTATATATTAGATATAACGGCAGGCTTTGCTACGATACAATACGTCCAAACTAAAGTGGAATATATATATTTGTAGTTTTAGTGTTTCATTCAGACTGTCGATGTACAGGCAGGTAGGGTTAAATTGGATAGAGGCACCCACGACGCCAATTCAAAGCGGTATGGTGGGTTACATCACAAGATTACTCCGAAAAAATATCTTCATCTTTCATAATTATAAATTTGCACTTTATTGTAATAAAAATGTTTAAACATTAAAGCTAAAAAGAATCTGATAGTTTAATATTTAAAATAGAAGTAGTTACTGTAGTTATTTCAAGTACAATGCAATTTGGGCATATATATACATATATGAATATATATATATGTATGTATGTATGTAGCTTATTGGCGTCTATATACTGATGAAGTTGCTTTAACCAAAGTGAGAAAAAATGTATTAAATTTAATATCTTAAATATCTTATCTTATCTTTTAGGGTTCCGTAAAACATTCAGACGGCGGGAGCTATTCACCCGCATCACTATTAAGACCAAGTTATGTTTTGTAGTTTTATAATGTAAAATATTCGCTTATCAATATAATAATAATAATAATAGGTCTGTCTATAATTATAGATATATACTGTTTATGGTTCGCGTGTACTTTGTACTAAAATATTTTTATTTTGTATAATATTTATATTAAAATGTAAAATGGATGCCGCTGTGAGAGTGAGTGAGTCGACTCTACCGCGGCGTCCGTTTTGAGTAATCATTTGAATTGTTAAGTGATTTGAGGTTTTTTTTTTTTCGTAAAATAGTTTTATTATATACGTGGGTACGTTTTACTGCATTTTTTTTTTGGCAAATATTATATTGGAGCTTTTAAGATGCTGGTGCAGTGGAGCGTCCCCGCATGTACAGATATTGTTTTTTTTTTTTTGATTTTTGTTTTTTCATTATTAAGATTTGTAAATTATAATGTTTGTTTGTAGTTCGTGTTACTGACTTAGATGTAATTGAAAAGAATATTTAAAAAAAGAATAAGACATCGACCGTTAAAAGAATAAAATATGGCGGAAAAAATATTTTTTGACAAAGTCAGTACATATTTTTTTAAAGGCGGTTGCTTGTTTATTGAATGTAACACAAGAAAAGAGAGGCTTGTGGATTTGTTTTTTTTTTTTGTAAAAAAGATGGCTGTTGAAATAAAAAAAATGCGACCGCCAAAATAAATGGTCAAGGTTTCACGACATACGTCACACACGGCTTCGGCTGGTTTTTTTTTTCAGCGACATGAAGATGAAGAGAGATTTCAAAACAACTTTGAAACTGCAAGACTGTTATTAGTACGTTTGTAAGCCATGGGGGATTATGCTTAATGCGGATGTTTCTAATAAAAAAACCTGCTGTCGACAATTGATTCCTTATAATTTTTCTTTAAGCTGGAAACTCGCCAACATTTTTGTTGCCCTTTTACCTTTCACCCAAGGAAAGGTAGGGAAGAGCGACAATCTGAGGATTCAAAGTGGAATGGAACGGGAGTACTTGCGCATTAATCGTGACAGACTAACGGCACCACCTTAAACGAATTTTGTTTTGCCAGCTTGTTCTAACTCCACCTAAGCGTATTAAAAGAAAGAGACCGAAGTCTCTTCATAGCCAGTCTTTAGAAGTGGAGTCTGTACCCAAGTGCAGTATATGTCCATAGGTCAATCAAACAAAACTCGCAGTGACGGTGAATGTGGAGTTAGCGGACCCACAACTCACAAAACCACTGTGATCAGTCAAGACCAGTGAAAAAGAGTCAGGAGTCGAAAACCCATTGTGCCCAGTTAGTGCAAACGCCTTGCGTAATTACGCAAGTATTAATTAGTAATTACTACTTCACTTAAAGAATTTTAATCCGAGCACCATCAGTTGCTGCTGGGACCACTTTCTCGTCCAGCGTGCATAGACACACAAGAACTGATCTAGTTCATTCTGCAAAACCGATTCCTTGAGCGTCAATGTCTAACCCCGCTACCAAGAAGAGCTAGGGCTAGCTGACACTGGGGAGGAGATATTCGTGTACCCCAATCATGAACCAACTCACCAGTGAACCCCTTCGCATGGGAATTAATTGACGACTAACGCGAGCCCGAAAAAAGTTATGAATGAGGGAGGGTCGGCTTATGCCTCATAGAGTCCTACCTCTGGAAGAATCAAAATGACATCGATACTGGGCAAGCTCACGGGGTTTACAATGACACCTCCCAGTAATACTTTTTTTTTCATTTTAAATACATAAATAAAATACTGAATCGACATTAGGACATAGTGATTTTTCAACATGAATACTTCTTAAAGATTTTATATGAGCTCTAATTCTCATATCTATATTTCGATATATGTACTTATCGTTCAAAATTTTGAACTGTAGTCACGTACGTAAGCGTAAACAGACAGCGGTGATTCGATTACAAATTATCAACTCTCTATTTCCAATACATAAATCCAACATACAATGGTTTCGATATAAATAAAAAATAAAACTAAAACTCCTTCTAAACCGGTTGCATATTTTATAAGTGGACAAGCCGACGCTGATATCAGATTTATTTCTATAGTATGTATAGATTATCATAAATGGATGTATCAATGTAATATACTCTAGCGACATTTCTAGGCCGCGCTCCAGTCCAATTAGCAATGTTCGCAAATGATACCGCAATTTACATTTCCTCAAGGGATCGTCATGAGATCACCCAAAGCCTCCAGTTTGCAGCCGACTCCCTCGGGAACTGGTTTCGGAAATGGAGAATTGAGGTTAACCCGGAGAAAAGCGCTACGGTACTCTTCGAACGGTCACGATCCATAATGGCCCCTCCAGAAATGGAATTTGTCAATAAACCGATTCCTCGGCAAGATAATGCCAAATAACTAGGAGTTACGCTGGACGAACAGTTACTTTTTTTACCTCCCACCAGAATCGTTCGTAACAGAACGGCCTTCATCTTAGAGCTTCTTTATTTCCTATTAAGATAAGCGGAGTAAAATGACCCTTAAAAATAAAATAAGGTCACACTTTACAAAGCCTGCATACTATCCGTCATGTCCTATGCAAGCGTTACCTTCGTACCCGTCAAATTTGTCCCTTAGGTGCTTCAGACAAAAAAAAATCATGCGGCTTGCCACTGGGGAGCCGTGGTTGCTTGCATAAGACTTGAGCTTCCGACGATCGCACACTATTTAAAAGGGCTTATTGTGGGACATCCAAACCCACTGGTTGAGGCCACAGGATACGCGCCCCGTAAGACTCCTAAAGTCAGAAAGAGAATACCCAAGTCGGTACTCTTTGTCCCCGACAACTCGATCGTTAGGGAACGTGACGTAAAAGCGACAGAGCACACAATACAACACACATACAGCGTTTTCGCAGAACCCAACCCAAACACTGCTCCGGCGTTCTGCCGTTGGAGGACGCTCGCAAACGCCCATTCCACTGGTGACGCTGTGGTGGTCAGTAGGACTAACAGCAAGACAATAAAAAAAGTAGGTATGTATTAACGATGGCCCTGAATCTAAAACATTACCATACTCTAGATAACATACATACTCGCAAAGAAGTTCAAGAAGTATTCATTCACCAAAATATAAGCCAGATAAATAAAGACAAATGAGGTAGGTGACGAGATACTCACGAGGCGGCGACCACAGATAACTATAAGGCTATCAAAGGAGCGGTTCTTTCTAACATAGTATTTAATGCTTGTACTAATTGGTCACACACTCGCACGCCTATATTTTTAATTAAAACGTATTTTTAAAAGCTATCACATAAATATATATTACTTCACAGACAATTAAACACACCATTGGAGCGCAACTTACACCCGGCGGATTCCACTCAGTATTTTATTTTGTTTATTGATAAAACATGATTTTTTGTTTGTTGGAAGCACACAGCGGGATACTAAATATTTTTTCTGCACGGAAAACACAAGTACTGTCAGATTTCATTTTAGGTTGTAAATACGTTCTAGAGAAAAGCGCATTTAGAACATTCGTATTAAAAACACTAAGACTAGACAAGATACTTTCCATAATTTTCTAGTATCGTAGTATATAACTAAAACGAGTTTAAATAAAATGAAATAGGTTGCTTTATACATTATTTCGAAAGCCTGAAAGAATAAAGAAAGATGGCCATATAACAGCTAAAAATAAAGTTGTATTTAAACTTAATTCATTTAGGTGAAGAGTAATATCGTTTTTTTTTATCCTTATCGCTGTCTGATAATAGTTTGCAAAATGATTTTAATCACTCATCATCAGAAGACTGCCTGCGATAGATGCAAGGTGATGGATTGTCACAAACTTCATTCTTGTTATGTGTGGCTCTTTCTTTTCTGACAATGTAAAAAATAAATCAACTTTGCGATGATGTTTCTACAAAATTTTATGTAGCTAACGATTTCCAAACATGCTATAATGCAGCTCACGTTATAAAATAAAGAAATTTTTGGATGAAATACAAATCGGACAACTTCAAAATTGTATAAAAATTATCAATATAAAAACTTAAAATAGTTTGTTTAAAATTTATGGATTTATTGAGCGAAGCGACCGGAGCGTTCCACTGGAGACTTTCTCACATTCTTTGTCACGAATAGGCTCGAAAACTACTTGACGGAAAATTATGAAATTTTGCAATCAAAAAGACACACATTAGGTGATAGTTTTAAATTTTTTTTGAAAAATGTCACATCGTTGAGGAATTTTCAAAAACTGATATCCCATTGAATTCAATGGGAAACGATGAGTCAGTACACTGGGCTGGCTTCGCTCAATGTGCAAACGGTACCCAAGATTTCATGACCGCAGCGAGTCGAAATTTAGGATCTGTTGGCGCCCCAAGTAAATTGATTCAGGGTGAGGAGGGACAGATGAAATATTTTGCATTTGCGAGTTCAAAATTATTAATTTCTTGAAATATACGAAGTTGTGCAATGTATCATGAAACTTTTTAATTATAAACTAGTTGATTGGACACTTAATAAAAATTAATAAAAACTGATTTTTTGAAAGTGAAAAAAAATATGATAAAAAGGGGTAAAATAAAAAAGACAACATAAATGAATTGTATTTATTAATAACACCTGTAACATATCAAAATAAATACGTTTACATGAGAAATAAAAGTAAGTACAGCCATGACATTCCTGTAGGTAACAATAATAACTATTGGTTTAAATATATCTGCTGATAGTGTGTCTGTACGTGTGGAGCCAGTGTTGTGTATAATTGTGATGACTCCAATGTTCAAGTTCACTCGACGTAAAACGAATATTAACAGTCAATTATTATAAGCAGATAACAAAACCACATTCGCTACAATTTTTTTCTAATTATCAATAACTAGTCAATATTAAATTATTGTGCGAAATCTGCACATTGTCTCTAACATAATATATTTTCTACTATATATTAATTTATGTTATTAAATTAGCGAAACAAAAATACTGATGGAATTCTTATTTTATATATATTTCTTCTAAATCTTAGCTTAATGAAATCTCCCGTGAATAATTGAATAATAATTGAATCTTAATGAGCGAATCTTATCAAATAAAATAATGAATTTAATTCAAATTAATTGTAGATTACATTAAGGCATCCAACGCTTGTAGCTTCTTAAGACTTAAGTACGGTAGTGTTGGTTATAAATTACTAAGTACTTAGATAATAGGATTGCACCATATTTTTGGTAACTTCTATATCTTTAAAGTGAAAGGAGGACAATATAACCTTTATATATGTAGAAAACGCTCTAAACAGCATCGGAAATGTAAAAATCGCAATCACAGTATAAATATTTTAATACAATATAATTTACCTTAAGTAATTAAATTAAGTATTTTTAAGTATAATTTAAATGCCTTAAAAATGTAGAAACAATTATTTAAATTTCTTTTACTATTATAAGGCAGATAGCACCTACGCCGGTAATTGGAAGTAGTCAATACATGACTTAAAGCTGACACCGCACTGTTAGTTTCATCATCATCATCATCATTTTGAAGGGAGCCAAGTCGATCTATTTTAACGGCAAAATGTTAATCGGGTCACGTTTGAGAACGCGTCGTACTTAAATACTTAGTACGTTCGACTCGATGTACTCAGACGACTTTCTTCTCCATCATTCTCTCGTAGCTCTGAAACAAAAGTGAAAGGTTAGAAAATTGTATCACTCTGTATGGGGCTCCCTCCCTCTCCTCCACCCTCACCTCCCGCGCCAGTCTGGTGAGTGTTTCCGCGGCTTCTCGTCCGGTCTGTTCCACCAGCGACCGGAACACGCCGCCCGTCTCCGACCTGATCATATTATAATAAGAGTTACACAACAAATTATACTAAGTAAGTATACTAGGTGTAAAAGAAAATTTATATATAGTCTGTTGCAAGTTCCCTACAATGTAATATTTTTATTTAGTGTATAATTATTTGAACCTATTGGAATATGTGCGTATTCTGTCTCTGGATACGAGCAGTGTTTCTTCGTCTTCGTCGAACCGCTCCGGTGCCGAGAACAGGAAATTCTCCGGGATAGCGAGAGGAGCCTGTTAATTAATAACGAAATAAAAATGAATGCGCATTCAAACAATTGATATATTTATAAAACTGTAAAATTAAGATTTTTGGTGTTTGTTTATGTGTGTTTTTTTAATTATATCGTTTAAAATCTGAAAAAAAAAACAGATTAGAATATAATCGGCGAATAAAACTTGTGTAGCTTTGTCTATTGAGGAATTCTCGGAGTTGTTTGTCAAGAGTGATAGTTTACCTGACTCTTAGTGAGTACAGCTCGTCGGGCGGGCTCCTTGGGCGGTGTGTGTGTTTGTGTCAGCAGCTCGTACGGATGGCCCGACTCCACCACGGTGCCTCTGAGAATTTCAATTATATTGTTGTATAAGAGTAGTTTCTATACAACACAAACATTTAAAGACTACCAATGGCCAATTTTAGGGTATGTCTGTGTGGGTGCACTCACTTGTCCATGACTATGATCCTGTCGTAGTCCATGACGGTGTTGAGTCTGTGGGCGATGGTCAGCACCGTGGAGTTCGCGAACTTTGTACGTATCGTTCTCTGTATGTGTTTGTCCGTCCTGGAATTTAAAACATGAGTACAACTGAGACGAAAAAACCCAAGATATACATATGTATGTAGTATGGTGAAGTGCTCACTCGGTGTCGACGTTGGCAGTAGCCTCGTCTAGCACCAGCACGGCTCGCCTCGCCAGCGCCGCCCGCGCCAGGCACAGCAGCTGCCGCTGGCCGCTGGACAAGTTGCCGCCACCGTCGCCTATCTTGGACGACAGCCCGCCCGCCATGCTGCCCACCGTATCCTGCAGCTCCACCTTTAATGGCACAACAGTATCCATTTTTAATATCTTACCAATATGAATTTTAAATAAGGAAAATTGAGATCCATCTCTATATCGATAAAAATAGTTCGATGCATTTTAAGGATTACACCAATATAGGCACTGTATTTCTCGACAATATTTTGTGTGGCGTTTTCAAATCCCTCGTTGTTGTTAATTTTGAAAACCATTTTAATTATGCCAAATGTCTCCCAAGTTAAGAGTACCTCGATTCAATATAGTAAGATGATTTTTTTATTCTTAATATTGATGTCGTATACATAGATGATATGCTGACCTCGTGTAGGGCGGCGTGTATCTCTGCGTCGGTGTACTTCCGTTCCGGGTCCAGATTGTCCCTGAGCGTGGCCGCGAAGAGTGCGGGTCGCTGCGGGAGCGCACAGAGCCGAGCCCGCCACGTGCGGAGACCGGCCTCGTCCGTACACACGCCGTCCACCGTGATGCGACCGGAGATCTTACTCAGTCTGATGTAAGGTGAATATATCAATTGAATATATTTTTACAAAATATATAAAAAAAAATAATTTGTTATAGGATAAAATGCAATAAAAAATATCTACATGACAAATTACACAGGCACACAAAAAAAAAAAAACGTCATGAACCAGAGGGGAGACCCCATTATTCCTAGGTTTTTGGGATCGCTGAAACCGAATATGACAATAAAAACTAATTTTAAATGCCAGTTTTCCCGCTAGCACCCCCTTACTACCTCTTAAGGGGTGAAAATTGAAATTGTTGTAAAAAATCAAGATAGATATGTCTTTCTACGTTTTTTGGGATGCTGAAACCGAAAATGATAACTAAAAATAAATTCATGACCACTATCACCCCCTACCATCCCTTACAGGGGGTGAAAATTTCATTTTTTTCTATAAAATCAAGACAGATGTGTATTTCTATGTTTCTTGGGATGCTGAAACCGAAAATGATAACTAAAAATAAATTTATGACCACTATCACCCCCTAATACCCCTTACAGGGGGTGAAAATTTCAATTTTTCTATAAAATCAAGATAGATGTATATTTCTACGTTTTTTGGGATGCTGGAACCGAAAATGATAACTAAAAATAAATTCATGACCTCTATCACCCCCTTACTACCTCTTAAAGGGGGTGAAAATTTCAATTTTTCTATAAAATCAAGATAGATGTGTATTTCTACGTTTTTTAGGATGCTGGAACCGAAAATATGTGAATTTCTATGTTTTTCAAGATGCTGAGAGAAAAAATGATTATAAAGTATATGGTAACCTTATTGTATGCATATATTTGTTATTATGATACTAAGACTGAATCATGATTTTTGTCCTATTCTTAACAAGTTGTTTTATTTTTTGTTTTTTTTTTGCTTTCTATTTAATTCTGTTTATACTGTTATCCATCCGGCAGTCTTGTAAAACGCTTAAAAGATGCTGAACCTAATTCTATGCCTCCGAAATAGAAAGGTTACTATTTTTCGGCCAATTTAGAAGACTATAGTGAGGAGCAAGGTGAAAGGTTCCATCAGACAGGATCTTAAGACAATGGAACAGCGCTATCAGGGTAAATGGGATGTCAATATGTTAGCAGACTACTGTTGGAATTTAAAAAGAGATTTGCCAGAACAGAAAAGAACCAATAAAAGGCAACCACTTAGAAGAACTTTTGACAACAAGAGAGTTCGTTATCGTAGAAACAGGTAGACGCTGAATAGTGAGAGGCAAGGGGACTCACTTTAATTCAGCACCCCGGATAGTGAGAGGCAAGGGGACTGACTCACTTTAATCCAGCACTCCAAAAGGGAACAGAAATCTACTACGTCCACGTCGTTGTTCCTGGGTTACGCTAAGAATAGAATTAAATCATGAATATATATCAGATACTTCTGATCGATAAAGCATTTGAATTTCTAATATAAGAGCTAAGAGTAACTTCAAACTAGTTTGATAAACATGTCATTTACTGTAAATCGTCAAAATTTCTTCATACATCTTGATTTTATACAAAATTGAAACTACCCCCACCCCCTCCCCCCCGTTAGGGGTAGTTAGGGGGTGGTATTGAGTAAAAGAGGTATCAAATTGACTTTTGGTTGTCATTTTCGGTTTCATTATACCAAAAAACGTAGAAATACACATCTGTCTTGATTTTATAGAAAAAAATGAAATTTTCACCCCCTGTAAGGGATGGTAGGGGGTGATAGTGGTCATGAATTTATTTTTAGTTATCGTTTTCGGTTTCAGCATCCCAAAAAACGTAGAAAGACACATCTATCTTGATTTTTTACAACAATTTCAATTTTCACCCCTTAAGAGGTAGTAAGGGGGTGCTAGCGGGAAAACTGGCATTTAAAATTAGTTTTTATTGTCATATTCGGTTTCAGCGATCCCAAAAACCTAGGAATAATGGGGTCTCCCCTCTGGTTCATGACGTTTTTTTTTTTTTGTGTGCCTGTGTTATTTATCGATAGAAACTAAAAAATTTTATCAGTCTCACCTGAATAGAGCCGCAATGAGCGAGCTTTTCCCGGCGCCCGTCCTTCCCACGACCGCCACCTTCTCGCCGGCATTTATCTTGAAGCTCACACCTTTTATCGCAAAAGCCGGCTCATCGGGTTTCGAATCCGCTTTTGGCGGCTTTTCATACTCCAGTGAGACATTATCGAATATTATCTCTCCTAAAATTCGAAATCGAGTTAATTTTTATATCTAATTTGACGATAACATTAGACGCTGACATACAGAATTACATTAGAAAATGAAACTGTGGATAAAAGTTTACAATGCCCTAAAAAAAATAATTAAATTTTTAATTTTATTGTTTATTGTACCTTCATTCGGCCATTTGTTAAAGTCTAATCCGGGATGTGCGGTCTTCAGTGCCTTCACATCCGGCTCCACCGGCGTTTCCGGGACAATGTTCATGTATTCTAGAATTCTTTCCACCTGAAGCATATCAATATAAACTACATTAGAAAACCTATGAGAGTTTATGTCACACACACGCAACAATTTTATATACAATGGAACTATTGAACCACAAATTAATCGCAATGTTTTATATTTACCGATGTCATTTGATTCTCGACCTCTGCGGTCTGTCTCATGCCGTACTGGCACATCCCCACCAGGCCAATGACTTGAGTGATAGCGAGCCCCACGTTACCTCCGTTCGACTCTGAAAGTTAACGTCAATATTTCAAGTTTCGAAGAAATCTGGACCAAAGTTGGGCCCTTGAGGTACTCCCGGAATTTTTTACTCCCGCAATTGCCTTATTTTAAGTTGATAGACCA
The DNA here is from genome assembly GCA_918358695.1 of Melinaea menophilus ssp. n. AW-2005. Taxonomy (NCBI): domain Eukaryota; kingdom Metazoa; phylum Arthropoda; class Insecta; order Lepidoptera; family Nymphalidae; genus Melinaea; species Melinaea menophilus. The sequence goes on from OU911049.1 coordinate 10,310,431, forward strand.
ATAACAAATCAATATTATAAATAAAATCTTCCAAATATATTTAAACGTAGTTTTTAAAGTATATAAGGTCACCTTGTCCGGCGAAGAGGAAGAAGCTGAAGGTGACGGTGGCGAGGTAGAGGCAGCACACCATGTCCATCCACAGTCCGAAGGCCCTGTTGGTAGTGGACACGACGGCCCAGGCACCCGAGTGCAAGTCCTGCAGCTTGTCGAACTCCCGCGCCAGCGTCCTCTGAGCGTGGGACGATCGAATACTGCTCAGGCCGTACACCGTGCCAGTGCACTGCGTCAGCGAGGGGCTGCGGGCTGCGGGAGGGAGGACATTACATACTCCGTCATATTGACATACGATCGAGGTACTAGTTTTCGATCTCTCACCAATAGACTCCACTCGCTTTAACTCCCGACTGGTGCTGAGGAAGAGGGAGCGTAGGAGGTGGAGCAGGAAGGCCACTACCGCGGTGGGAAGAAGCAGCCACCAGTTGACCACGCATACCACCACCAGGATCGCGATCACCTCCAAGAAGAACTGAAAGGAAATATATTGCAGATTATAAAGGATGTATTGCTTTCTATGTTTTTCAAGAGTGGTACATATTTAAATTAAGGTATTTAGCTCGAGTATATTTGGTTACATCTTATCCCGACGTGTCAAATTAACCGACTTACTGACAGACCTACATCTCGCCTTTCCGTGAACGCGATAGTTGCAAATAATTTGAAACGGGTTAAAATTTAAACGCAACTTAAATAGAATTGATTCCGTAAAACCGTTTCATTTAATGCATGTTAAAATATAATAAAGTCTGACCCCGAGGCAGTCGACGAGTGCGACGGGCAGCAGCGTGTCCACTTGGCCCATGTCCTTGGAGAAGCGGTTCAGGATCCTCCCCGACGGGTTGTGGTGGAAGAACCACATCGGAGCGTTTGTCACACCTCTGGACACCATGATTGCACATTTAATTATTCGACCGATTTCATGTAAAACCGGTAAACGGAAATAGAGAGTTGTACCTAAACATGGTATCGTGAAGTGCTACGGAGGCTTTGATGCAGGTGTTGTAAAATACCAGCAGCTTGTTCCAGGTGAAGAACATGCAGACGACGATGAGGGACGCGTAGATGTATACGCACTGGGCGCGGGTGAGATGCATCCAATTAGAGGGAAGCTCCTCGAAGGTTGCTGTTCACAACGACACAAGATATAATTAATAGCAATACATCTTTCTATAATTGTCGAGTATATATCTTGTTAATAAACCGGCTGAATATCCAACATCTAAATGGTTTTCTGTTTTAAGACCTTGTACTCTGTAATATTGGTATAAATTTTTCAATTGCAACTATGACAGATTGATTAAGAAAAAAAAATATCTTACCTGGTGGGTCACCGGTTACATTTCCTATGGTCTTATTTATGTGGCTGTGCTTCTCTTCCATATTTACCCTAATATGAAAAACACGATTTTTGTTAGATCATCCAATATAAGAAGAAGTAATTTAACATACAATTACATTCCATATAATCTTAGAACTCAGTGATTAGTTGGTAATGATGGTTATTTTGAATACTTAACATTACATGTACACTGTCATTGTCTCTCGTGTCAATTATGTCATTTATTTTTATGACAATTGATCAATTTGTCAAAGATTGATTAGATGAGATAGCAAACTATTCAACACGTGAAAATTATACTATAGTATAGTTGTGAATTTCCGTGTATATGAAATAGCCAAGGTAAAAAGTATATAAATATATATATGTTTAAAAATGTATTAATATTGTATCTCACCACTCCTTGAGCCACACGTCGGTCGAGGAGTAGAATATCTGTGCGAGTACGAACAGAGAGCACAGCAGCGCCATCGTGAGGCGACCCCCGCCGTTCTGTATGAAGCCCAAATACACACCGAAGTCCACGGAACCCTTCTTCTGAACTTCCCCTAAACATTCATACCAAAAAACATGCATATTTTACTTCTATCAAAGTAGTGATAACTCAGTTGTTAGAGATCATAGGTTCATCTTGGAAGTTATTTTTAAAATAAAATTAAATTTATTAAGATATTTTTAACGAAAATTAACAAAATATGGCACATTTAAATCTACCTCTAGAACAATTATATAAATTACAATGTTATATATATATAGTGTATGTCTGACCTTCGTATTCGGGGTCCAGATTGTTGTCCAGGTCCATGTTGAAGGAGAGCTGGGACGCCGTCGACAGGGAGCGCTGCGAACGAAGCTTGTGGCCGTGCTCCTGGGAGAGAATTAATACAGTTTACCTCATTTATGCCTTAAAAGTAAAGAAATACATATAGTTAATAGTAATCTACATCTGTCAGTTCATTTAAAAAAGAATCCTAATTGGAAATCTAATAAACTAATTGTCCAAGTACGTGTGAAGAGATTTATTATTTCGACAACTAAAGAAGAAAAAAAATTGGAAAAACTCAAATACATAAACTATGTAATACTAAAGATGATAAGGGTCCAAATTCTAAACACTAACACTTCGTTTAGCGTCCGCCTTCAGGGGATCCGTTTTGATAGACACATTACACACCTGAAGAAAATATTACATAATATCCATTCAATTTAATTTAATTTATTTACTTATTCATTCATTTACATCCATATACTGCGAGTTACTCACCAGACTGTCCTGGTTTTCATAGGAGGCTACCTTCTGCTTCATTTTCTCTTCTTCATCTTTCTCTCCCATCTCTATAAGTTTCTCAAACTCCGGCACGCCGTTCTTGAGCTCGTTGTACGAGCCTTGTGCTACTATCTGGTAAATATTTTGTTACATTCAATTAAAAACTTACTCTCATTGCGAATCAAAAACATTTAATAAAATATTTCATAGAGTATAGTTTGAGTAGCACAATAGTTTATATGTATATAGTATATAGTATAATCTTAACAGATACTGAGAATTATTTAAATTCTCAGACAAATTATATGCTATTGCATATTACGATTGTGATAATTGTGTGTGATAACTGAAGTAAATAAAATGTCTAAATTTTGAATTTATTCTTATACAAATATGTATTATATTCCGTGACGCATTTTTCGTTACATCGAATTTCAAATCACAAGGATTTTAAAGAGTTTCACTCCAAAAATATATAAATAAACATCTATAAACATCTATAAATCTAAAATTTTGAATGTAACTATACAGTATACATGTACAAAAGTGTGTGTGTATGTATGTACCTTCCCAGCGTGCATGACGCAGACGTTGGAGGCGTGTCGTGCGTACTGCACGTGGTGCGTCACTAGCACTGTGGCGTGCTCGCGGAGGAACCCGCGGATACACTCCTCGTATATCGCCTGAGCCACCTGAGGACCACGGACACATTGTTAAACAGTGTACTATGTAACGACACTCAGTAGATATTTAAAATGTTGGCCCCTCACCTTAGCGTCGACAGCGGCGAGGGGGTCGTCTAACAAGTACACGTCCGCGCGCTGATACACGCACCGCGCTAGCGACACACGAGCACGCTGACCTCCAGACAGGGAAGCACCTGGAGGGAGATTCGCATACAGGACACAATACACGCAAAAGGACATTCTACAAGTGAAGAAGAGCTTTAGTTAAGTGACCGAATAACCAATTCATCTCTACCTTAGCGACCGAGAGAACATTATCTCTCAAAAAAATTATCCACACACGGGTTTTAATCAAAGTAGGAGAGTTATTATTTCAAATATTATGTACGTCACATTGCGTATAAGAAACGTCAAACTAAAGATGCAAGTCCAGTTCGTGAGGAATAACCGACTTTACTTTAACCAAATAAAACGATACATAAAAAACCATTTTGTATATTCTCAAAATTCCCGAAGTACCCACCTCTCTCTCCTACAATGGTCTTATCTCCATGCGGCAATATCTCGAGGTCACTTTTCAGTTGGCAGCACTTGATCACCTGCTTGTACCTTCGAAGATCCAGCTCCTGACCGAATAGGATGTTTTGACGGACCTGGGAAGGGGGAAATAATAAAGTTCGTTTTTTTATATATGAAAGGGCAAAACTTGCACTGTACTATTAGCGTCCTTATAACTCGAAGAGCATCTTGTCTTGTGTTGATTATTATCAAAAGGCAAAGTCTGAAATAATATATTTAGGGAACAAGTACACTTGAAGTTATTCCAGCTGTAAGGAACGGTTAACTCACGGAAGCCTCGAAGAGCCAGGGCTCCTGAGCCGCGTAGGCGACGCTGCCTCGGATAGACAGGTGACCCGATGTGGGGGAGATCTCTCTCAATATGGCGAGCAGGATGGTACTCTTACCTGACCCCACCATACCCACTATTGTGGTCAAGGTCTCGGGTTTGATCTGGGGATTAGAAAATAAAATATGACCCTGATGTGTATTAATTATGACCCATATAGCATTATATAATTTGATTTTGAATATACATTTAAACGATATTGTGAAATAATTTACTCACGTTTAAGTTAACACCGTTCAAAGCCAGCACCCTGTTATCGACACCCTCGTCCGTGGTCTTCCAGTGCGCGGTGTAGTCCTTGAGGCTAATCAGTATGGACGGTTTCAGTTGTTCCAGGTTCGACTCCGACTTTATATACTCTTGTTGCCTTTAAAATATATATATTTATACGTATATTATAAAATAACTTCATTGATTATATATTAAAACAGAAGTCTCGATTAAACTTACCCATTGCCAATCTTCTCAAATATACCGTTCATAGTGACGGGCTTCTCGCTATCGATTGTTAATAAATCTGTACCATCTTGGTTATCAACTTCAGGTAACAGGAGGAACTCCTGCATCCTCTTAACACTTACATACGCTTCTAGAGTGAAGGTTATCGCGAGCGGCAAGAAATCAACCAACGAATACTTCATTATGTCATAATATGAAAATATAACGAACACTTTGGCGGCGGTCAGTTCGTTCTTGAAGGATATAAATGCTATAATGCTTAAAAATATGGCAACTTTCGTGTTCAATTTAACACAAGATATCATCACAGCCCGTAACCAGGACATCTTCTTTATTACGTTCATTTCTTTCCTGAAAGTTAAGGCTCGTTATTTTTAGTTAAAAAAAAAATAATAATTAAATAATTAATGATTTATTACAACCTTCTAGCATGTCCGATGATACCGGCGAAGGCCTTCTCCCAGGCGTACATCTTGATTGCTTCTATTCCCTGTATAACCTCATTCATCAATCGTATCCTGTTGTCTGTCCGTAGCGCGGTCTGGTGGCGGAGCCGGCTCGAGATCTTACCGAGATAACCTGTTACGAACCAGTCAAAGATCATGACCCAATAGATAACAACTATATAATAAATTGATCACCTAAGAACTGACCCAAAAGTGTTAATACATTTTTGAATCAATTTTTAGTTTCAAATCTATTCTAAATGTAGAACTAACCCTGCAGCGGTATAAACATCAACAGAAACGCAACCCCTATAAGCGTTGACACCCCGATCTGTTTGTACATCAAGTACACCACAAACACGGCCTCTATGGGAGTCCTGACGAGGTCCACCATGAAGAGGGAGGCCATGTCGAATCGTTGGGCATCTGTTGTGAGGAGGTTCACGACGTGACCCGCTAGACCCTCGGAGGCCTGGCCGCCCGCGTTCAGATCTAATCGCAGGATCTGGAAGACGAATCATATTATAACTATATATCATAGTATATTGTTGTTTTATTATGATTTCTTTGTATCAAACTAAATAAAAACGTGATATAATTGTGAGCGCGTCTTACCTTTCTATATATAAGTGAACAGGTCGCCACTCTGATCTTCATACTCACGTCGAAGGCATACAGTATCATGGGATGCATCATTGTCGCGTTTATTACCATCAAACTGAAATTTTATATCAATATTTAACACAATTACAATAATTTAAATGTAACATATATATATATATTACGTCTATCGCTCGATATCTGAATAAGATTGCAATTATAATTAAACATATGAACTCACCCCACGACGCCTGCAGCATACAAATAAGCCTCATTCTCCTTAACACCAGAATTTTTTGATGAAAAAAATGTTATCAAACCTTCAAGGCACATGGGTATTGTTAATCTGAAAGAAAACAACGTATCGTAAATCATATTTAACGTATAATGTAAATATAACTAATATTAATGCAATTATTATTAGGTATATTACTAAATATTTAGTATTAATTGAATATTTTATAAGCTCACCTAATACCTGTATCCAAAACTGCAAACACTGAATTGACTATAATAAAATGTAATCCGTAAACATTCAGAATGGCCCTCATTAGGGACGGTTTCTTGCCCTTCTCTGTAATGAAAGACATATATACATTTTTATATGATGAGAGTGGACGAGGATGCATTAGCATAAATCCTAAGCTATCTTTATATTAAGTATTAAATTATGTGCAATAAAATATTAAATAAACATATTTTTCCATAAGATAAGTACATTAGAAATATTGTCTGCACATAAATTTAAATAATGTATGTCTGTGATTACAAAAACATTCTCTTCAAGCTTATAAGGTTATTTGCCTAACAATTCAATGTTTTGTTTTCAATATCCGTCTGTTTGTTGTTTTAAAATTCAATTCTGATCGACACTATAATAACTATTATACATATATGCCCAAAAAATAATAAAAAAAATGGGTAAATAATGTATCGGACAGCCGCAGTCGTTGACAACAACTAGTGCACAATGGTAACTTTTGATAAGTAATAAATTCAAATGTCGGATACTCACAGATTCTAATAAATCAAAAATGATGATTTGAACCAATGTTTTAAACCTAAATGTAAGAGTTAAGTTTATATAAAATTACAAGCGTTAAAAAAATTTTTTTGTTGCTTTGATATTTGATATTAAAGAATCTATATTTGCAATATTTGTCACGTCAAGTTAATATTATTCTTTTCACAGTCTCATATACTATTATCAGATTATATTTCAGAAGTTGTTTCAAAATAAAATATATAACAATAATTTCCTTAACTTCCTCCGATGCAAGATGATCGCGCTGATTATATCATATTTACTGATACTTATATAAATTTATTATTTAAGAAGAATTGTTAATGTCTCTTTTCTAATTATCGTAAATATATATCTCATTGTTCCAATGTCTTCCAAGGTCGGACATTCATCATAAGTTGACGACAACAATATCTTAATAAATCTGTCTATATCATATTTTTATATAACTTATGGACTGTTAATAGTTTTAAGAACTTACGCAAACCGTTATACAACTCAACAATGTGTAGTTATACAGTTCTTTATAGCTAAATACCAATTCATTTACTCATTAAAACATTCTTTTCTTAATGTATATGTACAAAAAATGCGCATCAAATTACTTATCCATCTTTAAATGTGAAAGATAATGTTTGAGGTAATTCAAGGTACAAATTCTATATAGCTTAATACATTATTTATAGTAATAGATAGTATAAGGCATAAGGTAATCCTTATAGAAAGTTTCACTATTAAGAGTACATTCGCCTCGATTAATTCATATTAGATTTGGTCACATGTATGAATGAAATTCCAATAAAATATATGATTATTTTCCTTTATTAATAGTAGTAAAATACCGGCATATTGATCAGGAACAACCTATTTATTAACCGACAAGCCCACTCTGATAACACCAAGGACAACCCGCATTACATTAAGAGATAGAAAACCATCGATCCAGTCAATGTATCAGAGAAAACAAAGTAATATATATATATATCGGTTAATAAAATAATGTATGGGGCATGGGGCATAATGCTTAGAATATTAAATGTTGTATATTAGAAGTTCGACTATTGTTTACGAGTATGTCCGTACATAAAATTTACGTTGTCACTTTGCCGCAGGCCATTGTTACACACCACTTGAAGATATCTTATGATTACGAGTGATAAAATTTACAATACTTGTATTTATCATCTATATTTAACTCAGTTCTCAGTTATTTAAACCTTTTTAAAAAAAATTTAAGGGACTTTTCCTTATTGATTCTTTTAGGTCTTCAATATATCTATAAATCTCCTTCATATCTCTCCTACAAGTCTCATATACAGCAACTTGAAATTGGCTAAATATAACATTAACATTAAGCCGTAACCAAAAAAATAAGTCTTGCAACTGGATGTGGCCGCGTAAAGTCGCGGTAAAAAGTATAATAATAAAATATTATACAACATAATTTAATATTCTTCTACAGTGTCTTTAGACAATACACGTTTAGTACAAGTGGAGATTACTTTATGATTTTCATTATAATCTATAAGAGACATTACTAGAATTATATATATAAATAAATACCTAAGATTTACTTACCACGTTGGTAAACACAATTTAATTTTAATTTTTATTATTATATAAAATACAATAGTTGTTGGAATTATGAATTATTTATAAATATATTTATATATATATATATATTTATTTATAAAATATATTTCTTTATAATTCGATATAATTATAGAGAAATTAAATGTAAATTCCGTTTCTGATTATATTTTATAGGATACATATATTTTATTACTTGATATAATAATTACATATTTCCTTATTTATTTATGCTTTTTAGTTATATTTCAGATATAAAATAATAATATTTAAGAGTAAAAATATACATTTTTAGAAAAAACTAAACTACATACCTATTTCACTAAACCTTTATAAGTTTGAGAGAACTTTAAATATTTTTATCGATAGATATTAATCATTGTAATTAGGTGACACGATAATTAGGTATATAATATTATTATATATTTAAGTGACTGTTTACAACAACTGCCTCTGCCTCCCCCTCCCTACCTTTCTTTCAATTATAAACCCTTCAAAATGTATTTTATTTTAATCGAGTTTAATTTATTTTGTTTGTAAACTATCCTTTATATGTTTGGAACAAAAATCTATACGCGAATCAAATATCAAGAAAATGCATCCAACAGATATAAAAAAAAATATTTTTTTAAATATTGTCTTGAGCTCTGTGTTATGAACTGAAACCATATAACGCATAAAATTTATTATATAGTACCCACTCCAGTACTACCGAGAACCAACAACCAGGTATACCAAATTCGGGTCTCAAACACCTTGTCGTTGGTGCAAATAAGTAAGGGTGCTTTGCCCACGAACATGGATAATGCCACCTCATCCTTTATAACAACTATCACTAACCCCCAAACCTTTTAAAGGTTCTCCAAAAACACCTCTCCTAACGAAAGCGAGGTTATAGCGATGGGCGAATATATAACGGTGTTATAATATCAAGTTAATCAGGTGCCGATAGCTAACACCGTTATCAATGTAAGTACACGCGTTTAGTTTATTTTGCTTAAATGATAACATTGTAAAAAATAGATTTCCATAAAACGATAAAGTAACAACGCTGCTAGACACTAGTAGATATATTTAATAGCATTCAAAGTTAATAGCAATATGTAATTAATTTGTAAAAATGTTGCCCGTAGCTTAAAAATGGTGCGAAATTTGTGTTGACAATTGAATAAACAAGATATCACCGTTCGCGTAACGCCTAGCACTGCTCTGTGTTGCTCTACCTCTTATTCCCGAAGTCAAATGTGCGTAAATAAGTTAAACTTCAAAAACGTTTTAAATTTTGCAACTGACCAACTGACAATTTAAAAGTCCTCCACTAAAGCCAAATTATTTAATATCGTTAAGAATTATTGCGCGTTCTTTAACATTTCATATGACGAAAGTATTTTTTTAAATCTAACTAAAGCCTTTGATGAAATCGATTATACAAACGATAGAATGCAAGATTAATTTTTAATGACTCTCCAATTACGACTTCATTTAGAACACATAAAATCATAAAAAAAATATGTTTGTAAGAAGTGTTACATGAATTAGATTCGACTTAAAATATAGTTTACATTTAAAGTTCCTCATGACCGATACCTATCTTCGTAACTATACTTATATGTTAACAGCTGGAAAAGTCAAAAATATAAAAAAGAAGCCTTAGAAAGAGCCGTAAATCATGAACAAACTTATAACCTTGTTTGTATGTCAAAGCATAACATAAAACCTACTCACTTTGTAGTAAAATCACTTTGTCACTATTTTTGTCAGTATGTCAAACCATAACATAAAACCTACTAATTTTGTAATGAAATCACTTTGCCACCATTGAAAAGCCTACACTCAGGAGCCGATTGAAATATACATTTAAAAACAATGAGTAAAAAAAATAAAGAATTAGAGATAAATTTCAATTACATTGACATATTCGCTTTTTCAAAACACAATGCATAATGAAAATTGAAAAAGATCACGTTTACGGAATAGGTATGACAACTAAACTGGATGGTGATTACGATTAATAATTCTGATATTATAATGGGACCATACATCCAACGTATCATCCAACTGAAATACTGGGAAGTGACGTCACGGGTAACAAGAACTCGAATATTTATAAAAATTATATTTCTGAGTCACCCCAGCATTATATGATATGATGACAATCCTTTATCTTGTATACTAATACTGAATAGAATGCTCAAAATAAATATGACGTGAAAATAAACCATACTACCATTTTTAATCTACTAATCTCGTTTTTTATTATGAAATCCGGAAAAAAATATCTAAATAAATATTATGTGTATTAACACGAAGGACGCTTTGTTAAATAAAGGCTTATCAAAGTAACAATCTTCATGTAACTGGTACGAGGCCCCACAAATACGACATTTGATTTAATTAGTTCTCATATATATAAAAGACTACAAGACTATCATATAATATTAACAGGTGAATATGCGAAATTTAATATAACTAGCCGTTACTTGCGATTTCATCCAAGTTACGCCATGAATAAAAAATACATACGTTTAGAAACATACTGTAGACCAAATTCAAAACAGCTTAAGGCTCGTGAAAAAAGAGAATTTGTGGCCATAAAATATGTATGTTGACTGGGACAACAATTTTTGTAGTTTTTTTATGAAAAAAATAATCTTTTTTTGGTTGGATTTTTGGGGTTCCTCAAGGTATAATGTTAGGAAATCTATATTATCTTGTAAATAATACAATTTAAGATTTTATTTGGTATACAATAAGACAGAAATGACGACAAATAATATTGCTTTCTGAGTAATATTTATGTTTTAAGGATTGGTCGGTCATAAAACGAGACAACAGCTGAACCAGACGACTAAGCATGGCGCCGAGTTATAATTCAATACAAATATCTACGTAAGGAAACGTAATGTACCTACTGTTTAAACAAAAAAATACAATACTTTAATATCTATTAATAACTATATTTACACTATCTATTTATGTAAATAATTTATTAAAAAATGCAAATATATTTAGAAGCTCCGCTGATAAGATAACTGACAAAAAACTGATATGCATTTAGTTATTGGATTATTCGTAGAATAGAATTGAAGTTGAGTTATAAAAATAGATGTTTTATTTTAAGTATGTTGTAAAATGGGAATGCCAGACCCAATATTAAATCATTCTATACTGCAACCGATTATCTAATTTAAAACAATGTGTTTAAATATTTTGGCAATCATTTAACATATGAGCTACAAAGCAAACTTTCGCCCTTGTTTGTCCGTCCGAATATTCCGAATATTCTGAAACTATTACTACACTTTTTTCTTTCTATTATTATGTTTTTTTTTTTAAATGATCAAATCCATAGGAGACATTTACGTTTATTCTAAGTCCAAAGCTCCAAAGCTATTTTCAACCATTAAGGTTTTCTAACTGACATGACAAACATGATAGAGATAGATATATCATTTGTAGCGAAAATAAAAAAGAAAAAGACGAAAAACATTATTTTCCCTGATCGTTGTACTCACCTTGTTTCTCCAGCTGTTCTTTCCATTTTGCTCCCAGCACGTCGCCGCGCGGCGCTGCTCTGTGCCCCGGAGTACATCTGGACATACATACTTCTTTATACTTACTTTCATCAGTTTTGGATCAGTTATATATAAGCTTTGTTTAATCTAGATGTCGTTAGAGATTTCTACAACCGCCTTGCCCTAATGACTGATTAATGACGGTAATTTAAGATTTTTTATTTCTATAAGACACAATTTTTTGTTTCATTCATCTATTTCTAGTCTAAGTTTAATTATATGCTAGTAAATCTTCCCAATAAGGTGTATAATTAATATTTATGAGCTATAAATCTTCACATGATAATAATAAATCCCAGCTCACCTGTACACGTCTGATATACTGAGCTGCCCTTTACGTCCTTTAGCGAATACAGGTACAGTGTACCTGAAATAAGATAATTAATAAATATCATAACCGATTTTTTATCACAGGTCCATTTAATATTTCAACTAATATTATGAACGCCAATAAAGTATCATCTATTGAATCTTCACACAACAGTTTTCCTATTGCTTTCTGATTACTCTACTGTATTTTTTTAACACTAAACCTACCAAGTACCGGTCAAATTGACCTTTCTTAAACTTTTGTAAAACTTACACATTTAATCGTTATAATATCGTTATCAAACTACATGACAATTCTTAGAATATGTATATAATATTTTCTTCACTCTTTACTTTTAGTAATTTCCATTATTACATGCGTTATATAATAAAATAACTTTTAATTACCGGTCAATTTGACGGCGTGCGGTAGGAACAGGTATACAAGAATTGTCGGTAGGTTTAGTGTTAAATAAAATGGTTTTTTTTTTCCAAAATATGACAAAATTTGACACGTTTACACTTAAATTAATATTAAAAATAATAGAATTATATCATCCAGAGTTATTATATAATAAAATAGTTAATATAAAATAATAACTTTATAATATTAAAAACTGGCTTACCAATAGCTTAGCTTAGAAAATATGTTAGCAGTCTCCCGAGGATTCTGCTTCCTCTCGATGTCGAAGTATCCAGGGTCCATTTGTTCTGGAAACCACGTCACTGTTATAAATCACTTTAGGGGGTTTACATTTTTTAAAAATAGCCATTTAGTTGTTAATACAAAAAATTGTTTTAACAAACTTACTGTTGTTTACCTTTTTATTATATTAATGTTGATTTGAAGTTGTCTTCATAATTTATAACTGAAAAGAAAAAAGGTAATTTTAGTTAACTTTTCAAATAATCTCCAGAGGATTTTATTACATCACTTGAATAAATAAATGAATATTTTTCTTAATTATTAACACTATTTATGTTATACAAATACGCAAGTCATTCTCTTGAAGAAGTTATACATATATCCACTTTTACATAATATAATATATATTTATATAAACTTTATCAAAGACTTACACATGCACCACTTTATAGGAACCTACTTCACTGAATGATTGTTTGAAACTAAAATGATACTTATAAAGGAGTTTTATCACTTATCTGTTATCATTTACAAGAAAAATAATGCAAATATTAAATATTAAATAACTGAATAAAATGTATAGATGGTAAATAAAAGTTAATCAGGGTTGGCAGATATAATTATTAATTAATTGTATAATCATTATAATTATTGGTGACCCTGAAACTGTTAGCGAGATGTTTAAGTTTTAAATTTAATTAATTATATATTATTATTTATTATTAACAAATATGTTCAATTAAAATATGTTTTTTGATATAGTTAAAGATAATTGAATACAAAAAACCATGAAACTAATAAATTTTCTGTTTCTGTCAATAATTTACTTAATATATAAGAAAAGAAAGAATGATCTTGCAAAAATAACTAAACAGTGAAACTGTTAGTTGATCCTGATCCAATTTTTGCGATCAAAGATTGATATAACAATCCGTTTTTGGTGCAACATCTTAAGCGATAACCAGACAGACTCTGCCCCTTATGTTGATGTATAGACTATAATACTAGGATTGCTGTACAAAATTATATATCATTCTCTAACTCTTGGACATTCTCTTTGACACCTGGGTATGAAGTAATTTAGGTGTTAAGTGTGGCTTTAAAAAGTAACAAGACAAGCCCGCTGAGTTTCTGTCGCCAGCTCTTCTCAGGATATATAGCTTTCCGAGCTGGTGGTAGCTTAGACAACGACAAAATGTTTTGTATAATATACTTTCAATAGAACTTGATTTTGATAAAACAAAAGTCAGAATAAAAGTTAATATATCTTTTAAGTTAGTACGAACGAAGCGAGCGGAGACTCTATGTGAGACTTTTTGCATTCCATGTCCGGGGTTAGCATGAAAACGGCTTTACCAATCTTCATGAAATTTTGCATATTTATAGCAATCGTTATAGCGATGGTTTATAAGAAAAGAAAAAAAAACTCATGTCGTTGAGGAATAATCACCAAAAAATTACAGTCCCATAGATTTAAATGTAAAAAAATTTCGCTGTGTTTATTTGATTATTATATATTTTTTTACTGTCGATATCAGTTTTGAACACTGAATTGAAGTTGGGTTAGTCGCTTCACTCAATTCGCCGAACTCTACCCAGATTTTGCGAGCGCGAGTCAAAATCGAGGTCCCGTTCGCGCCCCTAGTACATATATACCAGTATGTTTGTAAGTTTTACTAGATGAAATTTTAGATATAGCGAAGTCTATTAAAAACTCCTAAATATAATCTCTCAGCTGCACTCGTGATAAATAAACCACAGACGACCTTGCTTTGTAATTGTCTACAATAAACACTACACAATTATAAAATATCAAGGGCTCTCATTATGATTAACTAATAATCTTATAGAGGACGTAAACGATCAAACATTAAAACATAAACTTCGTTATTTTACTTATAAAATGATCGTGTTATCAATCGAGAACCCTGAATATGATTATAAATCGATCTTTACGAGACTTATATTGAGTGGTACTAGTAGTTTGTCTCCTGGCTCCACTCGCGTGCATTTTACATGTAATAAAAGATCTACTTTCTTCGATGGTGATATAAAATTCGTACTAAATTATATATATTTAGTTGTATTTATTCTAAATTTGCTTTTTTTTTCAATAAAATTAAATAAGTTCATATTAGTTATATTAATCCACGTTGCTTTACTCCTATGTTTAAAATATCAATTTATATTACCAAATAGATTGATCCAAAGTAATAAAATTCGGGGCAAACTGGTAAGAAACACCGTCGGAGATATTGGTTTAAAACTGGAGAACCCTGTAATCTTATCTTATAATAAAATAAATTATACAAATAAAATTAATGTGTCTGTAGTACCTACACTAGGAGCGAAAACAAAACCTTAATTTCGACTCGCTGTGCTCGCGAAATCTCGGGTGTCGTTTTGCATATTGAGCGACGCGAGCCCAGTGCAATGACTCATCGTTTCCCATTGACTTCAATGGGATATCAGTTTTTTAACGATTATTCCTCAACGACATGACATTTTTCATTTTTTTTTAAACTTTATCTTAATGTGTGTCTGTTTGATTGCAAAATTTCGTAATTTTCCTTCAAGTAGTTTTCGAGCCTATTCGTGACAAAGAATGTGAAAAAGTCTCCAGTAGAATGCTCCGCTTGCTTCACTCAATAACTTTCTTAGTCTGTCTGTTCGGTTCGGCTAAACTCTGAAACGGTTTCACCGATTGACGGGACCTATCACTGTTGGATAACCGATGTTATAAGTAACTTAGGCTTTTATAAAAAAATATACCACGCGAGCAGAGTCGTGGGCACAGCTAGTATATCATAAAAAACTTTAGCTTTGTTTACTATTTCATTATAAATAGACATGTGGATAACAATTATTCATGAGTCATAAATACATATTGTATTGTGTGAATATCCTTCCGTATTTAAATGCATTTAGATGATAAGTAATAAAAACAAATATATATAATGTGTGTGTGTGCGTGTGTGTGTGTGTGTGTGTGTGTGTTTCTTATCGTCACATCATGTGTGGACATGGTACCAACGTGTTTGTTAAGTTTTTTCTCGGTCATTGCCTTGTTTAATGAACTTGGCGAGTCGAATTTCGCGTATGAGATATTCTAAACAACCTTTTCAATGTAATTTTAACATATTTTTGTAAACGTTAAACTTTTTTATGTGATTATTTCTCTTTATTTTTCTTATTTTTACTCAATAACATTATAATTAATTAATATACATATTTGTTTTGGAAGACGTCACGTAAAACAAATATCTGTTTTAAAATTAATTAATGGTCGTATCATTTGTATTTATAAAAAAAATCTTATTTCTATAATACAATAACTAACCTTTATATTAACTTTGGGTAAATAATCAAAACATAAAAGATATAACCTTGACTTCCCCGAGTTTTATGTTTGCCATAATGCCCTGTGACGTCAGCAATCAATATGGCGGATAGATTAGGCGTTCGCGGCGTCGTCCGAAATTTTGTGATGTTTTATTTATTACAACATTTATTTAGAATTTGTTAAATAAGAGCAATGCAAATGTACCGACACCGTTTATAATTGATTATGACAAACAATCTCTCTTTAAATAGCAAAACCGAGAGGCTGTGAAATTAAGATAACTCACTCTTCAATTCACAACCAGATAACGGATGTTTTAGATGCAATTTAATTTAAATAATTATCACAGCCTTATTATTGAGCTGGTAGAGTAAATAAGGATTATATTATGAGCAAGAGGCCTTGTTGGGAAGCGTCTTTAAGCTTAGCTAAGCTATATCAATATTTCATTCATGCGTAATTTGATAACGTCTCTTCAGGTTACCAGTTTGACACACTAAGTTCAACAAACTCCACACTTTGCAATTTGTATTAAGGTAACAAAAACTAATTATATGCAAAATAGAATCTCATTAAAATATATATTACATGATTAATTGTTGTTTGTAAATTTATGAATAATGAAGTGTAAAAAAGTGTAAAAAACGTGGTGTAAATATTAATTAATGTATTTACATAATATAGGATATATTAACATGTGTTGGTTCTCATGAATCATGATTTTCGAACTTTCATACACATTTTTTTTTATTATGTAAATATTTTTCTACGCCCGTTCATTATTATTAAAATGAAATCCAGAACAATTTTTTTCTTAAAATGTCGAATTTTCAAAATATACATAACCATAGTAGAATTATAACAAACCATGTTGTAAATAAATAGTTAAATAGTAACTATCAAATAAAATACTTTGAAGTTTAGGTTCATACTTAATAATAAAAGAAATGATTCATTGCACATTTTGATATAGACTGACAATAAAGACTGACCATAGACAATAAAGTCTAGTTGGTCCATGATTAACGGCAAAGTTTAGAAAAAAAAATTTCATTAGACTCTGTGGTGTTTTACAGACAGTAATTAGTAGAACAAACCTTTTCTTTTATCATCCCCTTCCCCCCCCCCCCTCATCACTTACAGTTACATTTATAAGTAATAACATTAGCAATTACCAACTATTGTATTCGGTATACAAGTAATTATAATACTTATTGCTGTATACTTTACTCTTGGACTACCAAAAATTTAAGGCTTTTTTACTAAAAGGTCGCTCTTGACAGTTACCGACCGCAATTTAAGACTCAGAGTCGGTTTCAAAATGGAAAAACCCAACACCAATATCGCAATACCAAGATAGCTATAATTATAATGAAAATAAAAAAGTATTTTTATAATCTAATTATATATAATTATATATTTTCCTCTTCCAACTAGTGTTTAGCATTTAATTTGTTGCGGTTTAAAGATTGAATGACGAATGTCAGCATCGATTCGTGTGCTACCATTTAATAAATAACATAAAATATTTTTATATAAACAAATATCTCCACTGTTCCATAAAGCTTATATTTTGATAGAACAGAGTCACGTGGCGTCACTAGTATTGTATTTTAATAACCACTTACGTAGTTATTGTGATTACATCTTTTTTATCAAAAATATAAAAAATATATATATTAAATATTAAATTTATCAAACGTAATATTTATTTTAGCAGTTTTTGTCTTAAACAACTAAATGATAAGAAGTTTAAATAAATGAAGATAACTCAAATAACTCAAACTAAACGTTCGATTTTGGTATTGATAATGTATGTATCGTACATAATTTTATATGCTAAATGCATAGTGAAGTGATGCTGTTGATTTGGTACTACAAGAAGACACATCAATTATAATTAAATGTATGTATATATGTGCAGCTGTTGATTGTGCTAACTCATGACCGACAATTCGATCTTGTTTATATATTTAGTAGTGGAATATAATCAGTAATATCTATAAGAGCGTATGCTTTAAACGGCTTGTAATCTGATAATTACAGGTAATTGAATCGGGATTCAAGAGGTTTTCATGACTTTTAATTGATTAGAATATTACAAGTGGTTGTAATTGAGCCATCGAATTATAATTGGTTATTTCTAGATTATTATCGGGAAGCGAGGGGTCGGTCAATAATTTTTCGAGAAATTATTATCTTATGAAATATACTTTTAAATAAATATATCAACAGTCAAACTTGTACAAATATAATCTTAACTCTTAACCGTTAGGGAAACTTCTTTTTGAAGCAACATCACATAAAAACTACTGAACCGATTTGAATGAAAATTGGCAGAGCTGTAGAGTTTTGGAATGAGCATGTTTTTAAAAAAACAGAATAAAAATATCTCATTCCGTTCAGAAATGATGGTCAAAAAATTGAGAGGGCTCAGCTTAACTCCCGCAGCGCACGGCGACGGATCCTAGTGTAATTTAATAATTTTGATTAAATTTATAATAATTGTAGCCGTTCGATATTTAAATTACAACCCACTTACCTCAAAATTGGGACCTCAAGGTTGATATATCCATTGAAATAGAAAAGTCATCCATCAGCAATTAAAGTAATTTAGAGTCTCAAATTAAACCTTTATCTTAAACGACCTTGTATCAAAAAACGGAAACAAAAAAAAAGAACTTCATTTTGTAAACATTATAATCTTAAAGTAATGGCTACCTCGTAATAGGAAACCGACTTACAGAGCTCAATTTGAAATGATTACTCATAGTAAAAAAGTAATTGGAAACCTTCAATCTCCTTCTACATATGTGAGATGAGGTCTGAGATAATGATAGTTTTATGATAACAATCTTTATCTTTAACTATCACCTATACGCCAGGATATCTAACTAGGTTAGCTAAAGAGAAAGATAAGAAATTGTTTTTCCTTTTGAGGGCGCCATGATGTCTTGTTTCCTGCCAAATTTCACGATTCTAGGTCAAGGGGTCAACCCCATAGACTCGGATTTATTATCGACTGATAAAATCGGTATAATTGACCATTTTTAATTTCACTGACTGACTGCCATGTTTAATTTTAATTTTAAAAGAAATGTACATTTAAGTAACCTTCAAAGGTTTCCTTTTAAGATAAAAAAACGCGATAATTAAAGACAAATATCAACTTATTAAATACATACACACACACAAACGCACACTGGGAGACCGAACGGAATATTGAATATTTAATCATGAAAACATTATTGTTCGCAGGAGGGATGTGTGTGTGTATGTATAATGAGAAGTTAAAGGTTATAGTGACTGTTTTTAACTATCATCAACCTTACGTAACTAATAAGTATTACAAATTATCCTTCATCTCAAATTCATGGTCAAGAACAGTCAGGAAAAAAGTTTAGAATATTTTAGAACTGCTACTGAACGGAATATCAAATACAACGCCTTTTGTAACATTAGAGATGTAATCACTCCTCTCGCTGACTTGTCAGAGCTCGCCCTTGATGAGATAACAGAACTGTGTTAAACACATGTCAATGAATCACAGTGTTCGATACACGCGATGTTTTATTAAAATACAATCATTAATATGAATGAAATTGTTAAAACTTACGCAATGTCCCGAGCTTTTCAAACAGCGACCGAATAAATAACATTACTTTCATAAGTCATAGAAGGGTCATTTCAAAGTCAAGTACACGTTAAGCCGTTTAAGCTTCGGCCCTCATTAGTATATTTATTTGATTTATATAACATTACAATAACATATAATAGATAAAACTTTCTAATGCGTCATTATCCACTTGGATATCTAGTTTATAATATTATTATATTATATTGATACACGTTAATAAGAACACGTGGACGCTTGTCGGTCTAAATTAATATTAATTGAACTTGTAAAGGTCGAGATGCATGTATTATATTCATCATCTCAATGTCACAAAACTGACTGACATATGACATTGTATATCCCGACAAAAATAGATGTCATCTACATACAATTTCTTCTTCATACAATTAAAATATATGTAAAATGAATTAAATTATCAGCTAAATACATAGTTACTAATAAACGAATCGAGTTTTCACACAAATACTCTCCAATTTCGTTTGTTATCACACCGTACGAGGAAGTCTTGCGAAAACAAATCCGAGACCGTTATGAGAAATTCTCAGAAACAATAATACCTTTTTTTCCTAATAATATATTCATCAAACAAAGGAGTTGTTTGTATGGAGATTTAACTTTTGTTAGCTCTGGTATTACTGAGTTAATGTACTTTTTATATGTAAAAGACAAAGGAGATTGCACCGATAATATTATTTGTTTTGAAGTGATTATATTTCTAGACTTCAGTAACGCAAGTTGTGTTGATGTCAAGCGGTATGATTAGTTCTATTATATGACATCAAATCTATTGCCGCAAACTTAGATGCCCTGATATCAAATTAATCTAGAGTTCTAGATCTAACGGACTAAAAACGGACTGTGTCCAGGGATTTCGTACAAATTTGTATACAAATAGTTCGTCCGTCAACACATTGCTCTTATTACTACACTATATTATATAAGTTAGATTCTAATATACAATTCCAAAGTATAACTCCATGATTTAGAATTGACGAGAAACTCAATGGTTCATACCTTAACATTAGAATTGTATTATTACAATTCTGACCATATAGTGACCTTATTATGACGTGAGAAGCAGTTAATCCCATAAAAACAATAAGTAACTATAACAATACCGTTTTTTAAAAGGTCATTGACAATCATGCTTGTGTCTTGAATATTTTAAACTTATATGTGATAACTATAAATTAAGTATTTATTTTCCTTTACTTGCGCTGAGACCTTGCTCACCGAATTAAATTATTCTAGGTCAATGGAAAATACCCTAAAGGTTTTGATTTATTACCGAATGTTAAAAAGTGCTTGCAAATATTACATTTTTTAAGCGTAAACTATTTAACAGTACCAACGGACAGTGGGCTCGATTTTATATCTATTTTAAACATAAACACCCACGCTTCTAAGAAAGTTCATTTGTGAACCAAAAAGGAACTAATTATGTATAATATTTCATTTAATACCTCGAAAAGGAAATGTAACCGTTATACGAAGCCTTTTAAACTCGAACCAGAATTAAACTTGTCTATTTTACATTTAATATAATAATATTACATTTACATTTTCTACGATTATAGAAATGAATTAATTGTTACTGAATATTTTGATATACAAATTTAACTATATCTTGAGCGTATCTTTGAATGCCACGAATGACATTGACGTATGTCATAGTGACGTCAGATTTATGTACATTGAGTGAAATGTTTCTGTTCTGAATATTTTCATTAAAAAAATAACTATATCTGGAACGTAACTTTGAATGCCACGAATGACATTGACGTATGTCATAGTGACGTCAGAATTATGTACATTGAGTGAAATGTTTCTGTTTTGGGTTAAAAAATACGTGGATTGACACAGAGGTTAAGTAGAAAAGTAATGGTTTAAACCAAGTGAGGATAATAAATTTAAAATGTAAATGTATTGAGGTCACTCTTACGTCACACGACATTGGAGTCGCTTATGGGCATTATACAATGTTATTAAATTACTTTACATATAGCTCTGTTTTCGGGCTTCGTTTCTGATGTATGATTTAATATTGTATGTGTGGTTATTAAGTTTTGAGTTTTTGTTAGTGTGATTGGTTGAAAACAAAAAACATTTATCAATTAAAAGATGTTCGAATTGATGCTCCTAAATTTATTATAGAAAAAAAAAAATTAAAATTAAGAACTTTTTTTGTGTTAGTTTTTCTTATAATATTTTATTAAATAAAAAAATAAATATTATTATAATTTTTACATTTACATAGTTCTTAGTAATATCAAGTACGTTATCTTACCACAAAAATTCCAAAATTAATTATCCATACCGATCTGCAATACTGCAATTAAGGATTGAAATAACAATTCCCGTATAGTTTTGATCCAATGAATATTAGAATTGTCTCTCTGGTGATAGCAAAAAATATTATCTGGCGGTAAGAGTATACGAGTAATATTGAGTCCATAAAAGGTTTTAGCCACATACTATGATAACATTATAAAATATCAATAAAAATGAACGATACGCCAATCAAAGACAATCAGTTTAATTGCTGTTTATAATTGTACACGCCTGGATTATCTAGAGTGTGAGTGATAGCAACGCATTTCTATTATGATTCAATTAATTGGTATGAATTTTTTAATTAAAAACAAATGTTTTGATATAAATATAACACTCGCATTCAATAGTAGAAAGAGAGTCTACTTTCAATGTTATTTTATTTATTTATTTATTTACATATTTTTCCAAACGCGCTGCTCTGAGAAGAACCACACAACAAACTCTGCCAAATATTTTTTTTAAAAGTTATTACAGGGACAAATGAGACGGTACACCTTTTAAGGTGTGTTGCTTATAAACATTAGCAAATTTGTGGTCACCGTAGTGGAGGGTGAAGTAAACTAGGGCACATATTAAGGGAAGGGGAGGGGGAGGTCGTTCAGGCGACCGAGTCTCTAAAAAGTCGAATACTTTTGTGTTTATTGTCATAAACATTTTATTATGGTATACGACCTGGTTTCCTTCGAATCAATGACATTTCTGTTGTACCGGCAGCGATCTTGGTGATATAAACTATGAATATATTTGTTAGGGTGCGGTCGGTGAAAGAAAGTCACTACATACAAATGTGACCCGCACTAGGATATAAGAGCCTACAATACCAGTTATTTATTTAAAAACCAAAAATAGCCTATCCCTACAAATATGGGTTAAGTCCAAAAAAAAAACGAAATCCGACAGTGACTGTGGGCGAATTAATAAGAGTTTGTACCACACACACAGCGTCTTCGCCGGCGAAGACGAGGCTCCCACCCAAGCACGTTGCTCCGGCGTTCTGCCGTCGAAGGACGTTAGTGTCAAGTCCTAACCCACATCCAACCCTCGCTACCCACCTAACGGCGTCCTGAGCCGTGGTCCGAGCCTCACAGGAGGTGCCCTCCAGACGCGCGTTCCCCTTTTTTAAGGGCGGGTCTCTGCACCCATCCATTCCACCGATGACGCTGTCATGGCCAGTATAGCTAACAGCAAAGACACAAAAAAAAAGTTTCTAAGCGAGGAAACAAGCGAACAGACGCTAGTTTTCATATATTTCACTAATATCTGATAAAATAACTTTCTGGTATGGTATTTAGTATATGCGATCTAGAATAATGGCTTTACTTTCCAACATATCAGTGATTAACTCTTCAATCATACAACAATAACTAAACACATACACATATTATGATATTAACCGTTTCCTGCCAGATATCGTTCAGTTTAATTAATAAAGTTACATAATACACTGTATATGTGCAAAATGACGTGTATATGCATTCTATTCTATTATATTCTAAGTAACATATTTTTTCAACATATTAAAACAATTATATACCAACTTGTTATACCTAAACAATTATATTTATGTATAGCTATTTTGTACGTGACAATCTTTTAACATGCATATTTTGCTAAAATATATATAAGAATTTATTGAACAAATGTATGTATGTATGTATAAAAAGATAACTGTAAAAGGATGTTAAACTGACGCAAAACCGAATAAAAAAATAGTTGGAAAATATATTAAACATTCATCACTGAAGGTCGTTTTTATTGTTTAGTTTATCTTGAGGCTCCACCGTGACACCTAAAACAAATTTAATTCTACCGAAATTCCTACCAAAAATATTTAGTTATCTTAAAAAAGGATTATTCCATTCAGTTTTGCGGACACATCTAATGAATCGATTTATTTCTTGTTAATACAATTTGTTCACGACTCCGTGGGTAAGTGGTGAATTAATATGTAAAAACTATTTAATAATAAAATTATGATATTTAAACTATTTAATAGATTTTTTAAATGTAATTTTAAATAACATTAAGAAATATATCGTCCGTGTTACAAATTTGCTTCAACTTAGAATAAACATATGTTTAACATTTTATATTATATTTTAATTTATGTTTATTTGTTTTAATTAAGAAACACACATGGAACAAATTTTTATAGAGTATTTTTTATTAAATATAAAAATTTCTTATCACGTTACGAGTGTTCGTTCAATATGTATTGCACAATATTGCAAACAAACCATTATTCACTGTTTAGACAAAAGTTGTCACATCATTATATTTAAACACGTCAAACCAACACTTTTATCTCACAAATAGAATTAATAAACACCAAGGTCAAAATGGCGGTTAAGTACATGTCAAATTTGACAGATATTTTATAGGTTAATATTTAGGTATATATTTTTCCTTGTAGGACAAAAAAGTTTAAATAAAAACGAGTTTAAAGTACACATATACATATATAAAAATGTAAAAATTTATACAATTCACGTGTAGAGTGAATCATTCTATATACTTCTAGTACAAATTACATTCAATTATATAACATGAATAGAAATTATTGAACTGTAGTGGTCACTCGTTAGGCGTGTGCTGACTTTATAATATATTCATATATTAACGATCCTTTTAAACATTATTATAATTAGAGCGGCGCCACAGAATAATTAAAATATTACAAAGATATTTAATAAATAAATATGTGAATTTTTATAATCGCTCGAACACTGGGGCAAAGGTTTGAATCTAGGAGACTCTTACAAACATTAACTAACATAAGTACTAGGACGCATTTTTTGGATGCTCGCCTAAAACTTTTTTGGAACCTCCATGTTAAGATCATATTTTTTTTTATTTTAATGTTAATATAATCAAAGAAATATAATTATAATTATTCTTAAAGCTTTTGCAGTGACAAAATTGTTTAGTTTATTTTATTATAGTCAATTATAGTTTAATTTTGACAACCTCTTATTGTCGTTTTGGTGATGAAAATGAGAAAAAAATATCAAATATGTTTGTTCTTTAAAATGTATTTATTTACCATAAATAGGCTGTGCTCTGTCTGAGGGTAAGTCGAAACCTTGGTCGAGAAAGTATTCATTCAAAGGATTTTTTTTCTTGAATTTGTGTAAATAATTTAATACAATCAATAATTTAATAGTAATAAATTGAAATGTAGTGTTTTTAAATAAAATCTTTTTGTATTTAATCACAACGCTTGGGAATTAATACTGTTTGCCTCCTTCATTTTAGAGAGTCGCACAGCTCGCCCAGTTCAACTTTCTATGGGATAAACAAGATAATTCATGAGGTTTATTCTACAAACTTTCAACAATTTATTCTAACATATTTTATATAAGTAAAGAGAATCCTTTAACTCTGAATTATCCAATCAAAGCGGGCGTTAGCTAGCTCAGAGTGACGAAAGCACCCATAGTGCTGAAAGTCTAACTCTGTATATATACGCGCAATATCGATTTTTTTATACAGGAGACCTTCTGGTATGAGTGTGGTATTTTTAGAAAGCCCTTGGCCCATAGACCCAGAAAATGCATTTACACTTAGCAATATACCTACCGCCTCACCTCTACGGCCGTTTGAAAAATGAGACTAAAATTTAGTTTTTGGCTCCGCACCAGTATAAAATCACTTATTTCCACCTTGAAAAAGATTTTCCTAAAGGTCCTCGTCGAGACCTTTTCAACAAGCCCAAAAACGCCAAAATCCGACCACCGGTTGATGAGATATGACATTTTGAAAATTTTGACTGGCGCCTCCATCGATGATTACTTTGTCTGTGTGTGGGTATATTCGTAGTTTCAACTGATTTTGTTCAAACTTTCAGAGATTGAAGTACATCAAAAACAAAGACTTTTTTGTTCTACGACATTTCGATTTGGCCGCCATGTTGGCCGTGGCCAGCCCTCGAAAGGCCAAAAATGGCCATTTTTCGTACAGGGACTGTGGCCAAACCAGTTGACGTACATTGACAAATTGGGCATCATTGGAAAGGTCTCAAGCTCATCTTTTGAATAATGTCCATTTTAATGGCAAAAACATTTGTTGGCGTGACATTTTTGGTCAAAAGGCAAAAAATGGCCAACTGGCCGGGGACAGATCGGCCATTTTCTCGAAAACGGCGCCAACGATTTTTTCGAAAATTTCCTCATTCGTAGCCCCAAATTAGAGCTAAAATTTGGTATATAGCATATGTCTAGAAAAACTCGTTATTTTGAGATATGGCCGTGAGAAGTTCAAAAAATCATGAAAAATGACCAAAAATGGTCAAAAAATGACTTTTAAAGCCAGAATCGTACTCACAACACGGTTAAAATTCAATGCTAGTTGCACAGTGAATAAACTCACTAACGCATTGCCGTCTGTAACAATAAAACAAAATTTACAGAAAAAAATCTGAATACTGAAGAAATTCTGTTTTGAAGCAATGAATTAAAGAAATAAATGGAAACTGAAAAAATCAAATGAAAAAAAATCGGGCACCTGTGGAAATCGAACTCGAGGTCTCGTCTTTGTCATTACAACGCTCATCCTCTGAGCCAAAACACTCTCATTTTGTCAGAGGCAATTATTCCAAATAAATGAGTATATATTTGCATGAAAAATAATCGCACAGCATTTTGTTTCCAATCCTTTTACAAAACTATTGATATCAAAACAAAAACTTCTCAACGAAGTAAATACCGAGTGACGAAAGCGAATCCACTGACAAAACTCCTGATATGAATTTTGCGACGAAAAAAACCACGAACATTTTTATTCACAAACGTAAACAAACACAAAAAATGTGAATGTGTTCGGAACGTTGCCAACTTGCCTTGATCAATCTAATAAAATAAAATCAAAAATGCAATTTGTGTGTTTCGAGCACATTCAAATTTTTTGTTTGTATTTTTTTTGTTTGTTTTTTTGTTTGTTTGTTTGTTTGGCAACGTTCCGAACACATTCACATTTTTTGTGTTTGTTTACGTTTGTGAATAAAAATGTTCGTGGTTTTTTTCGTCGCAAAATTCATATCAGGAGTTTTGTCAGTGGATTCGCTTTCGTCACTCGGTATTTACTTCGTTGAGAATCCAATAAACTTACAACAACACCAAGATTTTCACGATTTTCTGAAAGATCTCTATAACTCTATGTATTATCGAATTATATATATATATATATATATATATATATATATAATTTTTTATTATAATACTTCACTGACTTGAGTCATGCTCAACAATTCTTAGCGACTATTTTACACTGACTGACATAGACAGTGTAAAAGTATCTGAATCGCATGGTGTAATATTTTCTTTTATTAGTTGAACGTATTATATAAAATATTATCTTTTTGCACTCTTTCATATAAACTTTAACTGTGTGATCTCATATATCTCCGTCCTCGTTATTTTTTATAAAGGTACAAAGTTCTTGCTTCACGTATTATTTATTTTATCTAGATAATACATATGTATTAAGAATAGGTTTGCTCTTTTCATCATCAAAATATGACGAATATTATATTAAAAATATTAGTTGTATTAAATTGATATAATTTTGAAAATAGTTGTGGAAATAAATGAAAACATAAAACATCTTTGATCTTGAAAGAAGTTTAAGATATTTTTTTTATTGTCTTTAACGGGGCCAGAGCATCGGGGCCTTGGACAAAATCAGAAATGGACTGGACCTGGACTGAACCGAAAAATCTGTGGATCGGGTAAACCATTACCACGGGTGGGGGGCCCGACATTGGAACACAAAACCGAAACACCATCAAATCAAAACTACATATTTTAAAAGTCAGTTTCGCAACGATCTGTGAAAAAAAAAGATTCACAGATTGGAAAATATTTATCCGCATAATTTGATAATAAAGGAGAACGAAAATTAACAGATACATTGGTTATTTATTATTGGTGTTATAGTATATACAAATATATATATATGTGTGTGTGTGTGTATGTGTGTGTCGTTAGTGTGACAATAAGTATCGAAAGAGTAACAGACAATAGGAGGTTGTTTTACTAGCAATAAAAAAACATAATTTACATATCATTAAAATGAATTCTTATATTGTAATAGACATTATAAAGGTACCAGTACATTTTGTTCACAATGGTGGTGTTATCTCTAAATGTAAAATTCGTAGAAGCTATTCGGTAAAAAACAGAACGCCTTGCATATAAAAACTTTAATTAATAAAAACGCTTGAGTGACCGTTAATGAGAAATGATTTGGGTATGACATGACGCTATGTTTAATCAACTAACCGACCAAATTAATTATTAAAAACATCGAAATTGCAACTATTAAACCCAAATTTTGATAAATAACCTAAGATTGAAAACTACATTTTTTAATTTAATGACTAACGCAATGCTAGAGCATTTAATTGACTATTCTCAATTCTTGTAATAAATATTTTTCCTATGTAATAATTGAGCGAAGCGAGCGGAGCGCTCTATGTGAGATTTTTTGCATCCCATGTCCGGGGTTGGCATAAAAATGGCTTTACCGATCTTCATAAAATTTTGCACATTTATAGCGATGGTTATTGGGAATTTTGAATATTTGCGATTTATAAAAAAAAGTAAAAAGAGAAATAAACACCAAAAAATGACCATAGACTAGTGGAAATGACAAAAAACTGTTGGCAGAAGAAGGACAATAATATTAAAAATCCGGTTAAAATTTTAGGTTAAGTGATAAATACTCGTGGTTTTTGAGATCAAATAGGTATTGACTGACAGATTTCAACATAATTTTACTCTCTTATCAATCTAACTCGTGTTTTATTTGACGAATAATGATATATCTCTTAGAGCTATTGACCTCGTCTATGTTTATATAGACCATATCTATGATTCAATTGAGCACGAAGAGACTTCATGAGAGAGAGAGAGAGAGAGAGAGAGAGAGAGAGAGAGAGAGAGAACACATTTAGAATAATATATACTTTTTTATCTTTAAATATCAGTCAATCTAGACATTTTTCTATCACTGAAATGATAATAATTGCACACTTATTTATATTTAAAATGTATGATTAAATTTTGTTGTAAGTTGGTTCGTTCGGTCGGTCGTTATGTTTACTGTTATCTATGAAATATGTTATTATTGTGAATATAAAGATTTAAATCTCAGATATTACAATGTAAACAGAATAGCGACCGTCAGAAGATAAATTTGTTTATATCGTTAACAATAGTTTTGCATTGTTGCATAGTATAAGATAGTAGAGTGTAAATTTGCCCAATTGGTTTGAGCCCGTATACGGGCTACCTCGACCGAGGTTTTAGAATTTTTACACAAAAAATCGTATGGTTGAATAAAATATCGGGAACCAGTCTATCTCTGTCTCTCTCATTCTCTCTCTCTAAGAGCAGGATTCAATCTTTTAAAATACTATTACTTGCCAACAAATTGATCTAACAAATCAGCACATGTTTCCCGGGAACCAGACTATCTCTCCCTCTCTCTCATTCTCTCTCTCTCTCTCTACGAGCAGGATTCAATCTTTTAGAGAACTGTATCTTGTCAACCAATTGATCTAACAAGTCAGCAAGTCTCGATGCAATTAAAATTCTTGTGCTCGTTAAGAGGATGCTTACATATATTAACATAATTACTGTCTGTTTGTATTTATACTAATGTCGGAAATGCTTATATGAATTTAGTTCTCACAGACGTAATTATATAAGGTCCTTTTTGAATAAAACAACTTAATTATGGTTTAAAATTGCTTAAAATTTTAATTTAGTCATTTTTAATTACGGTACTTCTCTCGAGCCAGGTCTTTTACGTATTTTTAATATTATTATATAAAGTTAATAATATGTCTAAAGAATCTATGACAAGTATCTTATCTTTGTTTTGTCTTATTGATGTAATAATAATAATAAATATAAATTATACAAGAAATCTTCGTAAATAATATCAATTTCTTTTTTGTTTCTGTTTGTGATATGTATTTCA
Source organism: Melinaea menophilus ssp. n. AW-2005 (assembly GCA_918358695.1). Lineage (NCBI taxonomy): Eukaryota > Metazoa > Arthropoda > Insecta > Lepidoptera > Nymphalidae > Melinaea > Melinaea menophilus. The sequence goes on from OU911049.1 coordinate 10,340,636, forward strand.
TATTGTGTATCGGTTCTGTTACATCGTAACTACTAAAGGGATGAATCAATTTTGATGAATCAGATTATATTAAATGTTTGTAATGTATGTTATTTTATAATATAATAATGGGAATGCTTCAAAAAATCATTACATTATAAATCATTATATTAAGATAATTAATATGTATATTTCTATATATATATATATATATATATATATATATATATATATATATATAAGCGATTTACCACTCACTGACTCTTCACGAAATCTCCGAAACCATCTGTCCGATTAACTTAAAATATTACATAGTTACTTTTTTTGTGACATAGACGTCCACTAAAAACGGATTTTATGGAATTCCTGTCCCAACGGATTTAAATTTTTTGTATTTCGCCAACTTTTAAATCTACAGGAGCTATACACTTAACGCGGAGGTAAGAGTTCACAAGGTCACCATAGCTACCTAAATTCATATTTAAATTAATAGTGTGCCCAGCTTAGCGGGAGGATATATGTAAATATTTAGGTTTATGTATTTTCTTTTTAATACCTACTGTTGCCTGCGACTTCACCTTTTCATTAATAGTCATAACACAAAATTCGTACAAAATTCCTAAATATCTGCTCCTATATAGTATATTATTATATTCTCATATTTTCTTAACAGCGGTACAATGATAATAATGCTGCGAATCATCTACTCTTTTATCTCTTGCTAAAGATAAATATTTCGTGACTAAAAAGTCGTGTTCTACTCAAATAAAATAATATGAAGATATATAGAGCCGGGAAGGCGAGTCTGTGAGGAATACGTATTACTCTATTTCAGAGAAATATCTATGACTGGTAGAGAATGCTTTGTAACATAATGATTAAATAAATAACTTTGTACGAATAAAAACAAAAAGTAGCAGGTAGGATAAAAAACGAATCTAATTATTCGAGTGAAAAAACTTAAAATTTGATTAAATATTTTACATATATATAGCGAAATAAAAACATTAAAATTAAATTTTGCAAAATGCAAGCCTTGTTTTACTCCCATTTTATAGTTTCCAGAGGAACCTAATAATAGATTAATAATTATAATCTCACTTTAACAACTTCGTGAACTGTTTGACCCACATAAAATATTTCGTATTTTGTACACAATAATATATATAAAAATCTTATTATTAAATTTTATTAACACAATTAAAATTTTGTATATTATTAATATTACAACTAAAATTGTTGTATAATGGATTTCACACCTGTTTAAATGTTTTATAAACAATTTCAAATGAAATATTGTAAACTATTGTGAGTAACGCGTACTATTAGGCATGGTATTTTTTAAAATTAATTTACCGCTTACTGTTTAACCCCTAAAAATTCTTTAATATTTATTTAGTATTAGATCATTTAGATTTACTAAATGCATAATGCAGTTTAGTATTCAGCTTAAATCCTTTATTGTATAAATGTTTTTTTAGCATAAATAGTCTTATTCTACAACAAAAGTAAAAAGCTTTACGACTTACCGCAAGATAAGCTCGAATGTGTATTATACAACTGAACAGAGCACTAGAATGATATTATTTATATATCGTGTTTAGTATACAGTGCGATAAAAGAAAATCGCGAGAAAAAAAACCTGAAAACTCGCAATGACAGTGCTACTGTCACTTCCACCAAGTCAATCTGCACTGATTGAAAGCTACCCGTTGTTACCAGAACAAAAGTTGACAATTACCTAGTGTTGCAACACTGTAAATTTTATATTTAAATCTCATATAGTAATTTTTATTAAATTAAAAAATATTTCATTCGTTATTTACAACCATTTTATTACCAAAATCTCAAAATCTTTTCTGCAGTAGTGGCAATATTATATACTTCATATAAGAGGGGTCGGGTAAAAAAACGCATGTATTTACAAATATTTAATAGAAATAAAGAGAAAGATTAACATCAGACTTAATAAGCATATACAGCAACCTAATTGTTACTACAAAACCAAATATATTAATTAAATTTTTGGTATATTTTATATGTCGTCTCTATTGTACCGGCCAAACATGACATTAACATATACAAACATTTTAAATGGATGTTCGCCGAAATACGTTTACTTCTCATTTCTTGGTTAATTTCAATTATAAACAAATACAGGGAAGAACAATTTATTGACGAAATAAACCAAAAAAAATGGTAGAATTTGGTAGAATTTTACAAACCGAACATCCACCCACTGTCAACTGTCAACGTACAAGATGTCAAGTGTCAATACAAAATATACATTATTTATATATACATACTAATATTTTAATTATTTTACCGCACGTTTAACAAAAAATTATTAACAAAAAAATAACCTTCCGCGTATTAAAATAAGGTACATAATTTATATTTCAAATAATTAACAATGCATACAAGTCAAAACAATTATATTCAAGATTTATTACAAACAAGAATTATATTGAATGTCAGTAATTATTTAAAGATTAAATTACTCACTGAATTATTGAATAAAGTGTGTGGAATATAAAATATAATAAGTTATTCATGATTTTTTATGACATGTGTCTTGTTCACATCAGTTCGCGTGAAATAAAGACAGACAACTACAACTGGGAACCAATTAGTAATATATAATCATAGAAAATGAATGACAAATTAATACTTCAACTAAAGTATAGACCAGACAGACTTGAGAATAGTATAATTCTCTTCAATTTAATTTTTTATATAAATCATATGCTGTTTATATACATGTAAATATTCAGTACAATGTGAAGTTTATAATTAATTTACAACGCATGCATTATCCGTCTAATTATTGGAGCCATGAGTACCCCATGGCATCTAAACCACATTTTACAATTTAACTTATAACATTTGATACAAACTACGGGGTCTTGTTTAGGGCTTTGTTCGGTACAAACTCAATAGGACCAAGCTCGGAGGCTTCTTGTAAGGTGGCACACACACGAAGTGGAGTGTGGCGGTACACGCTCAGTCTTGAACTGCGACGGACTGGTGTCACTGTGTACTTTACTGGCTCATTTGATTGTCGTCTGAAAATTATTTTGAAAATTATTACATTTTCTATCAATATAACCATTTGGAAGGAAATTGTAAAAACTCTATAAATAAAGGATACTTTGTGCAAGGAGTGAACAGTGAAATAAACTAAGTTTTTAAATCATCTATGCTATGGATACATACTTTATAATGTGTTAATAACAGATAAATATCATAAGATTACGATATCGAGGGAATATAATTACTTCAATTATCAAATGTACACTAGGCACATACGTGTATATATATTTGATTTTTTTTGCAAGTCTGCCATAACAAACTATTATACTAGTACTAAATATTTTTACAAACAATTGATACTCTCACTTGAGGTGATAAATTTGCTAATATATTTTCCTAGGCACCAAACACACAACACAAAAGCGTTATATAGTTTGTTGACACATCTGTAATATTATAAAATTAGTTATAATAGTAATGTGATTTCAATGAATATTTTTTGTTATCAAACAAACTCAAGCTTGCAAATCAAAAATCTCAACAAGTTGCATGTTGAAACTTTTATAAAAGGCTAATCCATACTAATATTATTAATGCGAAAGTAATTCTGTCTGTCTGTCTTGTCACTCTGAAACCACCAATTGAATTTTATAGAAATTTGCCCTAGAGGATCTACTCTGTCGAAAGGACATAAGCTACCTCATATTGCTATAGAGGCAAAAGGGTTGAAATGGGTTATGAAATGTTGTATAGAAGTTTCTATTGTAGTCATTAGTACCTAAAGTTTTTATACCATAAAACTTTAAGTACAAATGCCTTACCAAGATAAGAAATAAATAGTTATTAATTCTAGTATTTTTGAAATTTATACTGCTCTAAGATATTTTCATGTGGACAAAGTCGTGGGCAAAAGCTGATAATATAATAAATGGGTCAGTTATTTACTTAGTAATAAACTAAAATAAATATCCATTCCATTTCTATCATCCATGAATTATTATACATTAAAGAATGTTAGAAAACTTACAACTTAGCCTGTTGGACACCAAAGCGTATGATGGTACTCTTGAAGACGCTCTTTACATCCACCAGCTTGGGGTCAACCTGCCGCTTGCCACTCGTGGGACTGATCTTCAGTTGCATAAACTTGTCCAAGAGGTGATCCAAATTTGCTTCCACCACAGAGTGCTGAAACATTTTAACTTTTGTTAAATTTTATTATATAAAAATGAATTGAAGAAACAGTTAGTTCTCTTTGCTATTACTTGATGATAAGTATATTTAAAATGTTAATTGATGTCTTGTATAACTTAGGATCTAAATAAATTATACATTAATTAATTTAAATATGACTCTTTATGTTAACATTAATTATTTTGACACAATAATTAAAATTTTATATTTGAAGAATTATTTAAAGTAAATCATTAAATAATCAAAATAGAACGAAAGAGGACTGGACTATTGAAGAGGATCTTATAAAGGCCATCTGTGGTCTCACAGTCCAGAGCCAGAGAGTACCAGACAGTTGAAAGGATGGTTAAAGGAGTCTCACCTCTGTGCCATTAGCAACAGCTTGCTCCCAGCACTGCAGTGAGGCGGGCAAATCCCCGCGACGCTCCTCTAGGGCTGCACGACACTCCCAGTAGGGCGCCGTGTCCGTGGCGCGCGGGAAGCGCTCGCGCACCACACGCAGCCAGCAAGCGCACTGTTCCCACTCGAAGCCCTAAATAATGTTAATCATTATTTATTACCTTTTACTATGATAAATCATTATTTGGAAAAATAAGGAAACTAGAATAAACTAGAAATGTTTCTTACCTCACGCAACAACTCAGTCAAGTCATTCAGAACTCCTACGAGAAGTTCATCAACATGATGCGTAGTTCCACATGAAGTTAAAGTAGTCTCACGACTATCGTTAAAGTCTACGCTATCACTGAAGTAACTCGCCCTTCGCCATTTGTCCACAGGAAAATCAACTTTATTATCAGCGGCCACGTCATCTTTTCCGTTGTTCATGTTCTCGTGGAAAGAGTCATTATCGCTGTCATGTTCCAGGGCAATGTTTTCTTTATTCTCATCGTCATTTGTTCCATATTTCGATATTTCGAAATTTAAAGGTTTCATCTCTTTTGCCAAATGATTCACCCCAAAACATTGCAAATGATGGTAGGATTCCAATGATTTCCCGCGTTTTTGGAGCCAAGAAAGCAACCTCGATTGTAATTCTTCCAGTCTTGGTGTATTGAAATTGGATGGGGTTTGAAATTTAACTTTCTTTCTTTCGCTTTTCACTGCGGACACAACTCTCTCGTCGGTCATATAAACATCCTCATTTATATCTTTCAAATGTACATTATCTATCTTCTCTCCGATTGAGGCCCATTTGTGAATACAATTTGATAACTCGTTTTTGTTTATCTTTTTTAAATGGACTGCAGATATTGACCTTCTTACAGGCACAATCGCTTTTGGCTCAAATACCGTATGCCTTCTGGTCATGAGCATTTTAGAATCTTTAATTACTTTTTTTAAATAATTTGGATCAGTTTGTAATTTCAAAGCGTTATTTTCAATTTGTTTTGGTAATACTTTTGGTTTGTATAATCTGTCAAACACCGATTCCTTCTTAGAATTAGTATTACATGCCTGGCTACTGGTTGCTTTATTTAAAATTGATTTATTATTTTCAACCGCCATGCTTTTACGCGTTTTCAGGTGACTATTAAATTTATTAGTGTGTCCATCTTTTGTTACAGTAACTTTGGGAATTTTACTGATATCTTTGGCATTGTCAATTACAATTTCCTGAAGGGGCCTGTGTTTTCTATCATTTATAATTTTATCATCATCTGTTTTATTAACTTTACTCTCCTTTGTAGTCACCGGTTTATCTTTTTTACCATTGATTGCATATGCAATATTCTTTGCACCATTAGATTTAACGCTTGCAACATTCTTGTTGGCAGTAACATAATTTATAGTCTTTTTGGGTATTGCAGAGATAGGTCTTTTAGAAGTACCGCTACCATGATAATTGTTTTTTACTCCGTTCATGTTCATTTTAGGTGGACAACTAAGGTCAGATTTAGATTTAGGTATAGATACAGAAGAGGTAGAACTTTGTGGTTGAACATCATTTTTATTGTATTTCTTTAAATTTAGCTCCCGTAACTGTAATCAATAAAATAACAAGGTTAATAAGCAATAAATGTGAAAATACTCCAAATTGTGTATTTATACTTTAAATTTAGTACCTTTTCAATCCTCGCCCTTTCTCTTGCCATACGCTCCTCTCGGAGTTTGGCAACTTTGTCCTTAATTGAAGACATTTTAGAGAGACCTTTAACATATCACACTGATTATTAAAAGGAGAAAAAAAGGCAGTACTTTTCGGTCGGTATTTAAATTGATAAAATCTTAGGATCTTCTTGAATTCATATATTAAAAAGTACTATTAGTACTTTGATTGAAGTAAACTTTTTTTAAAGTACTCTACATGTTGAGGTGTTTCCTAGGGGTATTCTTTAATAATTTATAACAAAAAAAGGTTTTACAAGTACAATCTTATAAATGTTTACACCAATATATTATTAATAGAAATAGATGAGATTGATAAGTTTTTAAGAATTTATGTACTTGCAACAAAATCGAATTTTGGTTTTTGTCTATAAAAACTCCTATTTTTGAGATGTTTTAGAAATACTTAAACCAACTTAGATCTCATAAGAAATGCCACGAAATCAATAAGCTACGAGTTATAAATATAAACCATTATACTTACACAATAATCTATTCAATTGCCGCCAAGTTTTTGGGGAGATTCAGATTCAAATTCAGATTCACATTCAGATTCAGATTCGGATTCAGATTCAGATACAGATTGACTAACTCGAAACTTAACAATGTTTTTAGCGAAATATAATATTAAATTGACGTGCACTTTTACAATAAACAATTGATTAAATGGTTGTAAGCGGCTGACGGTTAAACCGAATATTTTCAAATCATGAAGTTTACGAAGTATCAAGCTAAGTTATGAATGCGTTCAAAATATTTTATAAGAATATTTTGCTAATAAAGAAACACACACATTACTTCGTGTTTTTAAATTTAAAATTATATTTAAAAAAAAGAAGAATAAATTGAGTAAAATAACTTTTCCCTTTATTGTTTTAAAAAATCTCGAAAATTATGTTATAAAAATAATGATCATTATTAACAAAGGAATTTATGGTAACTTTAATCTTTTATTTCAATAATTTAATATGTTATATTTAAGATACTTTAAAATAATTGTAGTACAAATATAAGAAATCGTTATTCGTAACTGGTAACTTTTATTATTGATTATACCAACATTGCAATCACACCCGGTTATGTCAATACGTCACGTTGGTTGCATTGCGAGTGTTAATGCCCGCTGGGTCACGAGTGCGCTACAGAGTTGCATTTTTAAACTTCAGTGAAATAAATTACGGTTAAATTGTGTCATTGAAACAAAACCAGGTGAGTGTCGCATTGTATTACGCAATTGTCATTTCTTTATGAATATTTTAAATTACTACTTGTCTAGTTTTAAGTGCCTTATGTAAAGTAAAAAATAAAAGTTGTTTCTTCGGAGCCGGCGCCGCGAAATCGTGAGATTTTTGCAAACAGGTTTGCTACGGCTTTTGTTTTTTAACTTTTTAATTTAGTGCATCGTGTTTCGCATTCGTAGTATTTAAGTCTATGAATAAGTATTTAAACACTGACAAAGGAAACTTGGTACAAATTATAATTCAAAAAACGTCGCTCGTTCACGAAGTTTTTACAAACAACGAAGTTCTTATTGAAATCCAGTTGTACTTTTGTAAAATAATTTTAGAATAGCTATCTATCATTTAATTAAATATTTCACGACAAAAAAAAGCGAGATTGTGGGTATTTATATTTTTATTGGTATTCACATTGACGTAATACTTAACAACTTATTAAACCTAATATAACATGGGACATCCATCTTAAATCTTATTAGAATAGAAATATATATATATTCATAGATTATTTTGAATATTAAATTATTATTGCATAAGAGAATATAAAATAAGTCTTTCATTGCTACAGTACTAGGTAATTTATTATACAAATACAATATACTATTAATTTATATGTTTCTTTCTAACTTACTATTTTTATACAACGCAAATTATCTCGAGGTATATAAATAAATGACACATTCATTATCAGCACGACTCTGATATAACTTTTTTTTTTAAACAATTACACAACTTTTATGTTTAATTATAATAAAAACACCTCCTCCTCACACTTAGTGAGTACTAAATATATTAATACTAAATAACTGAGTTGCGTTTTGGTTACAAAGATAATAAAAATGTTAAAATTTCTAGTAGGTACTTGATAAATGAGTTTTTGTGGTAGATTTTGTGTCCTTGTTTTAAGATACACTTTGGAGTGCTCACAGACAAAGCTACCGGGCATTTGATTTTTGTCTTACCATTACCTCGATATGTAGTACTTATAAGAAAAAGTTATTTAAAATTAAATTATTCACATAAAAAATATCATTATAAATAATCAAATTATTATGTTAAATAAGTAATACTGAATTCTTAACACTAAATCTACCGATAATTCTTGTATACCTGTTCCTACCGCACGCGGTCAAATTGACCGGTAATTAAAAGTTATTTTATTATATAACACAGGTAATAATGGAAATAACTAAAATTGAGTGAAGAAAATATTATATGCATATTCTAAGAATTGTCATGTAGTTTGATAACGATATTATAACGTTTAAAAATGTGTAAGTTTTACAAAAGTTTGAGAACGGTCAATTTGACCGGTACTGGTAGGTTTAGTTAAACTAAATCATTCAGTTCGTTCTCGGTAGTTCGGTCTGAAGCGGCACTGCGCAATACACAACTTACGTATATGACATTGCCAAATATAGTGCGGCCTTTAATACATTCGATTTAATTTAAAGATAATTAAAGATAAGTGGCTATAGTTTAGTGATACATTGCATTACTCAAGGTCGTTGTAGCAGGTTCGATGGTTCGATGTGTAATTTTTATAACATTAATTGAATTATATGTTTAATTCAATTAATGTGTTTTATGTATGATATCAATTGTATATATTTTCTTGATATTAAACATTTTAAAGAGTTATCGCTATTTCTTGTCGGCTCTTTCTTAATCAAAGAAGATACTTTGCTAGAATCACTTAAGTTTATTTATATATTAATAAAAAAAACTGTCCATTGTCTTGTATGTTGTTAGATACTCTAGATTTTATAGAATTGGTAAAAAAAATCTTATTCGGTAACAATGTTATTCTAAAACTTAAAATTCCACATGCAACTCGATGCTGGAGTCCTGCCAAATAACTTGCGAAAATCACAAAACAAAACCTGCACTACCGTTGTTTCACTAATTTAGTATTTACAAAATAATACCAAGTAATAATAATATGTTCTCGAACAAAACCAGAGGGAAAATATATATAAAATAATTATCCTTGTGAATACTATCTATGTTATAAATAAACATATTATACTCTGTATAATCACGTCATTACCGCCATCTTTAATTTAATGTTAGACACTAAGTTCTTTAGTTAAATATGCATAAATGGAAACAAAAGTATGATTTTACCAATATAAGTTACTATAACTAGGATTCTCCAACCGTGAGCGGCGGGTGTTGAGCTGAGCCCCTCTCCTTTCTTCTTTTCTTGATAACTTTTGAATGGCTAAAAATTTTTTCAATATATATTCCCTATAACATCCGCGTTCGGCTCAAACATACATGAGAAAATTTTTAGCTAATTATCTCATCGCATTCTGGAGACAACTAAACATAAAAAAGGTCTCCCAAACGGTTAAGAACTTCGTTTACGCTCAGCTCAGCAAACATTTTGCAAATATTTTAATAATTTTATATAATACATAAACCGCATTGCAGTTAATTTATCACGTTTTAAAGTAATTAACAATACATACATATAATACAATGAATGTGAAACCTTGAGAAAATAACTTTCCCTCGATAGTGTTATCTCGTTGCATTCAACGTTCTGTGTTCTTCATTATATTTAGGATAAGAATATTGTATAATAATTTTAAAATATAAATTTTATGACAGGAAAATAATTTAAAATTCTTATTTAAAGGAAAATAATTTGATATTAATTGGAAACGTTGTTTTATTTATAATTATGATTAATATAAAAATTTTGTTATGTAATGTTAATCTGATTGGTGTGATGTGTATGTATGTGTGTGTGTGTGTGTGTGAATGTGACAATAACGACTATTAACTAAATATTGACTATAATATATAATATATAATTTATCTAAAAGGAAATGAACATATATATTCCGATCATGATTCGTGTGTATACCTCAAAATACGCGTAAATAACTCTGACTCACCCTTTGTGACTATCGGATGTCCTCCAAGATGACGAACTTACAAACCGCATTCGTACTACTAGTATGTTATAATAAATATTAATACTTAACACTAAACCTACCAGTACCGGTCAAATTGACCGTTCTTAAACTTTTGTAAAACTTACACATTTTTAAACGTTGTAATATCGTTATCAAACTACATGACAATTCTTAGAATATGCATATAATATTTTCTACAATCTTTACTTTTCGTTATTACCATTATTACATGCGTTATATAATAAAATAACTTTTAATTACCGGTCAATTTGACGGCGTGCGGTAGAAATTGGTATACAAGAATTGTCGGTAGGTTTAGTGTTAAGGTAGGTATAAAATAATGATCTGTAGAAAAAAGCAAGTTACAAAAGGTGGGCTTAACGCTAAAGCATTTTCTACCAGTCAACGCAAAATGTGCAAAAAAAACTGTATACATATAAACGTACACAAATACTAACATACATACATACAAAGATACAAATATATATTATAATTATACATATATTTATATATACTCGGTAACGAAAATAAAAGATTATTCGCAGCTGCTGAGAATTAAGAGTTACTAGTAGTAGTCTTAATTAAGAACTACAGTAAATAGAAATCAATAGAGCTGTAACTATCAAGTTCTAATTAAGAAACCCTAAACGTTAAGTTAAGCTACGTGCATGTCAAGACATGGTATTGGTTAAAAATATACTTATCAAGCAGAAGCCGTGCAGTTTAATAGAACATTTCTATGGATTGCAAGGGTTGATTATACTGAGCCTACACGGAAATTAAAATATATATATTACCTATATATATATTAAATATACATATATATACGGAAAAAACATTTCAGACTTATTTATATACATATTTTTCCGTCAATAATGTGCCAAATTGCTTTTAAAAACACCCTAAGGCGACTATCATGTAATAACTAACATTAAAACTAACTGTATTGATATGATTATTGAGCAAAGCGAGCGGAGCGCTCTATTGGGGACTTTTTCACATTCTTTGTCACTTGTCAAAATTATGAAATTTTGCAATCAAAAAGACACACATTAGGTGTTAATAAAAAAAAATTGAAAAATGTCATGTCATTGACTTCAATGGGATATCAGTTTTTTGACGAATATTCCTCAACGATGAGTCATTTCACTGGGCACGCTTCGCTCAATATGCTAACGGAACCCGAGATTTCGCGAGTGCAGCGAGTCGAAATTGAGGGTCTGTTGACGCCACTAGTATCTATTACCGAAATTACTAATTGCTAGTTCTTTTCATACTAATTTTGCTGGTAGCTTTGACAATCATGAAATATTTTCTAAAAGAAAAAAGATCTTTTCCACTTTGAATCAACATTGCTCACTGGTATGTCAAATGGGAGTGTCAGGAATATTGATACCATAAATCAAAAAGCCCTTCTGTGAAGACACCCCACCTTAACATAAGGCTACGAGTTACAATGAAGCCTTGTACTATTAGTGAAACGTTATTACTTTGATATAAATATATTTCATTACATATATATATATAAGTCGTTTGAGTTAAATTTAAACTATGGTATAAAGGTCATCCACCTTTATACCACACTTCCTTTAATACTAACGTTTATTTTCCTCAAAATTACTTCCTTCATATTAGCAAATATTTATTGGTGATATTTAAAAACAAAATGTTTGTATAATTATATATATATATATATATGTATATATATATATATATATATCCTTGAAGCGTGTTCCACACGACACGCTCTGGTGATAAGGTGCATTGAAGCAAGTGATGCAAGGTTAATAATAATACTTATATATATATACACATAATATATATAGTAATTGTGATTTCTTTTTTATCGGAACGATGTTTAATGTATACATATAAATAAAATTGAAGTGTTTGTTTGTAATTACTATTAAAAAGCTATTCACTAAATATATATGTAAGTGTAGGGTATTTACATAAGATATATATTTTTAAAATTTTTCTGTCTGTATGTCTTTCTATTTGGTCCGGTTAATCTCTAAAACGACTGGACCGATTGTTACATTACTTTCACTGTCGAATAGCTGATGTTATGAGTAATTTAGACTACTTTTATATTACAAATATATATAATCATTGGGACAGTTAATTATTGATAATTAAAAGTATCTTAAAAATTTATATTTCACAATAGATACCTATATACTAGGGGCGATAAACAAACCCTCAATTTCGACTCGCTGCGCTCGCGAAATCTCGGGTGCCGTTTGCATATTGAGCAGACGAGCCCAGTGTATAGACACATCGTTTCCCATTGACTTCAATGGGATATCAGTTTTTTTGACATGATATTAATTTTTTTTTTTTATTGAGAACATTTTTCAATTTTTTTTTAGAAACCATCACCTTATATGTGTCTTTTTGATTGCAAAGTTTCATAATTTTCTGTCAAGTAGTTTTCGAGCCAATTCGTGACAAAGAATGTAAAAAGTCTCCAGTAAAACGCTCCGCTCATTTCGTTCGGTTCGCTCAATAAAATAATACATTACCAAGACTCGAACCTTGACTTCCAAGACATCGTTCCACTATCCTCACATTGCTTTAATAATAATTAGTCTAAGATTGATAGTTACCTCCAAACCCAATCCATAGTTTGTTTATTGGTCCCAAAAACTAATTTAAAACTTTTGTATCAAATATTTAACCCGAAATTATTTACTTACATTTAAATAGTATACATAATAAAGTGTGATATATATAATAATGTGTGTTTGTTTGTCACAGACAATAGACGCTCCATCCATATACATAAACAATAAAAGAATGGAGTGACGACATTATATTCGTCTGTTAATATACGTTCAATAAAAATATATTGTATTCATGATTCAACAAAGTGTATAAGAAAATTTAATGATTTAAATCCATTGGTTTAACGAGATGTGTGCGAAAGTGATCCCGGGATGTCGTTCTTTCTGGTTTCTTTACCTATCCCGATCTCCCTGGACTATCTATAAAGGATATTACAACGCCAAAAAACTAAAATAATAATAATAAAATTGTCAAATTTCTTTATTTTTATAAGTTTAAAGTTTTTAATTAAATTTTTGTTTTGATTTCTGATAATATTTTAGTGTTTTTCTTATATTATGTACTGTTTGTATAGACTGAAAGTTTGTATGTGGGACTAAGAAATTGTATTAACAATAAATAATATAAACCAAGTATGAAACGGCAACTTTCACTCACTTTAATAAGTAAAAGTAATATTAAAAATAACTTGTCTCATGGTGAAGCAAATTTGTTTACATTGCGATTCATAAAGTGGATTCACACACACACACACACACACACACACACATGCACACACGTATACACTCATACATACACACACACACGTACACACATACACACACGTATACATACACATACACACATACACACACACACACACGCACACAAAATCTATCTGATGGTCAGTGACAATGCTATACATGTATCTAACAATTAATATAAAAAGTGTAAGAGAAGCGTTCTCTATAATGAAATAAGGGATGAATTTGACATCATCCTTCATCCCCTCCAAATAATTAAGGAGGAGGGGTCTACCACTATCTGCTCTTAATTTACACAAGTAATATAAATTAATATAATTTTGGTGTCGCATGTACTACTTACAGTTCATTTGGCTTTCACTACTCGTATCAGGTTTTATTAATATCACGAATTAATTGGTTGTAATAAATTAAATGACTAATTAATAAACGAAGCGTGAAAGGGTAGGATATTTTTAACTTTAAGTAGACCAAAACACCCCCCACTCTATTAACTCCTACAAAATCATACTTTTAAAAGGTCAAAGACAAAAATCTCTAAGGGGGCTAGTATGTGTGGTTCTGTGTTGATTCAACCGTATTTTATTTTATTAACATAAAATGTATGAATCATACATTTTATATATGGCCGATGATATCATCAGAATTCGTATTGAACTTAAATATATGAAGGTAATATTAAATTGATAAGAATTAACAACTTCACGGAAATTACATTGTAGAAACATTAGTTAGTAAAAAATTCTCGATGTTTTTCCAATCGATCATATATAAATTGGATTGGATTGGATTGGATTGGATGGCCATAAAATAACGTTAATGGGAAATTTATTTGACATTATAGAATATGTATGTCAAATATATTTCGTATATAATCTAAGGAGGAAGGAACATTAAGTATCATTGCAACATATGTAGGATGTCGTGTTCGTTGGAATTTGAGTTGTGACGTCATCTTCGGAACAAGAATTTATTTTATCACAGAACCTAAAGTAAGAGTGTCGAGTGTGAGTAATGATATATTTATGTGCAGTAAAATGAAAGTATTCATATTTACAATAATAGTTAATGAAGATATATAAAAAATAGAGATGTATGTGTGTGTTATCAGTCAGTCACGTATCTCTTATCTATCTAGATTCATCCAATTTTCATAAATGATAAACACACATAAAAATAAGTATAACTTAGATATAAGACTGGGTAATAAGAAATACAAATGTAGAAATATATATATATATATATACAGTAATACCCCGCTTTACGCGACCCCGTTATATGCGGTTTCACTATAACGCGGATGCAAATTTCGCGCTCAAATGCCTCAAAAATAAGAGTATGTATTGCATAAAGTGTTCCTAGAATTAAAGTGATTGATTAAAATGATTTGTATTTTTTTTGTAATAATTTTTGACTATGTTTTTTTTGGAACGTATCTCTCGCGTATATATATATATAATATATAATATGTTGGTGTTTCTTTCGCAGAGAGGACAGGACATAATGATAACAGCGGTCAACGATTTCTTGGACGATCTGCGGTGAGTAGTTTATTATATTTATAACATTAATAATAATAGTAATAATATTAATAATTACTCTGATATGAACTGTCAAGGGATAATAGTTACATGTCGTTTTGCTGCACTCAGCTGTGTATAAACTGACAATTTTATAACATTTATATATATATGCCTAATTCTGATAATAATTTGGATCACTCACAATCACTGGACTATTTTAACAATTTTTTTTGTTTGTTTGAAGTTTGAAGGTTCTTTGAAGATTTTTTTAATGAACCATCATATGGTGCCTTACTAATTTGAACTGGAAAATAAAATGCTTAACACTAAACCTATCAGTACCAGTCAAATTGACCGTTCTTAAACTTTTGTAAAACTTACACATTTTTAAACGTTATAATGTCCTTATCAAACTACATGACAATTCTAAGAATGTGCATATAATATTTTCTACACTCTTTACTTTTAGTTATTTCCATTATTACCTGCGTTATATAATAAAATAACTTTTAATTACCGGACAATTTGACCTCGTGCAGTAGGAACAGGTATACAAGAATTGCCGGTAGGTTTAGTGTTAAATAAAACTAAAATATTCTTGAATTTTGAAGTTACTTAGAAGTTTTTTTTATGAACTTTGATATTGTGCCTTTCTAATTTGAATTAGAGAATACAATACTTAAAAGTGTATGAATATAAAAAAAAAACAATGTTGAGTTCGAGAGAGGTAAAGACAGAGGCAAAAGCAAGTTTATTATATTAGTTATGATACAAGCAGGTCGTTAACAAAGTAGCTGAAGGACAGCACGACCGCAGTGTGCTTAAATCTTAAAACCTATTACACTAAAATGACCTAGATATCGCCGAGACTAGACTGTTGTACCACTTAATATATATATATACATATAAATATAATTAAAGTGTCCGTTTGTAATTTCAAATTAACAGTACTTACATAAAAACATTGTTTATTATTTTTCTGTGTTTGTTTGTTTGTACTGACTTATAGCTGACAGGGCTGGACAGATTTTAACAGGACTTGCACTGGCGGATAGAAAGAGTAACTTAGTCTACTTTAATTTTAAAAACATATTTCGCGCAAACGAAGTCGGGGTCAAACCTAGTTTTATATAAATATGTTGCACTCGTAAAAAATACCTACATATAACTAATAAGTATATTCAAGTATGAATAAATACAGAGAGTACAGACCGACTTTTAAACAATAATTATTATAGTTTCGCACGGTGTCGCTCTACATAAAATATTTACATAGTTATTTAATAATATTATATTTTACGACTGTTATTAAAACTTTTTAAAGTGAAAGTCGAGTACTTTTTTATATTTTAAAACCTAATTAGGGCTAATAATATTTTTCATATTGCCATTAAGTGTTATTGACATCACACTTTAAATTGACACGTGTATATTGCCTTTATATAAGCGATAAAATGTGTAGGTTATGTGTACCTGTTATGAAAGACGTTTAGTTCTCGCCTTTAGTCACGTGACACCTGTGACGTCACAAGCCAGTAAACAATACGAAAGTGCAATTTCGTCTTTAAAACTTCTTTAGGACGTGTTTTTGCTTTTTTAATGAATGGTTAAAATGTCAATGCCTTTATTGTTATTAAAGATGCAAAAATGCTAAGACTATAACCTGGTATATCTCGTAGTGATTTTAATACATTACTTATAGATATAGTTATAGATATTATTTTGATTTTAATTTAATATAGACGGTTACAAAACTAAATGATTTATCAATTGACAAGACGCCTGTATGTTTAATTTAGATAATAAAATTAAAGATTTAAAGCCTAATTAAGTTTTTAAGTTAAATTCTTAAGTTAAACTAAAGTTACCCACATTATATCTGATATTTGTGATAATTCTAAGTCTTGTAAGTATTTAATCACTATGTATACGCAGGTATGTCTATCTATTAAGGTACCTTTAACGACGTAGGCTTTCGCTAAGCACTCCAGACTTAATCCTACAGCAAACTCCCCCAGGGTGTTTAATGTGGGATTCAATTTGTACAGAAATCCGGTGTATACGACATACGTAAAGGGCCTTAAACGCTGTTAGATGTGTTTAATAGATGAGCTGAGATGAGCGGAGATGATATAGTGTACATTTTTGAATTATTATATTTGGAGATTTACAAATAAATAAATAACATGTAATAACTACACCCAGATTCTAATTTTTTCTCATTCATTCTCATTTTTATTCTTACTTACTTCTATTTATACATATATTCACTTTCGTCAATGTCAATAATTAAACGGATTAAACCCAATTTTACGTAACGACATCAATAAAATTAACGTAGGAATAATTTAATTAACGTGAAAGTAACCAAGTCAATTTACGTTTATGACTTGACTTTATCGCACGAAGAGAACGGGAGAACGGGGTAATCGTATAACATAATATTACCCTGGAATCATATAACACCGTGAGACTCATAAATATGTATATATATATATATATATATATATATATATATATATATATATATATATGTATATATGAATCACCGTTATGTACAAACATACATACGTACAAATTCACGTCCAGACGAGTGCACAAAATTAGATACAGTTTGTACAAAAAAGAAATATCTCAGAAGAGTGAGTGTGCGAAAGAGACAGAAGATAGGTCCTCATTTCATTCAAGTTTTAATTTGAACAAAGAACATATTGTTCATAAAGCAGCACAAGTCAGGGGAATAGCTAGTTTATTATTAGATCCTTACGTACACAGCAAAACGAATGATATGAAATGAACTATTGGTTGTGAGACGTGGACGCCAAGCGTTAATTTGAACCTTATGCCTAATGAAATAAGGTTTACAATATATGTTATAAAATAAATTTGTGTTCTAAAGCCTACATATTATAGTAATTCACACCATCCATTACTTCGTGTTAAACTTGATCTTGAATATTTCATTATTACATAAAACCCATTAAAATGTTAGTATATGTACCATTTTTTGTGGTATTACCAGTTTATTTCTAC
The DNA here is from genome assembly GCA_918358695.1 of Melinaea menophilus ssp. n. AW-2005. Lineage (NCBI taxonomy): Eukaryota > Metazoa > Arthropoda > Insecta > Lepidoptera > Nymphalidae > Melinaea > Melinaea menophilus. The sequence goes on from OU911049.1 coordinate 10,358,983, forward strand.
TATTTTGGTTTGATAGCTGCTTGATCCAATAAAATGTACGATATATATTAGCAAGGGTCCAGGCTCCTGATTCTGAGAAGGCTGTAAAAACATCCGATTGTATATGGGGAGTGAATGAGGATTTAGCGAGAAATATATATATATATATATATATATATTTATATATACAAATATATACATGGAATTTGTAAAGATTTTTTGATGCTAAGGTAAAAAGAAAGCTAGTTTCTTTCGAAAGCCGCTTTTCTGAAACTATATTTCATCAAAATCTGTTTAGCATCTCTTCATAAAATTTCTAATAAATAGTTTTTCTTATAAATATATTTTTTGAATCCGGTGTGATATATAGATAACGCTATATCTTATCACCGGTCTCGTGATCCGAGTCAGTGTGACGAGTGTTTTCGCTGTGTGTGTATCTTCTTAGTTTCTCTCACACCCAGAACTACCCTGTAAGGTTTGTTTGCCTCCAGACTTTTTCTATTTTTTTTTACCAATATTTTTGTTTATATTTAAAATCTAAATATTGCTATACATATAATATTTTATGATTTATTTTATATTTTAATTTCATATATTAGGTATTCTTTGCAATACGAAATATTAAAAAAAGAGTTGAAAAAAATAATACTTATTTTATATATTTGTAGTTCATAACTACCTTAAACTAGGGGCGCCAACAGACCCTCAATTTCGAATTGATGCGCTCACGAAATCGCGGGTGCCGTTTGCGTATTGAGCGAAGCTTGCCCAATGTAATGACTCATCGTTTCCCATTAACTTCAATGGGATATCAGTTTTTTGACGATTATTCCGCAACGACATGATATTTTTCAATTTTTATTTTTAAAACTATCACCTAATGTGTGTCTTTTTGATTGCAAAATTTCATAATTTACAGTAGAGCGCTCCGCTTGCTTCGCTCAATAATTTTATTATCGAAAATGATGATTTGTGTGGTTTTGCTGGAATTTATAATCCAGCCTTGAACGATAAGACAAATGTGGTATCCGATTTATTAGCCCTTAAATTAACTAACAGTAATCCGTAGATTATAGAAAAAATTTTCGTTATCTTATCAACGTGATTAGGATGTTGGGTGTCGTTAAAAACACATTATTGTAACATTTTTACTATCGTCAATGGATCTTTATATATACACTAGCCTTTTGTCGCGGCGTCGCTCGTTTAATTTTAAATATTTGGTGGTGTAGACAAACAATAAATTAGAATATTTTTATATATAATACAAGTTTATATAGACGTCTATCTTTACATCATTTTCATATATATATATTCTGTCTTATTGTCTACATCATACAACGAATATCCAATCTGTTAATCTTAGGAGACTCTTAGATTAGTTATAAGTTAGGACAGCCATCTATATGTATGTTTAGATATAGATTGTTATTTTTTAAGCGGTCTATTTGAATGTTTTTTTTTATGATCGGGTAAATGATATGAGATTATTATCTATTTTATCAGATTATGACTAATTACGGAAATTTAACAAACTCTTACGACTAACACACCGTAGGACATATTTTTTTCTAACTTTATTAAATTATGCAAATTGGTATCAAAACAATATAATTGATCCACTTTTTTGAACTAAAGTTTAGAATTAATCGTTTCTTAAGTCAATGGTGACAATAACCGACTTATTGATTAAGTTTATAGGTAACTTTAATTTGTTTAATCTCAGATTGTAGATCTGTTATTAATATCGATTAATTTGTATTGAAAGTTAAAAATGAAATACACTATGAAAAGATACTAAAAATACGTCACCTTTGTTCTTAGTGTGGTTTATACTTTTTTATCTTTTAAATTGCACAGATACTTAATTAGTAGTAGTTTTTTTATGTCTGTCATAAGTGACATAATTATTGACTTACAAAAACTTAATACTATTGAAGTGACGACAGAAATATATTCAATAGATTGAAACGATGAGATGAAATATTATATTATATGTCGACAAAATAGCACATATATATATGTATATGATAAACTACGTTAATTATAATTTCTAGCGGAGGCAGGATGATCGATACACCGGTGGTTAGAGTGGAGCAGGGTCAGCTCCAGGGTCGGCTGGTCAACTCGGCTGAAGGGAAGGGATTCTACAGCTTCCAGGGGATACCATACGCGAAACCACCCATTGGATCACTGAGATTTAGAGTGAGTATTGTGACATAATTTCTGTTAGTTCTTTCTCTTTATATATTATAATGGTTTGTGCGATAGGTATCTTTGAATTAACTCTGTAGAGTAGTGTGTATATAACTTGCACATATCAGGTTATATAAGGTTAGCTTTATCCCGAAAATGTTGACATTACTCCTTAACACTTTTCTGGACCATTTTCTCAAATCCCCCTCAATACTAAAATAATCGGTCAAATTTAATATAAGCTTTATTATAAAAGTATTGCATATTTTTTTAAACATGTCCTTATCACTTATCACACGTTATCGTATTTGTTGAGATCTCGGTATCTCGTTCACACAAACTGTTTCATCTCAGATTATGTTATCTATAACTGTCGTGAAAGGTGTTTTTTTCTGCAATTTTGAGTATGGGATTAATTGTAGCTATTATAAAACCGAAGTGTCTCGAGTCTAACATCATCCGTCCTGACAGATACCATGCTGATGGTTATAATAGAACAAATTAAATTGTTTATTCCAGGCCCCCCAGCCCCCGGAGTCCTGGGAGGGAATCCGTGAAGCCACAACAGAGGGTAACAGTTGTTCCCAAATAGATATTTACACAACTAATCAGTATGCAGGCGACGAGAACTGTCTCTTCTTGAACGTTTACACCCCGAGCATCGATGGGGAGTTCCTTCCGGTCATGGTGTTCATCCATGGTGGCTATTTCCGTAACGGTTCCGGCAGCTCTGTCTTCTACGGTGGTGACTATTTGGTGGAAAAAGACGTCGTCGTAGTCACAATCAATTACAGAGTTGGGGCCTTGGGTTTCCTAAGCTTAAACACGCCGGAGGTGCCCGGAAACGCCGGTTTAAAAGACGTAGTACAAGCTTTACGATGGGTCAAAGAGAATATCAAGAGCTTTGGTGGTAATGCTGGTAATTTGACAGTTTTCGGCAATAGCGCGGGGGGAGCGTGCGCGTCTTTGCTAACTGCTAGCCCGTTAACTAAAAAACATATAAACAAGGTCATTATTCAGTCTGGGACCGGTTTAAATAGTTGGGTCTTTCAGACTAACGCATTTGACAATGCAAAAATCCTTGCCAGTGAATTGGGTTGCGATGCTACTAACAGTGATGAAATTTTGGAGTTTCTGTCCACAACTCCAGTTAGAGACTTGGTTGAGGCAACTGAAAGGGTTAATTCCTTTGATGCTGCGATGAAGGGACAGCCGAATATATTCCTTCCAGTAGTTGAAAAAGAATTTCCAGGTGTAGAGGCATTCCTGACGGAGACGTTCTTTGATTTGCTAATATCAGGTCGTGTAGCCGATATTCCCATCATGATTGGCTCAACACCGCTAGAATTCACCTACAATATCGACGTAAGTGACTTGCAAGCGTTTATCCCAAGGATATTGAACATCGAAAAGAATTCGCCAGAATCTCTAGCGATCGCTGAAGAGATTAAACGATTGTACTTCAAAGACACACCCACCGAGGAGGAGAAGATCCAATTGATATCCGATATATTAATAAACGTGGATACATTCAGATACATCCAGTACCTTGTGAACGTATCAAACAAGCCTATTTATTTGTACCAGTTCGATTATACCGGCGAACTAAATATAGGATATAAAATGTTGAAATCACTGGGCCTTAAAGAAGGGTTGTGCCAACACTCAGACGAGCTCGGGTATCTGTTCAGTAACGAGGCGCAGAAAGAAATCACTCCCACACCCCTGGACGTGAAGATGAGGGAACGGATGCTGAGATTGTGGACCAATTTCGCTAAAACTGGGTAAGTTTTATATTATTGTTTACTTAATATAAATGCAGTAAATGTCTCTGTGATAAGATTTCCTTTCATAGATATTAATTGGTTATATAATGTATAACTATGTTATTAATAATGATCTAATGCAAATTTTAATAATTTAACAATAAATAAACTTCTACCAAGTTCAGAATATAATGATTTTTCAAAAGCGCATTTAATTTTTTTAAAATTTTATTACAGTAACCCAACTCCAGACGAGAACCACTACCTAACGGTCACGTGGCCACCTGTGAGCAAAGATAATTTGAATTACCTGCATCTGAGCAATGAACTGTCCATTAGATCGAATCTGGACAAAGAGAAGATGGAGTTTTGGGACAATTTATACATCAAATACTTCAAAATCTGGGATCATCCAAAGACTAATCAAGAAGTGGTAACAACCAGTCAGGTTGTGATAGATACCACCCCAATTATAGTCCAAGAAACTATTATAACAACTACCACTACGATTATTAACGAGAACGGTCAAAAAACAACGGAAAGCCACGTACTAGTTGACGTGCAGGACAGCGCCGGAGAACACGTGCAAATACAAGACGTAAACGATCTTAATAATCTATCCGAGGTTACAGATAACTCGGTTGCACAAGATAATTCACTTATAATCCAAAATAACGATATAGCAGTACCAGACAATCTGATCGATGTCAATAAAACTGAAAATGTTATTCAATCCGAGTTACCAGATGTCAGAATAGAAGATTCCAAAGCAGACATAAAATACGAAGGTATAAATATAGTTGAAATTCAGGAAAAATTCGAAAATCAGAACGGCGTGGACGAAGTTAAAATCAACGGTAACTTAGAGAGGAAACCTCGACCCTCGAACGAGATTAAGATGGTCCAGAACAGCAACACTAACCCCAAAGACGTGATCCGCGCAAACGATCCTCCCGAGGACGATCTTCCCAAAAACATCGGTGTCAACAAATTCGTCAATTTCTTCGAATCCTTGGGAGGGAAGAAGTAATGTTCTATTCGTTCTAGTCCATTATACAAGTCGCAATTTGAAATTTATTCTGAATTTGACATTCTAAATTGATCGAACATTTAGAACATTCTAGAACATTCCAGAATATTCCAGATCCGATATAACTGCATTTATTTTACAATGGTAGGGTTGCCAGTTGTCTCGAAATCTACTAAATGTTATTAACATTGTTTTGTGATTCCAAGTGCCTTTATTTCATTTTTATAGTAAAATAGTCATATTTTATTATATATCCCCATACATATTTAATGTCATGATTTTAAAAATGGTCGTATTATGAAGTGCTATTCATTAAAATGATAAGAAAAATCTAGCGGGACTAGTTACTATATTCAAAATTATATAAAAAAATACAATATATCACCAAAAACATGAATTTTAGTAAAAAAAAGTTAAATTTTGATCAACAATTATTTGAACTAGTGTTCGTTAGTGTTAAGCACATTATTTATTTGATCAAACGCACTAAAGGCCAAACTAATGAATACTTCAATTGTAGATAACGAGTGCCAATTATGATTCTAGTGCTAATTATCATTTTATTATTGCGTATTATAGCATATTTTTATATAATTAATAAATAATTAAACACTATATTTGTTTTATTGTACTACTTTGGTAATGTTTATTGGGATTTTGTTGTGTGTTTGTCAGGCGATGGACAGTTTTAAGACATGGGACTTTATTTAATAAAGAACCTGGCTTAGCTCGGATAATATGTGGCATACATAGTTTTTTACAAAATATAAATTGAATTTCTTATTTTAAGACTGAATTTGTTTGGTGTCTCAATCAATAAAGCATCATTTACACATTGAAAACGCTATCGTCACTGATATTACGTCTGTAAAGTGCATTAAAGATGCGTTCATAGAAAATATGGCGGTACTGTCCCTTTACTGATTACGTCTGAATTCGCCTTAACGAACTCAAGATGGCGTCCGTTGTCAACTGTCAGTGAAGTTTAGCAAGTGGCGAATATGGCGACTGCGATTTGTCTGTTACTCTTACTTTTAGAATTTAACAAAATACTTGACAATCGATCATGACATGAAATCATTATTTTTTTATGATTTTTTATTCAGATAACTTCAATCGAGTCTACCGTACACTTGATGAAATTATTAATAAACATTTCGGCATTTATCAAGCGATTTCTGTGGTATGGTTTCGAAGTATTTAGAAATTAGAAATGTTAACAGCATGGTTATCATGGTAATATGTTTGTAAAAGGAAAAATAAGTTCAAACCGTGCAGAATATTGGTAATGGTGATGAAGTTAACTTTTAGGAGAAAAACTGTTTTTCTATCTAACTGAAAATATATAAAATAATTTACATATCCAGAAATCTGAAAAAAAAAATCCGTGCCTGCAGGGGGACACGCGTGGGTAGACCTCGTGTGTAACTCGTTTAAAATATAACTCACTACCTAAGAATAACACCCCTTGCGAGAATAAACTGTGATAATTTTATTTGGCTTATATAAAATTATAATATTTAATTTTTAAAAGACAGTATGATGAATTCGTCTTTAAAATAACAATTTTAACAAAATAGCCCGCCACTTCTCGTGGCTCTCCACATCTTTCAACATGATGCCGTTGTTTACATCAAAAATTTTCAAGCAAAAAGCGGTTTTTATTTTCTTTCTCGGAAAAGGTATCTTTTATGGAAATACTTTTGGTACTTAAAGAACAATGGCAATTTTTTACCTGAACGTTTTACGAAGCGTCTAAAAACAAGACAAAAGCCAAACTTAATTGTATTATTTAGTCGTTTTTTACACGGTGTTAGATTTACGTGGGAAAGCCACGAAAAAAACTTTTATTTAATATGCTTTTAATTTTTGTTTTTTGTGTATTTCCGGTTTAATACAATTAAAAAATAAAATACTATTTAAAATGATAAATAGCAATATTAATTTTTCTTTGTTGTAATTCTACATAATAAAGAAACTAAATAATTGCGTTTCTTGTATGTATTTAAATATAAGATTAATCAAATATATTATTACAGGGCAATTTAAATGACTGACCACTGACTAATAGTTTGACTGACTTTGACACTACTGGAAGCCATTTTTACTAGCTTTGCATGGTTTATTTACTTTTACGCTGTCATCGCGACTTCTGTGCAACTATTCATTCTCGGACGCCTTAACGGATTTCGATTGTCTTTCTGTTATGAGTGTTCTTTTATTATGGATAGCAAACGCAAGCACATATTGTGCGTAAATTGTAATATTTGCGTGAATACTCTTCGCCGATATCGGATTATAAATCAAAACACAAGTGTGTACGATGCTCTGCATCTGGATTTATCCACAAATCGTAAGTTCTTAAAAACGCTATTGCCCGTGCTTATCTCTAAATTATATTAAATTAACTCGTTATTTATACTTTCAAACATAGTTTGTTATAATGCGTTAATATTTACTACAAATTACTTTCAGATAACTGATGAGGATAATGTTGGAAACTTTTAATAGATGCAGTAAATCAGAATCTTCAACAGAATACTGGTAATGAACCACAAGCTGGACCGACACCAAGTCAGCGTGGTCATACCAATGTTTGTATGTTCCCTCATACAAAGGCAAAATGAGAAAATATTAAGAGATAATCCCTCTGAACTAAACGACAGATGATATAAATAATTAAATGCCGTAAGGAACCACAACAGGTGTGTACATCTTAGTTTAAGTTCTGTTTTATGCTATTATTTTTATGTATTCTATACACATTGTACTTATAGGTTTTATTCTTTTAAAATGTTTGTTTGATTTTATTTATTTTAATATCTAATCTTTTTACAAATTGTGAAACTTACATAAATACATTTAAATTATAAGTTTAATTTACCCTGAATAACATTAATCGTAGATATATGTGTTTTATATGCTAAAATTAGAAAGATTTCTTATATTTCTGCCAGGTAACAACTTCAGACAATGTATGCTATTCCTGTTGGTTGCGAACCAAAAGAGAGGTCCTATATATGAATCGCCTTAAAGAATTAAGAGTTGAAGAAGCCATTCAACATGGGGATGATGATGCCTCACATACTAAGCCACCTAACGAGCTACTGTTGTGGAGTATATCTTTGGAGTATATAGTTGGCATATCTTTGGAGGACCACCAATCTCATGAAGATCCGCATGAGCAAGATATTGTCAGGCTATCCATTCAGAATACAGAGAATGGAACTATAGCATTACCAGATTACAGGAGAGCCACCAATACTTGTAACTCTTTCCTGGCTGCAATAATATTGATACGCAGTGTTTAAAATATTATGTAATTAAAATACCATCTTGTTTTATTTTTACTATAAATACCTATATTCATTTTTTATTTTTCTTTATTTATAGACTTTTATACATATGTCTGTCCTATATTATCCTTATCTAAATAAATGTACAACTACATTTTTCTAAACAAAATATTTTTTTTTTACCTGCGTACTATACTATAAGATCGCTATAGAATAGCGGTGCGCTTGTCGATTGGCGCTGCCTACACGATGGTGTTCGCGGGTTCGATAGTAGGTAATTTGCTAGCACGCATTGGGCCATCGGCTGATTAAGCTGCGATTCTTTTCCTATCTGGTGAAAGAGGCCTATGCCCAGTATTGGAATGTTAGAGGTTGAAGCTTAGTAAATAGAGATAGCTATCTGACACATTTGCAAAGAAGAAAGATCGGTTTTCTTATATTTAGATAAATATTATTCATTGCAAATATATATTCGCGTTAATAAACGCGATAAATCCGTTCAAAACTTATTCTTACCCTTTACTAAACTAATAACTAATATTAAAAACATAATTTAAAACATCTCTTACGTATTTTTTAATGTTTGTATAGATTGTACCAACAATCAGTGACAACTAGTATTGACAGGTAACCTAAAATTATCATTAAACAAAAACTTAAATATCTTTTTTTTGTGGCTTTCTAAAAAAATATTTGTTTCTGATTAAGCTTATGCAATATTACCCCTATCGTTTAAATATTTTTTATATTTATACGCCTCAAATAGATGTCAGGTAAAATGATGTATGGAAAGCTGCCATTGTTCTTTAGAGTAAAAAATAACCTTTCTATTAAAAATATTTGTGAGGAGGGAATGTTTACCAGAAAAAAGCTGCCGTGGTTTTACCTACCTTAAATTTTCAAGTTAAAAGTGGTTTTTATTTTTTTTCTCGGAAACGGTACCTTTTACGGAAAAACCTTTGGTACCTAAATTTAGAGTAAAAAATAACCTTTTCATTAAAAATATTTGTGATGTAAGAATATTTAACAGAAAAAAGTTATGATTTTTTTTCCAAAAATTTTCGATTTTTTTACCCCCACCCATAAGTTATTGAAGTTAGGTTTTCGGTTTATGTACATTAGTTATAGGTATTCATCAAAGACATCATATAATATGAATGCGATTGATCTACTTTGTATAGGGAAAAAGTTATGTTCGAAAAACTGAAATCAAAAAGTGAAGCCCTAGCGCCCCCCGTGGCCAGATTTCTCTGGCTAACGAACTTGACCTTCATTTTTGGATGATTGATTTTTGTGCAAAGTTTGAAAGTTTGATCCGAGCGAAACTGCGGCCGCTATCGTGCTGACAAAAGTCGAATCTGGACGCACGTACGCATATATATATATACTTTTTGACCAATGGTCATTTCGGACTCAGGGGGTCTTAAAAAGACCTTCTGTGAAGAAATTTTTCCAAAATTCGAAAGTCGGGTACAAATGAATGGGCAGACCAAATTCTTCGAGGTCTACCCAAAACTTTTCATTTTGTACAAACTTGCCCTTCCCCAAGTAGAAGTCAATTACATAAAAATATCATCTTCGACTGAAAATATCTTCTCTCCATTTTTTTGTCTTTGGTTTTTCTCTAAACTGTTCTTTTGAAACTATATTTCTACTATATTAAATAATAGACAATAAAAAACAAATATAAAAATATATTTCTGTCTTTGGAATGGTGCTGTTAGGCAAACATATACACAAATTATGTCATACATAAATTATTATACATTTAATATTATACATTCATTCACTTATTCATCCAACCGTTACCAATTAACAATTATAATTCTAATACGCATAAGTACTTACACCAAAAATACATAAATTAAAAATATCTCTTAAGTACTTACCAATTATTAAAAAAATAAACGCTAAAAAAATACGTTTATGAAAATTACCACATCCCTACGAATCTAGATTTAAAAAAAAATACTTATTTTAAGTTATTACTAAGTAAATATTATGTCGGTTTCTTGTACCCTAACTTTCAAATTTAATTTCTTTTTTTAGGTAACTAAATACTATTGTTTGGATTAGGATTTTTTGTAAGGTGGATTTTAATTTTTGTAACCCCTATTTAATACTCATTTTAAGATTGAAAATTTAATCTAACTTTCATAATGCCCGCCATTTTGGATTTGATATGACCACATGGTGTACTGTATTCTGAATGTTACTGTATTTAAAAATTATGATTATTGATTTACAATAATTCCTTTGTTATGTTCTCACCTTTACCAGCAAATATAACAAAAATAACTTATTTTAGCTTATCAGATATTTTAGTACATAATAGTGTTTAAATATTACAACTTTGCACGTAAAATAATTAAATTAAACCAAAATTGCATTCTTTCAAAATCTGGAAAATATTTAATATCTATATCCTTATTGTCTATATTGAGACATAACTTCTTTTCTTTATTGTAGGGAAGCCATTTTGTTTTCTGATTCTTCCAAAATGGCTGACTGTAAACAATAGTATAAATTAATATAATTGATTTATAAAGATAAAATAATTAGCATAATATAATTTTATAACTTACCAAGTTTTAGCAAAATTACACCATGTCTCTGTGAGCATATCCACTATCTTAACATCATTGTCTGTTGCAACTTTAAGTTTATTACTTCTATAGAAGATGTATTGTATGAGATCGCCGTGGGACGCTCCTTTTAACCCTAAATTCTTCATTGTACTTGTACTCATGTTTCCGTTATAATCAAATCTACATAAATATATATCTTTGTGGTGTTCAGATATCATTTCCACGAATAAAATCGTATCTCTCTCGAAGTAATGATCGGTTGTCAGATTTAAATACTCAATTGTTAAGTTTTTATCTATCTTTTTGCCTTTAAAGTAGTGGTTATGGATCTTGGACGCAAATCTGATAGCCTCCGGTGTATCATGCTCAATGTATAAGTAACGAGGAATGTAATATTGAAGGTTTTCTTCGAAAACAATATCGCCATTTTCGTCCTTATTAAGAAATAATGCTGATTCATAAGAGTTTAGAGTGACTATAATAGGTATTTTATTGAATCGGTTCTCGCGAATCGTTATATATGGGGGTTCGTCTATAAATTGTTCGACACCGTTAAATTTTTTCTCAACAACCGGTAACATGAACGCGTTAATTACAGCTGGCGGGCGATTGATTTCAGCGGATACATACGCATTGACCAAATCTTCGGTTGATGTTTTTAGAAAGAAATCGTATAATTCATTTTTATCGGTAATATTCTGATCCAAATAAGAAGCTAATTTGCTAGCTCTGTGAATTGAATCTTCAGGAACGATATACAATTCCGCGATTGAGACACCTGATTGACATATAATTTTATTGCATAAACCATCCGCCATTTTGGATGTCAAGTAAGTAGCGACAACTGCTGCTCCCGCGCTTTCTCCCATCGCGGTAATATTATTATCGTCGCCATTAAATTTACATATATTTTTTTTAACCCACTTCAGTGCCATAACCGTGTCCTTTAAGCCAGCGTTACCTGGAACTTCCGGTGTTTCTAGACACAAAAATCCAAATATATTTAATCTATAATTTATTGTCACTAAAATTACGTCATTTCTTATTAAGTAATCCGGTTTATAATAGTCTCCATAACCTAAAACAAGTCTACCGCCGTGCACAAAAAATATTACTGGTAGTTTTTCTATTTTATCCGCTGGCAAGCTAGGTGTGTACACGTTTAGGAACAGACAATCTTCACATCCTTCTAATATTCCTTTACCAAAAGGGTTTAATTGTGGAGATTTGTTGCCAGGCTTTTTAGCATCTCTGACGCCTGTCCAACTCTCCGGTTCCTGTGGGGCCTGAAATTGATAATTAATGCTTATAAATAACACATTTAATTAAATATCAACACGCTGAAAGGAAGTAAATATTCTTACTACGAAAAGTGACAATCTTATGAAAATATTTGCTACCCTTCTGAAATAGGGATACATGAAGGAAACTGAAAAGGAGAGGAAGGGGAGCTGTGGGAACTTCCGATTCTCTTACTGACCACATTAATGAAAGGTAATAGCTACTTAAAGTCAATTCTCTTTGAGAGAGGCGTTACTTCAGTCAAATTCCATGTGTGACTACAGGTAAACTCTACCTACAAACTTTTTCTACACTTTTGATTTAATCATAAACTATGAACTACATTAAGTACAGTAATGTACATCAGACAAATACGAGGAACAAACAAAAGCTTGCTTTATCTGTTACTCGACTCAAAAAAGTGAGTAATTCTTTTTATTCTTATATATAAGATCCCAATAAACGTTAAAATTTTACCCTTTAATAAATTTAAAAAACTTGTTATAGAATGTTTGTTTGCTAACGGATACTACAGTATATCCGAATGTCTAGAACATGATGTACCCTGGGTATGAAACGGTTTTAGCGGGTACTTCAGGATATTATAAATGTAATTTAGGTTTCAAGTAAGGCTTTAAAAAAAGAAACAAGACGAGCCCGCTGAGTTCCTGTCACCAGCTTTAGTCAGGTCAGTGGCAAATTAATTGTCTGCGCTGATAACTTTGATAAAAAAAATTGTTTTGTATAAAACTGACTCTCAATAAAGATTTTGAGTTTTTACTGTACCTTAAATCTAAGGTCCCCAACTGGCGGCCGAGCGTATGGAATGCCCTCAAAACTGTAGTATTGTTTTCCATAATAAGTGCTGCAAACTTTTCCCTCCAGCGTACCCTCACCCACACTCACTCTGCACGACATCTGAAACAATTATAAAAAATTTAAATTCAATTCCTTTCTTTTGTACTTGGTTTTTGATCTTGACGATCGCAATAAGAAGATATTATAACTAACTATTCTGACTTAGTGTATGCAGTTCGCTAAAAGTCATGACGATCGCAGAATGTGAAGTTATTACAGCTATTCTGACAACTGAGTGTAATTCTAACTACTACTGTTAAAGTCATGTCTCACTCAAGACATATTTATAGACAAAACCAGTTTCTTTTTTTACTGACGCAATATGAGAATTGTAATAACCGTAATGAATTTCATCAAAATTTGTTAAGTTAGAACACAAAACAAATATATAGTTGTGAATTCTGTTGTCAAACGTATTTTTTAATATTTAATGTGCTATAGCTTAGTATTAACAAAATAATGTTATAATTTTTCCTTTCATTTGTTCTATAAATAACGTTAATATAAATGATTACTTTTTGTAATGCCATTATAGTATTAATAGCAATGATAAGGTCACATACAATGAGGTTCAAGTCGCCCGCATATTATTAGAATGGTAAATAGTGATATGATGAACAATATAACAAATTTTACGTTTCTCTAATCTTATATATACATATAAATAAAATTGAAGTGTCTGTAAATCCAAATTAACTTTTCACTATGCATATAAAGTATATACGGTACTTACATCAAAAAATATATGAAAAATTTTTCTTTGTTTGTCTGTTTGTTTGTTACGGTCAATCTCTGTAACGACTGGACCGGTTTTAACAGAACTTTCAATGGAGGATAGCTGATGTTATAAGGAGTAACTAAGAAGAGAACGAAGTCGGGGCACAGCTAGTTTATATTTATATAAATAATATAAGACTAGGCTATTACGGAAAGATGTAATAAAAATGAAGAAATATTCTATTGTTTTTTTTTCGAGGTCATCCACCAGCTGCTCATTTGCATTTAATGATAAAAAATCATTTAGCATAAAATCATCATTTACACAGTGCCTTTTAAAAATAAAAAAAATAAATTTTTTGAACTGCGTTGAACAAGATATAAAAACGACCTTCAGTAGTCCGAGCGGACGCCCCTGGCATCATATATATATATATATATGTATCTGCATCTTTTTAAGGTTTTATTTTCAAAGCCTGTTATATATGCTATAAAAATGATATTTTTATTAGTTTCTATGTTTAAATAAAACTTTTTTACGTACATATTTCTAAACTATCTCTGGTTCCATTTTCAAATGCTATGCAACAATCGTGGTCAAGGGAAGTTAATTTAACCTTAAAATAGTTTAATATCAATAGTGAACTAGTGAAAATCTTAAACAACATTAGTTTGGGTGTTGTGCATTTTGTGTGTGTATGTTTGTAACGAATGGACTTAATAATTACTAAACCGATTTAAAAAACTTGTCGACAGATACATTATCGGACAAAAAAATGCACCCATCAAGAAATAACTCCTAAATGCTCAGTATAATAAACAACTAAGGATAATATATAATATTATTAAAATGTTTGACGCGAAGTGCAGACATACATACATACGACAATGTAGCTATGTTTATTATTGAGCTTAGGTTCATTGATTTACATTTGACACCTTCGACATATATACATATTAATGACATATATGGTACCGATTCCTAAACAATACTTACTGATAATAAAATATAGAATACCAACGAATTTCGTATATACCATATATCGTATATGGTGATATCTGTCATCTTGCGGCCGATATTAATAAATGATCTACTAACCGAGATTGAAATAATAAAAATAATTTAGAAAGAAAGATTCTTGAATTGATCCTGATTTCAAGAATCTGTGCTGAATGAATTTTAAGACTTAATTTCGGAAAAATATGTAATAATAAATGAAGTAACAGATGAGCAAATGATTTTCGTAGTACTGTGGAACGTAATTGTTAAAAGCGCTTTCTACTAAAAGTTAGATGCATTCATCAGGCAATGTCGTATTCGCAGTTTTAACTTCTGTAATAGTCTATTGAGTCAGATTAAGCCCCGCCAAAAGATACCTACTAATTAAAAACAGCAACTTTATCTTTTTAAGTGTAATTCTCAACTACTTATTCTTAAATTAAGTTATGTTAAAATTGTTATTTAAAAAAAAAAAAGATAAAAAAAATAATTATGATTATTTATATTTTGTTGCACGAATATTTATAATATTTTTTGCAAACATGAAGCGTACCCGAGAAGAGAACTTTGATACTTTTGGTTGTTGTCCGTGAAGACGAATTGAAGTCAAAGCAAACTGGTAAAGCGGCAACGAATATTGCATTATATTGACCTAAAAATCAGTCATAAAATTAACACGTTCTGAAATTTCTTTTACCAGTTTTGAGCCAATAGTACCTAAAAGTGTTCCTTTACCAGTCTGCTTTGACTTTCAGGAACTTGACTCATTCACGATGATGGCGGAATAAATAGAAATGTCAAACACGATTATGTAATTTAAATATCAGAGAAGGCACTTGATTGAAAGAGAGCAGGCAGTAATCTTTTTTAAGATGGCTATGTTGTCCGCCGAATACAGTTCAATCCATATTTTGGTGATTCATGACCGAGAGTTAATTAAAAAACATTAAACATTCAGATGGTTGGAATGATATTGTAGGCATATGTGATAGTAGACTTCGAATTGCTATTAAATTACGCACGCAGTTAAATGCTAAAAACTGACAGGTAGGGTATCTGGGTAATTAGGTTACATGATTTATCTGAGCCTGGTTACCGCAGTGATACCCTCATCATGACTGGTCTTAATCAACCTTCATATGGTCGGACCGCCGGCCCGCCGCTCGCGAAACTGACCTTCGTTCGAAATCTCTCTCAAAGACAGATGAACAAAAAAATGGCGGTGGCAGAGTAAAACTAGCAAACTCATTAAACAAATAAAAAATAAAAAGCTGAAGTAGTAACAAAAGTAGCTTTAATACATTTTGTTATCATATTAGTTACCTACATAGTTTATTGTGTTCATTTGGCCTTGAGTTTGCATCTACAAATATCCATATAAGAAAAACAGAGATGCATATATTTATATAAATTTCATATAGATGTGTTAAACATTTATGTAATTCTTGAATAGCTTGTATGCAACTATTCACTATCATCTCTTAGTGTTTCTCAAAAATTGGTTGTAAAATATTTTTGAGTGAGAACACTTTTGCAGATCTTATTTTATTATATTGCTTTCGTTACTTATATACGCAGTGGAATAAAGTTTTACTTGAAATAAATAAAAAATATGGAATTGTCCCATATAATTATTATTGATTTAATTGTTATAGGAAAATAGAAGTACTATGTTCAATCTTGCTCATAATTAATTACTCAATTATATTAGCTCCATAAATTATATAACTGTTATTTAAAATAAAAAGAAAAATACATTTATTTCAGATAGAAGAAAGAAAACGGTTCTATCGCATGTAAATTAACTCAAGTAAAGAAATTATAACAAAAGTTACTCACCTTTGATAATACAAAATACTACACTACACAAATGTATTACACTGAAAGGCCACCAATTATGTGTATACGTTATTATATCATTAATAATAAGTACGTATTATTATTGATTCATTTTGGTGTGAACTTTGGACTGTAAACGTTCATAGCATAAACTATTATTCCAAAGCAGTTGTTCAATAAAAAAGTCAATTTCTTATACAAGAAACACACAATCAGATTATGTACGATAAATGATTGTCGGTGGAATATATATTTATTTTTATAACACTCTCTACAGCTGTTTTTTGTCAAATCCAAATGACTTTGACAGCATCAATAATCATTGACAGCATCATTAGCATCATCTTTATATAAAAGCATATTTACGCATTCTCAGTATATTTAAGTTATTCCTTATATGATAGTGCATCGACAAATAATTTTGGAAGTTTATAAATAATTTTCAAAATGTAATCATACTGCATGTTAACAATTTGTTTTTAATTGTAAAAATACAAATTCTATCTTTATCAAATACTAAATATTGAGACTACATAGCTTAAATTTGCCGGTATCGCTCTTAATTGTCAAAAAAAAATAGAAAGGACTTTTCACTGATGTTATATATTCTATTAGTTTTTCAAAATTATTAATTTAAAAAAAAACTTTCAAACTTTATAAATAAGTTTGATCCGAGGAACCGCTCGCTGACCGACATGGCGCCAGCACCGTTGCGACTTGCGACATTATAGCGTGACAAGTCATGTCATTTTTGCTCATGATATATGAAAAAATCCAATGGCAGATTCTTTTTTCGGGATCGATATTTCGTCATCGGTAAGTTTAAATAAGTTTTAGCGTAAAAAAACAATTAATTTGATATATAACAAGTAATCAGACGTGTTTGAAAATGGAGTGCCAGCATGCCAAAAGTATTGGTCATATAAACGATCTTGCCACTTTTAATGTTAAATATCACGTTTTAAAGTTTTTTCTTACTTTCTATATCATAAAACAAAAATCTATTTGATTAAAAACAATCACAGCAATCCAGATATTACATAGTTTTAGTTTCAAAAGAAAACTTTATACGCTATATACTTATTTTGTATGTATATGTTACTTGTTTATTAGAATTTATATGTTTCTTAATCTGAATATGTGTTGCTAACATGTTTTAATCATTCTTCGTACTGCTTAGTTTTTGTTATTACTTTTCCATGCGTAATTATTATTTAAAGTAACTTTTTAAAGTATTCATGTTGAGTTCAAGTGTAATAAAACTGGATATGATTTTTACTAGAATAACAGCTATTACTCAGTGTTGCAGATTGCATCACGCTTTATGACATACTGTAAAACAATATCAAAGTTACCAAGAAGAAAGTACTCATACAGAATATGGATATTTATTTGTGTGTAGTATTATGCAAATAATTGTTTATTTTTACTTTTTGTTTTTTAAACAATTGTTAAACTTCAGTTTATTGTGTGTTTTTTTAATAATTTTTATACTACTCTTAAAGGCATGAAAAATGTTTAAAATTAAGTTTGTAAATACTTAAATGATTAACTCACTTCTATTTAATATTCTGGAAAGCATGTACTTGAAGTTAAAATATGTTTGAAGATTGTCAATAGAAATTTCCAAAGTATTTATCAATACATTTCATTTTATAATTATTGAGAATGCAGCAAGAAAAGTTGTACTAACTTTTGATATAAATTTTGCTATTTGTTAACATTTTGTATTTATATTGCAAACTGTAATAAACAGGTTATTTTAACTTAACATAGTAAAGAATGACATTAAAAATAAGTAATAATATTTTTAATCCCTTAAAGTGGTGAAGTTTTGTTTACAACAAAGGAATTGAAGATTATATAACTAATTCAAATAATTCATCTAATATATAAGTTGTCAGATTAATTTTATAAGAACTAATGAAAAGTTGCATAGGTTATAATTCAAGTCGACAAAAACTAAAACTAAAAAATAAACATATATTAATTTTTTCTAGAAATACAATTAATTTTTTACTTATTTAAAATAATTGTAAACATGATCATGTAAACAACTGTTGCAATAACTTTGAATTAAGTGCAAGAAGTAAACAAAGTGTGGATGTTTTATAAATACTGTTTTAGTCACCTGTTTTAACAATGAACAAACAATATATTGTAAATATAATTAGTCTTCATAGATTGATTTCAAGTGTACAATGTGTCAACTTTATTACAGAACCTAAATGACGACGAAGGTGGTGGAGAACCTTCAGAAGATGAGTACGATGCTCTCAATGATGAAACATTTGGTCAAGACTGTGAGTTATTTAATCATTAATGTCTATTATCAGTAAGAATTTTTGTAAGAATGATTTATATTACACTCACATTGTGAACAAATGTACTACTAAGAGTATTGATATAAATAATAATATTAATTTCAGCTGAAGAGTTTGATTGGGAATATGAGCACGAGCAGTTGGCGGGACAGCTGGAAAGCAGCCGACGCCACGCTGCACTTGACGATGCTGACTCAAGACTTGGTAATTATAATATTCAACACGATTATGTACTTGTATGTATGTATCATATCAATATAAGCTCTCTACTCCATTTGATACATAATTTATTGGTATTGCTTCAAAGTGGAAAAAATATAAACGATTAAACAAATAATTTTCAGAAGCCTCTCTCTCTCAGCTAGTCTTGGATGAAACGGACGCTCCTCGTAGTCTCGGCTCCAGCGTGTGGAGACACGACGTCTCCTTCCCCACAGCTACCAGGGTGGGTCACGCTACTAACAATATCAAATACTCCCTCATACTCGTTCCTTTTATTTGAAATATATTGTTAGATCAATATTTACACTAACCTTTGTAAACATAATACTAAAACATTTAATAGTAAAGTATTAAAAGCAATAATACTAAACTGAGGATTATAATCAGTGCCATCTGTTTTTGAGTCAATGTAAGTGCAATTTAGTATCACCTATTGTTGGATAGTAGGTAATCTCCATACTACAGACAGCTGCATGTATATATATATATATATATACACAACTAAAGATAAGTAGTAAATGAACACTACTTAACACTAGAGAATAAATTTCTTAATCAGAAAAGGAAAAGGAATTATCCTAGTAATAGCAAAATCATTTTTGATATGGAACAATTTTTTTTTCTAATATTATTAAGATAAGCAATTATTAATAAGAACAATAATTTAATACCTTGTATATTATTTATTTACAGACAGTGCAACAACAAACTCTTAAAAATGTATGTACAGTGGAGGAGCTCGAGAGACAACTGCGCCACAACCAACCAACCAACCAACAGAACTACACACAGAATTATTTCCAAGTAAGCCATTTTAAATATTCTGCATTATATGGCTAAGAAGGATGGAAATGATTGTGTATTTGACCAAATAATAATCACTCATTTAGCGCCATCTATTATTACAATTGGATAAATAAATTTTCGTTTCAGCCCCGGTTTCCTCCAGTTATCCTTCAGCGGCCGCCCGGCCTGCAAGCACCACTACCACTACCATTCGCCCCACAGCAACCAGTGGCTCATAATATAAATCAAATGAACCAGCCATTGAACAAAATTATTGGACAAAACTCACAAATGAACCAGATGGGACAATCGAATCTCATGAATCATATGACACAAAATATCAACCAATTGGGTAACAATACGAATCACATGAACCAAAATATGAATCAGATGGGTCAAGGTATTAACCAGATGGGACAGAATGTTAACCCAATGGGTCAGAACATGAATCAAATGGGACAAAACATTATGGGACAGAATCAAATGGGGCATAATGTTAATCAATTTATGCAAAATTCCAATCAAATGAATCAATATCAAAATAATCAGATGGGCCCGGGGATGATGAATCAGATGCATAGCATGAACGTTCATCCAATGAATCAAAATAATCCCATGATGCAAAACCAAATGGGACAAAATATTAATCAACACAATCAAATGGTTCAAAATCCTGGTTCAAACATGAACCAGATGGGACAAATGCCACAAAACCAAGCGGGACAAAACATGAATCAGATGGGACAAATCATGAACCAAGCGGGTCAAAACATGAATCAGATGGGACAAAACATGAATCAAATGGGTCCAAATCAAATGGTCCCTAACGGTAATCAGTTTGGTATGAATCAGTATCAGCAAATGATGGGACAGCCGCGGATGATGGCGCCGCCGCCGGGGATGGCTATGCCTAGACAGAATTTTAATCCAAATTTGAACCAATTTAACCCAAATTTTCGTGTAAGTTTATAAAAATTCTCATAATTACAATATCAAATTAAATGTGTTTAATATTTTTTTACTATTGTAGGGACAAATGCCGTCAAAAAACGATCAGCAAATTACACAAACGATAATGAACCACAATAAAAATCAGAATCAAATACAGAAAACGAATCAGCTCTCTCCTAAACAGAAGACGGTACAGAATATCAATCAAGCGCCAAACGCTCCTAAACTGCAGAAGAGTCGCGTGTATAATAATAAAAATCTCACATCGCAGAACTTAGTTCAGCTCATCCAGAACACTCATCCGATGTTGAACTTCAACAACAGTTTCCACAACGCCAGCCATCACCCCATGTTGAACAACCGTAACCTCTTCAGCAATCAGGTCATCAACCACCCGATGTTCAATAACCGTCAAAACGGAGGCATTCAGAATGCAAACAGGTAATACAAACTACACATAAGTAAAACTACACATTTTTCATATTTTAATGTCTATGAGATGCAGTAATAAATACTAAAATTGCACATTTGTCTATTTGTAAAACTTTTAGACAAATTAATCTAGTTGTTCGTAAATTGCTCACTAAATATTGAGGTTTGTGAAACAGCTATCACAATAAAGACGTACCTGGCTGATTTTGTTTTGTGGTTCACTTAATTTAAGTTGGAGAGTGTCTTTACAGAATATATATTTTAATAAGTGTGGTATCAAAATAGTACTGACACTTCAATTTGATACACAAGTGATCACTGGTATTGATTCAATGAAGAAAATATATAAATAAATAAACAATCCTTACAGACATTGGTACAAAGTCGACATACAAGTAATCGAATAGACAAGAAATCAAAAGTATAACTATCAGTAACAGTAAAAGCGAGTTTTCAATGTATATTATCCTTTATTGATTATAACCTGTATTTCTGTATGTATAGGTCGGGTAGTGAAGACGTGGACGAGTACGCTGGCTTGATGACGGCGCGGGAGAAGCAGTGGCTCGTCAACATACAGATGCTCCAACTCAACACTGGAACACCCTACTTACATGACTTCTATTACACCGTGAGTTCACAACTCAATATTACATACGATAAAGACATCACTGAAGATTTTTAACCAAATCAATAGATATTAAAAGCGATTTTTTCAAAGTTAATAAGTATCTCATAATAGTGACTCTGTTATACTTGTTATTTCACACACACACACGCACGCACGCTAGCACGCTCGCTTGCACGCACGCACGCTCGTACGCTCGTGTGTACGCACGTATGTACGCACGCACATAGATGACAAGGGCTACATTAAAAGTTTCCTCTGTTCCTCTTATATAGTATATATTAGTGTGGATTGTTTCCTAAGAAATGTATACATACAGGATAAGATGAAGACGCCACTGAAGATTTTTAATCAAATCAATTGAAAAAAAAACAATAACAAAATTAATTAATTAATTAATTAATTTTTTATTCATAATAGTTACTATGGAATACTAGTTACGTAAGAAATATCTTTAACAGCCTGTCTTAACAATTAGAAATAAATTATATTTTACTAGTACTTAAGCACAGCATAAGCTTACTTATTAGGCACATTACAAGGTGATATGATAGTGAGAACTTAGATATATAATCGTTATTTAATTGTATTTTAAATATAGATGCACATATAGATGCACAGTATAATATAAACTATTTACTTTGATTCATACAATTTAAATTGATTCATACGAAACAAGAGATAATAATTCCTTGAGTACGCCAGGGTCATAAAACACTCGTATATATGAAGAAATATGATTTTTTACATTTAACAAATATTAATCATGATTTCTCGCAGGTTTTCCTGGAGAGACAAGCCAACAAAGAGAAGGAAGGCATCAAGGAAGCTCACAAGGCGAATCAACAAAATCATCCCTTCTATAGTGGAGGTAATGAACAAAAATACTAATAAATATTATAGTTTAAAAAAAAATTCTCAAAAAATAAAAGTTAAAATAAATTAAACAACTGTTTCAGGGAAACAAGAGGTGAATCTTGCGATAAGGCAACGCGAGCGTCACAACTCACACAGACACAACTCCACCGGCGAGGATCCACGGACGTACGTGCCCACACAGTTCGAGAACTCACTGGGGAAGCTACAGGTTGAAAATTATTATATATACAGAAGAGTATTACTGGTAGCTTACTCACGGACTGACTACACCGATCTTTTTTAGTAATAATTGATTCATAAGTGCCTGTAAATACCTACTTAAACGTGAAACATTACATTACATATATCATATTTTTTAATCTGTGATATTTGTCAGTGCGGGAGTGTGACGGCGCCCCGTAAGATCATCGATGTGGAAGTGGTCGGAGCGGAGCCCGCCTCGCAGAGGGGCAGCCGCGCCCCCTCCGCCGCCAGCAACAACCCTGCAGAGGTACACACACACACATACACATACTTTATTTGGACATAACCTATTAAGATAAGCCTAAGTATATACTTAAGTAGTACTTAAGTTTTAACTTAATAAGTTGTATTTAAATAAAGAAAAGTACATTTATATACAAGCACATACGCACGTGCGCGCGTGTGCGTACACACGGAACAAAATTAACTTACCAGACACGCATAGAAAGATATACAGCAATATACAAACTATACACAATTGTCAATTGTTCTCTGGATTATATTAAAAATAGTTTTTTTAAGTTTGCATTATAAAAAAATTAATAAATTTTGTTTATAATTTCAAGGTCCCCCGGGAAATGCGAAGAACCAAACAACTCTTGTTGGATATTGAGGCGTTATATTTTATATTGTTGAGGCTCGAGGAGCTCAACGACCCGCTGGCAATATCAAACGCATTAATATTAAAGGTAAATTTACATACAAAAACATTACTTACTCTATATATTTTAAGAATTATTTAACATTTCATATTATTTTAGGAAAGAGAAGAAAAGCAGAAACAGTTAGAACTCGCACAGAAGGAAGCAGAAGAAGAAGAGGATTGTAACTTATTTCTTAAGAATATTGAGTCGGTACAGAGAAGGCCTAAACAAGACAGCCCCAAGAGTGAATGTGTTGACAAGAGACAGGTATTTTATATACATATTTCTTTACTGTTACAATTAAAATTTTTGTGGAGAAATTAGTTAATAATTATGATTTGCATCCAGGTAGTGAATCTAACAATAAATCAGAAACCGCAGCCTGTCAAGAACCTACTGGACGAGGATAAGGAGGAGTTGCTGAATAAGATGTTTTCGGGACTCTTACACGGAGACAGGATAGCACAGATACTCACCGTGAGGAAAGGAAGGGTGGGCTATCATGATATTTATTATTAGTACTGTTTTGATTAATACATGTTTTCGTATAACATACAATACATATTATATTATTCTTGTTATATAGTTATAATTTTTTATATTAAAACAAATATAGTTGCACATTAAATTTATGATGTTAATCAAACAGTTCAACATTAAGTTAGCTGTAAATGGGTAGTAGTATATTTTGTACGTCCCTCAGGCGCTGCTGGCTCGTTTCCTGTCCCGAGCGCCGCCAGCGCACGTTCGCCTCCGCACGCTGTGGGCTCGCGTGCTGCGCGCTTTACCCGCCGCCGCCAGGAGAGATGACGGCGGCCTGCGGGCACTCGCGTCTCACTACAGGAGGTACGCACGCAGATACACGAGTACGCGCTCACACACACACGAGAACGTGCACGCACTCACACGAGTACGCGCACGCTCACATACATGAACGTGCACGCACAAACGTACAAGTACTTAGTGACTAACGCCTCTCGTCCGCAGGTACGTGTTGGCCGCTCCGGGTTGGGGTGCCGTGCTGGAGTCGTGCGCCGCACTGGGGGACGCGCTCGACCCTGCACGGGGACACCACGCTCTCACCTCACAGGTATTTGGTTTTTACTTTGATTATTAAAGAACGAGAATTGATCTTATCTACTGTTGGAGTGAGTTTGCAAGTTCGCAAGTAACCGTCATTTGCTATGCAATTGGCACGATGGTTAATAAAATATAATTATATGTTATAATACAAAGGCTAATTAATCGTGTACTGCTCATAGCTGACGCTGAGCTGCGTGTGTGCGTTGGTGGAGCGCGCCTCTCTGTTGTCCGTCGGCGAGTCGTGCGCGGGTGAGCGGCAGTGGCGCGGGTTCCTGTCGACGGTGGCGCGCGCGCTGCGGCTGGCGCCGGCACCCCCCGCGCCCCCCGTCCGACCCCTCCAGCGCCGCCGCCTGCAGCCGCACTTGGTCCGCCTGGATTCAGACGCCGCGGAGCTCCTCCGAACCCACCTCTGCTGACCCCCGCCGACCCCCGGATCACATTTCGACATTTGTTTCACGTTATGTGACCTCGACTTCGTACCGAGGTTTTGAGATTTTATTTATCGGTGTAATCTAATCCCGGTAACGGATGTATACTGAATGCTCGTCGCATCGGGTCGGCGGGCGCGGACGGGATCGCGCCTTTTAATAAACTGATTATTGTTAACGTTGTGAGAGTTTTTATTGTATTTATCCCGATTTTAAATGTAAAGATAGTTTCACTTCTACTGTGTTAGGATCCCGTCTAAGGAATATTTCGGAGTGTCAATGGAGCGCTAGTAAATTGAATAGCGTCCGAGGTTTGTGATGTCTTAATAGTAATAGTAATTTATTTTACAAATATGCTTAAGAGTACGCGAACGGTAAATCAATAGGGTACAAAGGCAATCATACAAAATATATATCACCTGCGCTAGATTGTGCTGCGGGTTGTACGATACGGTTAGCGCATAAAGGTTATAAACTGCCAGTAATATGTTTTGAAGGGGTTTTGTAATCGCAATCTTAGTTTTTAAAAACAGTTTTATTTCCTTAATAGCTGGTGGAGTTTTTTTTTTACTATCTATTGGTAGTTTTTAGTTTTTTTTTTATCATTAAAAATAATTAAATGAAAATTTGTTTATAGTATGTCTGTGTTTCATTGAATTATTTTTTTAATTACTCCTTTGTCCACAAATACTGTTGATGTGTTCAAGAAAACTTTATTTCATACTAAGTTTTAATAAGGAAATTAAACGACTACCAGGGCTGCAGAAGAATGGAAATTAATAAAACCACAATAATAATTAAAGAAGACGTTGCCTAGTTGAAAGAATTGCCTTGACTTTCCTTAGAAATGTATATGCTTACACCCTCTTTCACAAAGCCCAAAGCCAAAGATCTATAAATGTATATAAAAAATCAGAAAAATATAAACAGGAATAGGATTAGAACATTCAAACAAAAACAATCTCTTTAGCTTACTTAGCCTATATTAGTTATTCCCAGCGATTTCGCCTGTTTTCCCTGCGTCTTTACATATAGCGGCGAAGTATAGGTCGTTCCCGACGGTTGTTCTTGACGGACCCTAAGTCTGAGATTGTTGGTGTGTCCCAAGGTTGTTATGCAGATGATGCTGGGCATGCGGTATAACATACGGTTTAATCTAATGATCGACAGAGCCAGACAGTATTTCAAACCTGGTCAAAGATTGGAAATACTGGCATATCTATATCCACTGCAATATATATAGGGCCCGGTCCGGCCACACATGGAGAGTTCTGTTCTCATGTCTGGTTCAGAAAAGATATCAAATATATGACTTTGTTTCCCGTATCCGAAACCAGTTTTGGGATAGCTTTTATTAGCTATTTTATAATTTTACAGATCTATTTTTAATTTCGTAAATTTCAAGCGTCAAGTAACTTCCTGTTGAGCCAATAATTTTGTGACTGTTTTTGATCCATTTGCAGTAACTAGTTCAAAATTAACTTGTTTAATTGATGCCAACTTGAATCATTGATAAAAAAAACTACTTGTGCTCCGTAAATGCCACTTTCACCAGCACATTCCGCATCTCCAGCAAACTGGATAGGTGCTTGTTAGCAACACGCATTGTTAAGATGAAAGATTTACGCGTTTAATTTCTCAACATACAATTATAATGAATTTATATATAGGGGAAACCGGGGATGGTTGACCAATTTTCAGTTTAAAAGTTAATATTTTTATTACTTTAATGATTATTTTTGTGAAAATCAATTCCATTGATAATGACACTATTCAGCTCTAGAAAAAAATTACAATAAGCTCGATACCAATTAAAACATAGTATATAAGCTCCCTTAAGCTCGTTTAAGCAAACTCCCTACCCAATCTTCATCAGCAATCTGTTTTTTATCCTATGATTCAGGAATAGATTTATTATTTTTTTTTGCAAATTCTTATGCAAATTTTTGGGACTCGGAAGGCGTTAATCCATAAAAAATATCAGCAGCTCCCTTATGGCAATTTTCTGATGCAAGCTCTTCCTTGTCACTGAATATTTGTCTGTTTTTTTATGTAGCCAACGCTTTCCAAGGTTAATTGAGATCGACAGTCCGGGATTGCTTTCTTTTTTTTTCATATTTACTACATGGCGATAGTTTATATGGTATAGCAAATTCTTTTGCTGGAATTGATACTTTTTTGGTGGAAAATTACTTGTCGACATACTCTCTCCAGTACGTACAAAATGACACATATACCGCTAAATCAGTCATAAATCTTTATTTATTAATAATTTGAACATTCACAATCAGTCTTTCCATTCTTTGGTTCATTACCTATAATTACTCAAGACATCAATCAAATTTAAATAAAAACAAAAAAAATATAAGCCTCTAAAAAAAATATAACTAAAATCCGTTTTGTCCGTCATAGGCGGGTAATACGACATACGTAGTGCAGACAAAACGGCATACAAAAATGTATAGCAAATAAAGAAATTATTATTGGCAAAGCTCGCATATGAAAGATGTAATCTTCTTTGGAACGTCTGCACATGATGCGTGTGCCCATTTTTTGCAGGATAAACACTGCAACCAAACTTCTTTTGGTTTAGACCTGGAGAACAAGTCATTGCAATAGATACTAAGTTGAAGTTAGAACTAAGACCGTTGGTTTTTTGCGTGGCTTACGTTTTCCTTGTCCAGTAACATACACTCCTTTTGGAACTGGCGATATTACATTAATTGGGACAAAGTTCTCTCTTGTCACAGTTTTCTCTTGGAGTTTTAGTGTAGATGGTGAATCTGGAAGTAAAGATGGACTCTCAACAGCTGAATTTCTAGTCTGTGATGTTGAAAGGAGATCTGGATTGTTAGGTGCTGATATTTCTATTTCGAATGCAGATACGGAAGTAGCTGGAATTTCAGCTAACTTTTCACCTTGTTGATCTTCGTCTTGTAATAACAGGATAGTGGTTGTTTCAGTAGGCTCCTGGGTTGAGCATTGATTTTCGATTGGCGCTGGAACTTTACTTGCTTCATCTTGTAGAATCGGAATATTCGTTGTCTCAGCAGGCTCAAACAAATAATCCGGAAATATGTTTGGATCAATAGGCCACAATCCTGTTTTTTGAAATCCGCTAACTGCATTCTGCATAGATGCGGCTCTGCCATAAGCTTTGCTGAATATTGCACCAATTTGAAAACGAGTACTGACTCTACCTGGATGGCTCTTAAGCCATAACGTAACCATAAGAGCTGACTCTTGGTTAAAATAGACTTTCAGTGGTCCATAAAAAGAGACATCCAATGGTTGTATGCGGTGCGTACAGTGTGGAGGCAAGCATAACATAATAATACCATGTTCCTTAGCAAATATCAAGCTGTCGATTCCTTTATGACTAACGTGCCCATCCACTACCATCCACTACCAAAAGCACTTTATCATCAAGACTGGCTTTTACGTGACTCTGGAAATGCACCAACCATTTATAGAATACAGTTGTAGTCATCCAACCGGATTCTTTTGCAATGCCCAAAGTGCCTGCTGGAACTTCGTCTATTAGCTCATTTTTCATATGTTTTCTTGGAAAAATCAAGCATGGTGGTACATAATTTCCAATTGCATTCATGCAACAAACAACTGTTACATGAGATCCTTTTTCAGCGCTTGTTAGAGCCCCGACCTGCTTATGCCCTGTAGTGGCGAACACTTTTTGGGGTTTTTGTACTGTTGATATAGCTGACTCATCAACATTGTATATCCTATGTGGAGGAATCTTGTTGCTGTTCATTATGTCTTGTTAGGTGTTAAAAAACAAATTCACTTGCGGTTTATGAAAGGCTTGCGCTCTGGCAGCAGATGTCGCTTCAGGCTTTCTTAATGATATGTCAGGATTACGTCTCCTAAATCCAGCTAGCCATTCAGGATCAGCCATTTTCTTTTCATTATTGAAATTGTGTGGAATTTTATTAATATTTGCATACTGATAGGCTAGTTCAAGAACTTGCGTACGAGTGAAACCGAATAGCCTTGTCTCGAAAAGCTTGATATGATCAACAATTTCTCGTTGCATTTCATCCGAGAACACCTTTTTATATCTACCCATACCTTTGGAAGCAGGGGCAATAGTTTTATTCCGTTTCTCGAAGTGTCTTCTCAGGATGGCTTGCGGAACCCCAAATACTTTGGATGCTCTCAGCCAGCCCATTTCGTTGTTCATAACAGAGGCAATCAATGGCTTTTTCCATGGAAATTTCGTTCCAGCTCTGGCGTTCTGTTTTTCTCTTATAGTTACGTGGCATTTCGATGAATTTATGAATACCTACAAAAAAAAATAAGGGGTTAAACGACATAGTACGAGGGCCAAACTGAAAGTTTTTAGAACAGGCCACTTAAAAGCATTATATTAAAAAAAATAGTTTAAATTTTGAAAATAGAACTCTTTACCAATATTATTGAGTGTACATTTCATTCATTTGTCATTTGTTTTACGATTTGGCGGCAAATTGAAAATTGTCTGTGCACGTCAGAATGAATTTAAGCCGAGAAAATTTTCGTGCAATGATTTTTTATGACTTTCGATGTCATTTAAGTCAACAAGAAAGTTATGATCGACTTCGATTGGCTTTTCACGATGAAGCCCCATCTCGTGCCACAGTTTACAACTGGTTTAATGAATTCAAACGTGGTCGAACTAATCTCACCGATGATTTGCGTGAGGGACGGCCTGACTAACGGGTGACGAAAGCTGGATTTACTGTTATGATCCGGAAACCAAAAGACAGTCTGCTCAGTGGGTGTTTCCTTCCGAAGAGTTGCCAACTAAAGTGAAGAGAGGTCGAAGTGTTGGAAAAAAGATGGTGGCCTCGTTCTTCGGAAAGACAGGTCATTACGCGACAGTAGTCTTAGAGGATCAGAATACGGTTAATGCAGAGTGGTATACTAACAATTGTTTGCCACTTGTCTTGGAAAAAGTTCGAGAGAAACGACCTCGCAGCAGGATCCTCCTTCATCACGACAATGCCTCGTCGCACACCGCCAGGCAAACGATCGACTATTTGGTGACCTCAGACGTGGAATTACTGGGTCACCCGCCGTATAGCCCCGACCTCGCAACCTGCGATTTTTATTTATTTCCGAAAATAGAAGAAAAACTTCGAGGAAAACGTTTTATAGACGCCGAAGAAACAGTGGCTGCGTTTCAAAACGCCGTCGAAGAGACCCCTAAGGCCGAGTGGGCAAGGTGCTTTTCTCAATGGTTCCATCGAATGAAGCAATGTATTGATGTAAATGGACGCTATTTTGAAAAGTTACAATAAAACTAATAACTTGCTAGAATGCTTAGTTTTTGATTTTCTAAGAACTTTCAGTTTGACCCTCGTATGTCATTTTGGCCTACCAAGCGGTATGTCATTTTGTCCATTTTATAGTTTTAAAACTTCAACTGCCATAACAAAAAATCGAAACAAAAGATAACGATTTTAACATATTCTCCGTTAAAATTAATATATTGAAAACAAACTAAGACAGTGGAAACTAGAATAGAAATTGAATTTACTTACCTTTACGATGAAACAAAATCCAACAAAACAAAATTCGTTACGAGCAAAAACAATTAAACCGTCGCCTACATCGAATGACCGACGGAGCACTACTGGCAATGCGACAGGTTTCGACACGTTATTAAGCGGCCCTCTACACGTCTTTGCATGAACTAAATGAGCCTTAGATTCGAAGATACAGTGCCATGTCATATGACCCGCCTATATCATTTTGTACGCCTTTCCCCTATGTCTTTAGGTGGATTTGACTTTCATTTATAGATTAGCATCGTTCTAAACTGGAAATGTTAGGTTAAGAACAATATTTTTTTTATCAATTTATATCTGGTATATCCAAAATTGTATGGGGCAGGTTGACTAGATAGTCAACTAACCCCTTTATAAATGAGTCAACAACAATTGGGGCTGCCTAAACAACTTAGGAATTTTTAACTACGTGCCAAAACCTCAAAATGATGTCGTAATTAAAAATAATAAGGAAGCATACAAAGTTCGGCAATCAAACATTCGTATTAAACAGTTTGACAAGCAAGCAAAATAAAATGAAAAGAGTTATAACAAATAGAATTATGGCAAAAATAGTTACTTAAGTGTCTTGTTTTTGAACAATAGGCTTTAGCTGACAAACGGTGTCCGTCTGCTCCGTGGCCTTTCTGATGACTGTGCGGGGGGGGAATAATGGATACGCTCACCTAGTCGGCCGATGCAAAACGTTTGCCTAACTCGCGTTTTTGACAATTAGTCTACCTGCCCCTATAGTCAACCAACCGGTCTCCGCTAAAGTAGCTCCATAAATAATATTCTTGATGTGAAATAACTGGAAAGTAATTCTATATTTTACATTATTTTTTCTTTGTTGCGAGACTTAATTAGTTTCGATTTAAAGCAATGCGGTCTTCGGATTACAAACCCACGAATTCAGTAATGTATCTACAAATACACCTACTTTTTATTTCGTCGTTTCTCGGACTCAGATTAGAGTAGCATTGGCTGCGATGCGTAAGAACCAATCAAAGCGGGCGTTAGCTAGCTCAGAGTGACGAAAGCACCCATAGTGCTGAAAGTCTAACTCTGTATATATACGCGCAATATCGATTTTTGTATACACGAGACCTTCTGGTATGAGTGTGATATTTTTAGAAAGCCCTTGGCCCATAGACCCAGAAAATGCATTTACACTTAGCAATATACCTACCGCCTCACCTCTACGGCCGTTTGAAAAATGAGACTAAAATTTAGTTTTTGGCTCCGCACCAGTATAAAATCACTTATTTCCACCTTGAAATTTTCCTAAAGGTCCTCGTCGAGACCTTTTCAACAAGCCCAAAAACGCCAAAATCCGACCACCGGTTGATGAGATATGACATTTTGAAAATTTTGACTGGCGCCTCCATCGATGATTACTTTGTCTGTGTGTGGGTATATTCGTAGTTTCAACTGATTTTGTTCAAACTTTCAGGCATTGAAGTACATCAAAAACTAAGACTTTTTTGTTCTACGACATTTCGATTTGGCCGCCATGTTGGCCGTGGCCAGCCCTCAAAAGGCCAAAAATGGCCATTTTTCGTACAAGGACTGTGGCCAAACCAGTTGACGTACATTAACAAATTGGGCATCATTGGAAAGGTCTCAAGCTTATCTTTTGAATAATGTCCATTTTAATGGCAAAAACATTTGTTGGCGTGACATTTTTGGTCAAAAGGCAAAAAATGGCTAACTGGCCGGGGACAGATCGGCCATTTTCTCGAAAACGGCGCCAATGATTTTTTCGAAAATTTCCTCATTCGTAGCCCCAAATTAGAGCTAAAATTTGGTATATAGCATATATCTGGGAAAACTCGTTATTTCGAGATATGGCCGTGAGAAGTTCAAAAAATCATGAAAAATGACCAAAAATTGCCAAAAAATGACTTTTAAAGCCAGAATCGTACTCACAACACGGTTAAAATTCAATGCTAGTTGCACAGTGAATAAACTCACTAACGCATTGCCGTCTGTAACAATAAAACAAAATTTACAGAAAAAAATCCGAATACTGAAGAAATTCTATTTTGAAGCAATGAATTAAAAAAATAAATGGAAACTGAAAAAATCAAATGAAAAAAAAATCGGGCACCTGTGGGAATCGAACTCGAGGTCTCGTCTTTGTCATTACAACGCTCATCCTCTGAGCCAAAACACTCTCATTTTGTCACAGGCAACTATTCCAAATAATAATAATAATAATAATAAATCAATTTATTTCAGATCATTCATCCATAAGTGTTAGTAACATTTTAACTTAAGTAACTAATGTTATAATAGTACTCGTAGTTAGTATTCAACATAACAATCTCAAATTATACAGAAAAATAAAATTAATAAAATGCACAAAATTCATTATTATTAAAATTAAATATAAATTCAATTCAAATAAATATAAATTAAATTCAAATCAAATATAATTAAAATAAAAAAATACTATTAAAGAAATTAAATAAAATAAAATTCATGGAAATCATCGTTCTAATTAATTTTTTTTTTAATTCTACAAATAACTCAACGCTATACTCCTACAGTCAGTATACGCTACGCTTCGATGCTACGTGTACACTATCCCAGGACCTCCAGAGGGGAGCGTCTAGCTTTAACGCCAATATGCTGAGAAGACTGTTGGAGCTGTTCAGTAATCTTGTCATTGCGGACGCGGTCCGCTTTCGTATTATCGCATAGAAGTCGTCTACACGAGCCTCCGCAAACATTGCCGATGCACTGCAGTATCGCGGCTTCCTCAACAAAGCCCTCAGCACATTGTTGTACTGAACACGCAGTGCGCTATATGTATAGTTCTTCCATAGGCTGCATGTGTAAAAGGACTGGCAATAGGCTTTAAATAATATTAATTTTACCTGTGTCGAACACCGTGCAAACCTACGGGCCAACATATTGCCTCTAACCGACAGAGCCCTGCGCTCCCGCTCGATATCACTATCATCACCCAGGCGTTCATTCACAATATGACCAAGGTATTTAAATTCAGATACTAGTTTCAGAGAAGTTCCACACAGATGTATTTTAGGAATGAAATTTAACTGTTTGTTTATTCCTCGAAAAATTAAAATTTCGCTCTTTTTAGCGTTATACCTCAGTCCATTCTCCTTTGCATATTCCTCACAGATTTTTATCAGTCTTCGAAGACTACTGACCGACGGGCTCAACAGAACCATATCGTCTGCGTAACTAAAATTGTTCATCATTACGCCATCTATCGAACAACCGACGCCTGCCCCGCTAAGCCTCTCTATGATCCCGTTTATGTAAAGATTGAACAATCTGGGTGACGTCAGGCCCCCCTGTCTTACTCCACACCCTAATTTATATGGTTCAATAAGTGCATCAACCCATCTTACCACATTACTTTGGGCACCATACCAGTACTTTAATAGTGAAATCAACTCCGGTCTTAAACTGCTATCCTTTTCAAGCTTCTGCCATAAAATTTTATAGGATACGAGGTCAAATGCCTTCGATAGATCCAAAAAACACGCAAACACATGGGTCTTTCTATCCGTGTAGTACCTTACAGCTTGCTTGAGACACAATACTGCGCTCTCAGTTGACAGCTCTGATCTAAAACCGAACTGCGCATCGTGTATGTTAATTGTTCTGCTAAGTTGAGTATCAAGCAAGCCGTCAAGCACTTTGGCTATGATGGTAGCAAGAGATATGGGTCTGTAGTTGGTTCTGTCCGCCGCATCCCCCGCCCTATTCTTGATTATAGGCACGACTATTGTCCTTGTCATCGAGTCCGGCAGAAAGCCGTGGCTTATACAAATATTGTACAACCAAACTAGGACTCTAGGAAGGTGCACACCAGCGTGTCGCAGATGCTCAACACTCAGGCCATCATGTCCAGGCGACTTTCCACGCTTCATACCCATTATTGTATCTACTACTTCGCTAGACGTGAAACGTACAAAGCTTTCCCCATTATTTATAATATCCCCCCTGCCAGCCTCGGCGAAATTGAACTCACAGGGATCCACTGTAAATTGTGTTTTAAACATATTTGCCATGTTACGGCAACCGCTCACTCCCCCTACTTCAGCCGGAATATTCGATCTTGTATTCAGTTTGTCTGTTTGTTGCCAGAATTTTCCAAAATGTTTGTTTCTATATGACGTAGCCAGTATGTCCATTTTAATCTGTTCTGAATTGTCTTGGCACCATTTAAGTTTGTTTTTAAAGGCCCTACGAGAGTCCCTTATGTCATTATAGATAGTTCCATGTGTTGGTCAAATAAATGAGTATATATTTGCATGAAAAATAATCGCACAGCATTTTGTTTACAATCCTTTTACAAAACTATTGATATCAAAACAAAAACTTCTCAACGAAGTAAATACCGAGTGACGAAAGCGAATCCACTGACAAAACTCCTGATATGAATTTTGCGACGAAAAAAACCACGAACATTTTTATTCACAAACGTAAACAAACACAAAAAATGTGAATGTGTTCGGAACGTTGCCAAACAAACAAACAAACAAAAAAAAAATACAAACAAAAAATGTGAATGTGCTCGAAACGTTGCACAAATTGCATTTTTGATTTTATTTTATTAGATTGAACAAGGCAAGTTGGCAACGTTCCAAACACATTCACATTTTTTGTGTTTGTTTACGTTTGTGAATAAAAATGTTCGTGGTTTTTTTCGTCGCAAAATTCATATCAGGAGTTTTGTCAGTGGATTCGCTTTCGTCACTCGGTATTTACTTCGTTGAGAAGTTTTTGTTTTGATTTATTATACATGAAGGTATAAAAGAAATTATAACTTAAATTTAATTGAATTAATTTATAATAGTCAAAGAAAATAGTAAAGGTATAAAATTAATGACACTTGTGTATGTTTAAAAATCCGTGCCCGCAGGGGGACACGCGTAGGTAGACCTCGTGTGTAACTCGTTTAAAATATAACTCACTACCTAAGAATAATACATGATGCCGTTGTTTACATCAAAAATTTTCAAGCACAAAGCGGTTTTAATTTTTTTTCTCCGAAAAGGTATCTTTTTTGGAAAAACTTTTGGTACTTAAATTTAGAGTAAAAAATAATCTTTCTATTAAAAATATTTGCGAGGAGGGAATGTTTACCAGAAAAAAGTTGTCGTGGTTTTACCTACTTAAAATTTACAAGCTAAAAGTGGTTTTAATTTTTTTTCTCGGAAACGGTACCTTTTACAGAAAAACTTTTGGTACCTAAATTTAGAGTAAAAAATAACCTTTCTATTAAAAATACATGTGATGCAAGAATGTTTACCAGAAAAAAGTTATGATTTTTTTTCCAAAAATTTTCGGTTTTTTTACCCCCACCCCTAAGTTATTGAAGTTAGGTTTTCGGTTTATCTACATTAGTTATAGGTATTCTTCAAAGACATCATATAATATAAACGCGATTGATCTCCTTTGTATAGGGACAAAGTTATGGTCGAAAAACTGAAATCAGAAAAAGTGAGGCCCTAGCGCCCCCTGTGACCGGATTTCTCTGGTTAACGAACTTGACCTTCATTTTTGGATGGTTGATTTTTGTGCAAAGTTTGAAAGCGATCCGAGCGAAACTGCGGCCGCTATCGTGCTGACAAAAGTCGAATCTGGACGCACGCACGCATATATATATATATATATATATATATAAACTTTTTGACCAATGGTCATTTCGGACTCAGGCGGTCATAAGAAGACCTCCTGTGAAGAAATTTTTTCAAAATTCGAAAGTAGGGGACAAATGAATGGGCAGACCGAATTCTTCGAGGTCTACCCAAAAACGATAACGGGTCTATATCGCGTATAAATTAAAAGGTTAAATACCTTTTTACATAAGTCTTTCATTTTACATTTGCATATTGATAAAAATATTATATCTAACCGGATATAAAAATAATTGAAATAATGAAAATATGTAAAAAAAAGTTAAATATTTACACTATATGAAAAAGAATAATGTAACTAGAATCACGTAAATTTACATTATTTATATGAAGATGTTCAGTTGGTATGAAAGATTAGGAGGGATTTTTAGAGGTCGCAAGTTCGTGTCAATGTTGCATTCTGTGTTTATTTGAAAACATTAATTATGTTAAACTAGTAAAATTCAAGATCTTTTTATCTATGTAATTAAAAAAATATGAGTAATATTAATTATACGAGTTAAATTACCTTATCTATTCACATAATATATATATAAAAGGAATGTTAAGTGATAATTGCTGGTATTTGTCGGTTGTTAGTAGCAAGTAATAATCTGACTTTAAAAATGAAAATTAAACTCAACAATGGGCAAGAAATGCCAATGGTGGGACTGGGAACATTTTCGGTAAGTTTCGTTCGAACTACTAACTAACAATTATCAAGTTATAATATTTGTCAGATTCAATTAAATATTTTGCAGCTTAAATCAGTACCAGGGCAATATAGACAAGCACTAGAATGGGGAATCGAGCTGGGTTATAGACACATAGACACGGCGTCAGCTTACTTTAACGAAGAAGAGCTTGGTGAAGGCATCGCCAACCAAATTAAAAAGGGCTTGGTTAAGAGAGAGGACTTGTTTATTACCACAAAGGTAATATATAGTATTTCATTTTAATATAGTTAATAGGAAACGATGTTTTATTAAAAAAAAACAATAATTAATAAAAACAATATTTTTATTTTAATGTAAGTTTTAAAGAAAAAGTTTGGATAAGTATTGGCTATCAACAAGTAGTCTCTCACGTAAGGAATTAAAAGCCCTTATGAATTCCAGGGCTTGATTAAATAAAGTGGAATTTACTATTTCAGCTAGGAAATGAGGATCACTCGGAGAAAGATGTAATAAATGCTCTGAATGACTCGTTGAGTAAATTGAAATTGGACTATGTTGATTTGTACCTAATACACTGGCCTGTTTCTGTTAATGTATGTTCATCATCAATTCTTATTTCGTTTACTCTTCATCTAACAAAATTATTTATTTTTGTTTGGTAATTTATACTTATGTTATTTATGATAAAAATCTTTTATAAACAGGAGAAAGGAGAGGACACAGCTATAGACTACCTTGAGACTTGGAAATCTATGGAAGAAGCTGTTCATCTTGGTCTTACTAAATCAATAGGTGTATCAAATTTTAATGAGCAACAGCTGGAAAGATTGTGGCAGCATGCCAATATCAAGCCAACTGTGAATCAATTTGAGGTAAAATACCATATCGTTTGAGATCTAATTACTACTAGATTGTATATAAAATGTATACTTATATAACTTTAAGTATATCACTAATAAGATTTTTACATCTCGTATTGACAGATAAATCCAACTTTAACCCAACATAAGCTAGTAGATTTTTGCAAGAAATTAACAGTAATACCAGTTGCATACACACCCTTGGGTCTCTTGCCTGAACTGAGATCTGAGTTCGTTGGGAAAGATGTTATCAAAACAGACCCTAAATTAGAGAAAATATCAATAAAGCATGGAAGATCCAAGGCACAGGTTATTTTGAGATATTTGGTAAGGAATATTTTTCTAAAGCGCCACAGCGCAAGCTAGGCTTAAATTGATAACGAAAATGTAACTATGTGAATCATATAATGAGGCTACAGTTCAGTTCATTATTCACTTGGTTCACTTAATTTAGATCTGTAGATACCAATATAAAGTTAAGCTATGGCACTGTGCTTTACTGAACTGTAGACCGCTACAAACATCTTAAACATTATTAAAAAGGGACTTACTCAATATTTTAATTAAAATTACATTTACTAACGTTGATAATTTGATTTATTCTTAAATTTTTGTATTATCTAGATCCAACGAGGAATTCCGGTAATACCAAGATCGTTTACTAAATCACGAATAGAGGAGAACTTGAATATTTTTGATTTTGAACTAAATGATGAAGAAATGATGGTTGTAGACAGTTACAACTTGGATCACCGCTGCATCCCGAAGACGATCTTGAAACATTGCACTAATTTTCCTTTTAATGATTGAAATTGTCTGTAACAGAGGTTCCCGCACTGATTTCATCCATTGCCCACTTTGAAAATGAGTTTTTTTGTTGCGTCATTTTCACCCTATTTAAAAACCTTAATATAAGTCTCGCCCGGAGTTTAATTAAACCTTTATTTTAAACGAGTCTTTTCTTATCAGAGAGCAATAATAATGCAATTTTACAATAATTAAGACTCCTTTATTCAAAATGTTAATAATAATCGACATTCACAGCGCCCCCCAACTTTTCTGAGCCCTTTACCATCCCCCTTTAGACCTCCAGCGCCCACAAGAGGGCGTTATCATCCACTTTCAAAAAGAATGAAATCTATAACAAGCTTAGAAAAAGAATTATTCTATGCTGATTTAAAATAAAACAATTAAAATGAACCGAACCAAATCTGCAACTTTCTTAAAATTAAAAAAATATAATAGCAATATAACTATTAGTAGTAAAAATATTAAGTGTAATTCAGATGTTTTTCTTGGTAGTGCTTATTTAAGTGTTAAATATATTTTCATAAGTATTTTTTTATATTTTTATTAGTTTATTCTTCTTATAAATCCAACTTTCTGAAGCTTCAAGTGCTTCTTTTCCCTATTTCTTCCACCATACCGTCTCTGCAGGCACAAATCATAAACCATAATTAAATAAAACAGATATTTTTTTGGAAATTGTCATACAAGCCATAGTAGTAATGGTTGCAGCATTAACAGTAATAGTAGCAATAGCCAGCAGTAGATTTTTATCTATTTTTATCTACTGCTGCAGGACTTTACTGCAGTAACTTTTGTTACTGCTCCTCCTGCAACAGTATAAATGACGCCCTAAAGCTACAAGAACCTCTAAATATACAAAGCATTTATTATATGCCAGCCCAGACAGATATACCTTCATACGAATGTTGTCCCTTCTGGGTTCGGTTTTTAATCTCTTCGGTAACTTTTTTCCTTCGGATCAGTACCAATTGTAAATTTCAATGTTGAAATTTCTAACATGTATTGATGTATATTCAATGGAACTTGGTAATACTCGCATGTAAATCCAAATGAGAGAAATACCTACATTGATCCATGCAATTAATCTAATATTTCGATAACGCTTGGAAGTGTAATCTTACTAGTTTAATTTCAATGAATAAATTAATTTCTTGCAGGTATTTTGATAAAATCATTTGACGCGTTTTATGTTGAATCACAATTTAAGTTAAGTAAATTTTCTCGGAATATAAAATACATTAATACCGAGCAATAAAGTTTTGACCTAATATACTTTTTTGTACTATAAAACCAGTGGAGGTTTAAATTATGGACGCACTGACGGATACCTACATCTTTTCTTAAAGGCTCGAAAACTACTTGACGGAAAATTATGAAATTTTGCAATCAAAAAGACACATTAGGTTATGGTTTTAAAAAAAAAAATTGAGAAATATCATGTCGTTGAGGAATAATCGTAAAAAAACTGATATCCCATTGAAGTCAATGGGAAACAATGAGTAATTACACTGGGCGCGCTTCGCTCAATATGCAATTTCGACTCGCTGCGCTCGCGAAATCTCGGATCCGTTGGCTCCCCTAGTAGTATTCCTTTACATATACCTTTTTCATCATCATATTTTTCTATTCATAAACTTATTTAGATTACTCCATATGTACAATACACTGGGATATAATATTATATAACTAGATCTGCCCACCACTTCGTTCGGCTATTTTTTTTTAATAATAGTAGCATATGTTACTCCTTCTAATATCAGTTACCGGCCAGTGAAAGTCCTATTAAAATCTGTCCATCCATTACCGAGATTAGTCGGAACAAATAGAGAGATAGTGAGAGAAAAAAAACTAAAAATGTTTTATTTTATTTACCGTATTTACTTTCGTATATATGTGCCCTTAGTAAAAATTACAACCAGACACTTCATATGTATCGGTGTATGAAAACAATATGAGTCACATTATTTACAGAAGCATTACCCTTATCATACATAGTAGGTCAATAAAACTAGGTTTACAATGTTTTTATACAGTCCATGCACAGCTAAATGTAATATTGTACTAGGCTTCACGGTTGTAATTATGATCCCGTAAAACTAACGCTGCACATCTTTATTGCACGCATTCGTGATATTAGAACGGTGTGTGAGTGTACAATAACATCACTAGTGTTCATAGGTAACTATATCAGTAATATATACCATTAGATATTTTATATATATATACTAGCTGATTCTCGCCCGCTTCGCTGGGCACACTATTAATTTGGATGAACTAAGACTTCTTCATTGGTAACTGTAACGGTAATCTATGGATATTTTATATATATATATATATACTAGCTGATTCTCGTCCGCTTCGCTGGGCACACTATTAATTTGGATGAACTAAGACTTCTTGTATTTACAAAATGTTTAATTTCTATTTTATATTTAGTGTAAAATATTTAAATTTTCAAATAGAGAAATATAATGCCAGTCTGTGAATACACAGATTTCCACATCATCAATGAGGTACTGTTTATTGGGATGCGTTCCCGTTATGTAATGTGGTGGGATCCCCAGTAGGCCTACACCGAAAAAATTTACAGCATATAACTAAGGACAAATTTAGAATTTTTCAAATATATCAAATTCTATTTTGTAATCAATTATATTTTTACGTACTTGATTTTTTATTTATTACAATTTTTAATTATGAAATTTCAACTTTTTGCATCCCCCCAACCTCATGTAAACTCTGGTTGCCATGGTAACCATTGTCATCGTAACCATTGCTATGATAACCGTTAAATGTGTAGGTCCTACAGGTTTAAAACTTGGCGAAATGCAAAAGGTTGAAATCCGTTGGGATAGGAATTCCGTAAAATCCGTTCTTAGTGGATGTCTACGTCACAAAAGAAGTAACTATGTAAAATTTTAGGTTAATCGGACAGATAGTTTCGGAGATTACGTGATGAGTCAGTGAGTGGTAAATCTATATATATAAGCGATTTATTCCTATCCGATGTATCACTCTTACAGGTGTAAGAGTTATACATTTAACGCGAGGGTAAGAGTTGCTATAGCAACGGTTACCATAGCAACGGTTAAGATGACAATAGATAATATGATAAAGGTTGTTGACATCCAAATGATTATTGTGCCCAGCGAAGCGGGAGGGAATAAGCTAGTCGCTTATATATACGAGATATATAGATAGACATGTATATATGACAAAGAGTGAAGGCTTCGTCGTTATCAGGATGGTATGTAATGGTGAAGTATTCAAAATAATAAGCTGCGTGCAAACAAACATTTGTATTGCATATAAAGTTAAATCACTTAACAAAATCATAATTCATTACTAAGATGTACACGGATTATAATTATAGCAAAACTATCGAAACGCGGAGATTACGGTTCCACAAGACATGACAAGGATAATCAAAATCCAAAATTATCAAAATTTTCACAAAATCATTAACTAACAATATTTTCCGATGCCATTCGACCGACCGACCGATTTCCCAAGTATAACTGCTTGACGTTTTCATTTAAACTATCCAGTAGGTATGGCGATTCGACATATATTTTCTATTTACAATTATATATATATAGTGCGTGGCGTAAACGTGCTATGTTTTGTTTGATCCGTATTTCGCGTGATCTTTTAAGTTTTTATCATGTTCAGTAAATGATAAAGCTAATAAAATAAAGACCTATTGAATAATGTCCAGAATCACCTTAATTAGATAAAGAGATAAGGTATATGTAATAAAGACGATGCGTTGTGATTATTAACATTTACTACAATGTTGGTGCTAAGCTCGGTATACTTGCTGGCAACTGTTGTTTGTGTGGTGTGGGCGGGTGACCGCTACCATCCATACACCGAACGCGCAGCACGAGCAGCCTCTGTGCCGCCGGCTGAGTTCACACGTGAATACTGGGACCAGAACGCCCAGGATGCAATAAAAGCACGTGAACATCAAGGATACGCTGGTGGTGGTGGTGGTAAAGCACGTAACGTAGTGCTGTTTCTTGGTGATGGTATGTCAATACCGACTCTAGCCGCAGCACGCACTTTACTGGGACAGCGTCAAAACAAAACAGGGGAAGAGGCCCAGCTTTCCTTTGAAGCGTTCCCTACTGTCGGACTCTCAAAGGTGCTACATATTTAAAAAAGATATAATTAAAAATTTACCTTTTTGGTTACCAAATTTTTTGTACATTTATACATGTATTCCATAAAATCGTTCTTTCCGCAGACTTATTGTGTGAACGCACAAGTCGCAGACTCAGCATGCTCAGCTTCTGCTTACTTGTGTGGAGTAAAAGCTAATAGCGGCACCTTGGGTGTTACGGCTGCCGTGAAACGAGGCGACTGCCAAGCGTCTACGACCCGTGCTGTGCGGCTCGACTCTATAGCGGCCTGGGCGTTGGCTGATGGAAGAGATGCTGGTATGGGTTCATTGATATTTTTTCCACAAGTAAAACTGCAGTAATTTTCATATAATTCGTATATGTATTTAAAACAATATAAAGAAACTTATGTACAATACTTATATTATGTTATTAGGCATCGTTACTACTACGCGAATAACCCACGCATCTCCAGCTGGAACTTTCGCAAATGCTGCAAATCGTAACTGGGAAAACGATGCTGATGTTGTCGGAGAATCACAAAATCCGAATGTTTGTCCAGATATTGCCTATCAGTTAGTGCATACAGATCCTGGAAAGAATTTTAAGGTCAATAAAATTTCAAAATAAGTGTTGTAACGTTTTTTCTTTGTTTAAGCGTAATTTTCTTACAGGTTATTTTTGGTGGAGGACGTCGCAACTTTTTACCTGTAGGCAGTTCTGATGAAGAAGGTACTGCTGGTAGAAGAACCGACGGAAGAAATTTAATTCAAGAGTGGCAAGAAGATAAGCAAAATAGAAATGTTAGCTACCAATATGTTTGGAATAGAGAACAGTTACTGTCAGCCAACGACGAACTTCCTGAATACATGCTGGGGTTATTTGAAGGAAATCATCTTCAATACAACTTAAGAGCCGACAAAACCACAGAACCAACACTAACAGAACTTACAGAAACTGCTATTAAAATGTTAAGTCGTAACAAGAACGGATTTTTCTTATTTGTCGAGGGGGGGCGAATTGACCACGCACATCATGACAATTTGGTAGAACTCGCTTTAGATGAAACATTGGAATTTCATTCAGCAGTGGCTAAAGCGGCTGAGCTCCTATCTGAGGAAGATTCTCTTCTTGTTGTCACCGCTGATCACGCACACGTTATGGCATACAATGGATACTCTCCAAGAGGACGTTCTATATTAAGTGCT
Organism: Melinaea menophilus ssp. n. AW-2005; assembly: GCA_918358695.1. Lineage (NCBI taxonomy): Eukaryota > Metazoa > Arthropoda > Insecta > Lepidoptera > Nymphalidae > Melinaea > Melinaea menophilus. The sequence continues at coordinate 10,403,044 of OU911049.1, forward strand.
TCAAATAGCAGAGATAGAGATAACAAACCATACATGACTCTGTCTTACCCTAATGGTCCAGGATTCCGTCCCCACGTAGAAGGAAAACGGCCAGATGTCACAGAGGAATCTAACTTTAGTATGTATCATATATATAAAATGTCATTTTCTTAAAAAAAAATCTAAGATTACTAATAATTAACACTTTCGTTTTTAAAATTGCATAAATTTAATTCTCCAGACACAAATAACTGGCGGTCACACGTCGACGTGCCACTGAGTTCTGAGACCCATGGTGGTGATGACGTGGCGGTGTTCGCGCGTGGTCCCCATCACCAGTTGTTCGCGGGGGTGTACGAGCAGAGTCACTTGCCACACCGTATGGCCTACGCCGGCTGCTTCGGACGCGGCCACCAAGCTTGCAACGGAGCCTCCGCATCCGGGCCATTTGCATTCACGATTCTCGCAGCTTTATTTGCTGCTTTTAGATTTGCTCCTTAATCTGCAAAATATAACTTAATATAAGTACTGTAAACGTTAGGTTGTAGTTCATAAGATTTTGATGTGGCTGTGAGAGAGATACTGTGTATTTTATATTGTCTGCTAAGCCAAAATCAGTTTTTCTTAAATTGTAAATAGTTGAAATTAATGTTTAAAATATAATAAGTTAAAATAAAAATAATACAATAAACACCCCCTTATTTTTATTACTTTGCCTTATTAAATACATATTATAATGTTCATGAAACATATATTTTCTGTAACATTATATAACATTTTGTGTTTTAAATACCTATAGTAATATATATAACAATATGATTGCTGACGAAATAATAATCTAATCTTTAATCTACAAGTTTTAGATGTGAGATATTTAAATTTATATACATATAATAAAATTATCGCCAGGCCAAGTGTGTGCTAAATATTTTATAACATAATTTATTGTTTCGGGTTAAACACATGATAAAAACACTATATGTTTTTAATTTTTATGTTCATATGCAGAAATGTTTGATTGATTTTAAAGAAATTAATTAGCTCATGATACAATCAGAATATCGGTAGATGTTAGAAGTTATTAACGTTGAAGGTTAATGAATAATATATAACAATATATTTACGTATGTAACATAACGAATACGTTAACAGTAGAATTAGAAAGTCCCTTAAATAAATATGAAAATTATTGGAGACATTCTATAAATTTGCACACAAGAAATAAGTATAACAACAACTATTTTGAATTTTCGTTTCGACTTGCATATACTCGTAGCTTTTACTCATCTTTTTAAACTAAGTTGTAAAGAAGGTTTATGTTTTTTGAACTTTGAAATGAAATATCTTTGTAATACTATCCTTATTTATTCCTCAAAACAAAGTGAAAAAAATAAAAAATACAGCTTTAAATTCGTCTCCGAAGAGCGAGTGTTATTAGATTTAAAAATAAAAATATACGATTTTCATTCCTTCAACCGTTTGCGGAATGTTTTACCTTTGCGGACTGCAATCTTTCTGGCACAGTCCCTCTAGTTTCTCAAGCACGCTGACATTTGCTGTTTGAATGCTTCTGAAAAGTTAATAAATTAGATCGACTTCTGTATAAATCGCTTGTATTTGATTTATTTTCGGATTGCATTTGACCACGTTTCAGATTATCAAAGTGAACTTAATTGGCTCTGGAATATGCATATATCAAGAAATCTGCATAATGTTTTCACTAATTCAATATATCCTTACTTAATAGTCGTCCCCACACGCTCTTGATAGTGAAACTCTCGATATCCCCTCTAATATATCTTCTAATCATTTACTGTACATATAGCATGTTTATGGAATTTCCTTCCAAGCGATGTAACTAATAGCCCTTCTATCCTAACTTTCAAACAAAGCTTTAAGTGATACTATCTGTCACAGTCATAAATTCTATCCTTCCTCAATAAATATTAAATAATAATCAATAAATATCAAATATAACTTGTATTGAGATAAGCCCATATATAAAAAATACATATGATATTAGTAAAAATACTACATTAAAATGTTACTTTAAATTTACTTATCGTTAAAGATATACATTTGTTATTTATAAAATATTAAATAATAAAATAATAAAATAAGTCAAATAGTAAATAAGAAATTGTATTATTAAGATCGATAAGAAATTAATAGATTACATTCTTACTATTAAATAATTTATTTATTTTATACATACTTATTTAATATTGGAAAATATTTATCCAAGTCCCGGAGTGAGCTTACGCGGTTGGGACGCAGTTTATTACTGATGTAAATACGTCTATGCTAATATATTAAATATATTTAATAAATAAAAAAAAGTCCGGAATCCTTATTACTATGCCTAGATAACATTATTTATTTATTTTAGATCTGCAGTACTTAGAGTTAAGCCGTCGCTCGAGAGTCTGCTCTATGCCCGAAAACATTATTTTTAAGTTTGTAAATTGTACTCGTAGATATTACAAATAATTCGTTTACACACAGAAATAAATATGTAATTTTGAAATTTCTTCTCATTGTCTGATGTTCGCTTGTTTGATTGTTTGTTTGTCTATCTGTTTCTTTTAATGCATCACGCATAAACTACTGGATATATGATGTTGAAGTTTGGTGTAACTTATCAACATACAGGAAATGAAATAATCATAATATTACTATGTTTATATTCTACTATGTGGGATACTATTTATATGGTTCACGTTAAAAAAAATAGTTTGGGTTATTCGGTGTAATTACAATAAAACTAAAAATATTATACATTGTTTATTTTATCATATACTTTTTCATCTTATTTATTTATCTTGCTTATCGATATTAATATTCAAAGATGACATATCGACGGACGGATAGATATTTATAAAAAGTTGCAGATTGTGTGGCAGTGTAGTTATAGTCGCTGAACCTTGAAGTAAATCAAACACTATAGTAAAATCTAGTAAATGCGACATATTTAATATTTTTTTAGTGCAAGTAAAATTTAAAATAGTGATGTTTAAGCAGAAAACCAGACCGGCTTTGTTGTCGGTTATATTATTGTTACTGGTTCATCATTCTTTAGGTAAGACAAAAAATATATACCGTGTTTAATTTCATTACTTTTTTTACATAACAGATTACTAAAATTGAAATGTTCATACTGTATATACGTAAACTATACATACGTAAATAAAATTATTTATTTATTTTGCATGTACGTATGAATATAAATTCAAATTTTCGTAATAATTTGTTAGTCTAGTTGTGGTGTACATGTTTTTGAAAACCCCATGCTTAATAAGTCTCTAATACGATAGCTGTTTTAATTATTTTTTTCTATTTCTTGCAGAGTATGATGAATATCATAAGAGCCCTAGAAATCTAAACAGGAATCACTCTCCTAGAAATGAAAAGGAATCTTACTCGGCATTCTGGGTTAATGATGCACAGTCCGCAATTGAGGCTCGTTTGCAGTACATTAAGAGTAAAGGATCAGCGCGCAATGTCGTGATGTTCCTCGGAGACGGCATGTCGGTGCCTACGCTGGCGGCTGCCCGAACACTCCTCGGACAACGCAATAATAAGACAGGGGAAGAAGCTCATCTTTCTTTTGAGGAATTCCCCACTGTCGGCCTGGCCAAGGTACCGTGTAATTATCATAAAAATATAATATTTTCAAAAGAAAAAACATTATATATAATTTTATTGTAGACATATTGCGTGGACTCGCAAATCCCAGATTCTGCGTGCACGGCAACCGCGTATCTTTGCGGTGTAAAGGCAAACCGCGGAACTATTGGAGTAACAGCGGCCGTGCCGCGCTGGGACTGTCCAGCATCTGTTGATACTGCCTCACATCTAAAATCCATCGCTGAATGGGCTCTTGAGGATGGTCGAGACGCAGGTAAGCTATGACAAAGAAAAAAGATCACATGTAAATCTTTTCTAAATTATCATATGTTACACAGGAGTAGTTACAACAACTCGTATAACTCATGCGTCGCCCGCGGGCACTTACGCCAATGTCGCAAATCGGGACTGGGAGAGCGACGCGGACGTTCTTGGTAGCCAGTACGATCCTGAGATTTGCCCCGACATCGCATATCAGCTTGTACATTCTTACCCTGGAAATAATTTCAAGGTTATCCTCGTTTTTTACTGCCGCTTAAGATAATTCATAAATTATTACGAACTAAAACGTACTTGAGGTTCTTAAAAGAAAACTGTACTCATTGTATGGATCGAGTGATCTAATATTTAAATATAATTGTATTATTTATTGTATCTATAAGTTAATTATTTTATATTAGCAGATCTGTGATTTGTAAGGTGTGTGATATTAATAACCCTATAAATTAATAATATATAATGTTATCATAGGTTATATTTGGCGGGGGTAGGCGAGAATTTCTACCAAGTGATGTAGTCGATGAAGAAGGCTCTAGTGGCAAGAGATTAGATGGTCGCCATTTAATTGAGGAATGGCAGAAAGATAAGTTTAGTCGTAATGTGAGCCATGAATATGTTTGGAATCGTGATCAATTGCAAAGAGCTAGTGAAGATTTACCAGAATATATCTTGGGTCTATTTGAAAGCAGTCATTTGCAATATAACATGCAAGCTGACGAAACCACAGAACCATCTCTAGCAGAGCTTACAGAGGTCGCTATTCGTTCACTTAGTCGAAATGACAAGGGATTCTTCCTGTTCGTTGAAGGTGGTCGTATCGATCACGCTCATCATGATAACTATGTTGAGTTAGCGCTTGATGAAACGATAGAGTTAAGCAAAGCAGTAGCGCGTGCATCAGAGCTTCTATCAGAAGAGGATTCACTTATAGTTGTTACTTCAGATCATGCACATGTCATGGCCTTTAATGGATACACGCACCGTGGTGGAGACATTCTAGGACCATCTGATACTATCGGTGACGATAACATACCTTATATGACTTTATCGTATACTAACGGACCTGGATACCGGGCGCAAGAATCAGCAGACAGAGCTGATGTCACTCGTGATGAAAACTACCGTTAGTATTTTATTTACACTGTAAAGTACAGTCGATATGATGTCTTTACATTTAAATGTAACTTTGTATTGTAATAATCATATTCCATAGATGCTATTAATTTACTTTCTAACTATAAATTCTGCCTTTCCTTTAACAGGTCACTTAAATTGGAGAAGCCATGCTGGTGTGCCGCTGGACTCTGAGACACACGGCGGTGATGACGTGGCAGTTTTCGCGCGCGGACCTCAGAATGCTATGTTTTCAGGTCTGTTCGAACAGAACCAACTGCCCCATCTAATGGCCTATGCCGCCTGCTTTGGTCCCGGTCAGAAAGCTTGCTCTTAAGATACTGTTAAAGTAACAATTTTAGCATTTCAAGTAATATTTTTGCTGCTCTTTTTATATTTCTAAAATATGCCAGCTTTGTGATAATTATATATAATTTTAAGTGTACAAACTAAATTGTAAATAAATTATTTATATTTATGATATCATTATTATAATACATTTATTAGTTTGAAATGTGAATATATTATAAATATATTATATAACAATAGTTGTTTGATTACTGTGGAAAACAAAATACACTTGTGTGAAAAGCAGGGCGAGGTTTAAAAATATATCAAACTATTAAAGTATAAGATTCCAAATAGGAACCTGGTGTAAGTGTCCAGCAGTTCCATCAATCACGGCAGGTCGTTAGAGCGGAGCCCGCGAGGCGGAGTGCCGCTTATTGACAGCTTTTGTCGCAGTGACGCGGATTAATGTTCATCACTCGACTGTGTCATTGCCTTACAAAGTTACGACTATATACAGCGTGACGCCTGTCTCGTGCACGCTATCCAGACGGCGGTGGTCGATATAAACACGTTGATCATATTATTCAATTCCTTTTATAATCATATTATAGGTCTTTTAAACTAAAGTAATTTTAAAGCTACATACACTGTGATAATTACTTTAATTAAGTCTTTATAACTTCGATAATTCTCTTTTGAATAGTGATGAATACGAGATTTATTATGTAATTGAAATTGTCTTCGTTTATTTCTGTGAAAGGAGGTTATATAATTATAAAGAGTTATAATAATTCCTTAAAAAAAACGTGACTGCTTAACACAGTGCTTAATACACACCGAGTAATTGCCAGCGTCGTCGTCTGCTCTCCCGACGAATATAATAGTCTATTTATTACAATATAAAATTCTTATAAACCGAAAATTTATATATTTTTAGTTTTGTTGTAAGTGTAGTCAAAAGAAATTATTGTATCTTCTAATAAAAATTAGTAAATGTTACGGGATAATTATTGTACTATTTAAATAACACCATTTTACACTTTTTAAAGTATAAATAGGCATTGGACTATAGAAAATTAACTGTCTAATACAATTTTTAACTTAGGATATTTAACCCAATACATATGTTAAAATTGAACTTACATTCTATTAAGAATGATAGAATATAAGATGTATCTGACCTGAATATGATCGACTCGAATCCGATTCAAGTGCATAAGAATTTTGTAATCAGAAGTCAAAATTTCTTTTGATTCTAACTTATTCATTATGGCACGAATTCGGATATGACAAATCGCGGATACGATGTATGGTATTTAGTGATCAATTATCTCGAAATGTGTATAGAAGACCGCTACTTACTTTTTAGATGTTTTTTAGAGAGCATCTGTGGATGTAATCGTCCGAGTATTGTGTATATGTGTGGATGTTGTGTGTATACTTTTGGTAATCAAATATGGATACTTTATTACCAATGAGACGAGATATTGTTAGTAGTCACTAAATTTATATTACAATATGAGTTTCTTATTTATTTATTTAAATTCTTAATTATATAACAATGGTACAAAGAATGGTGTTAACAGTTTTTACCAGCCAACCCAAAACATGCAAGAAAATACGTTTAAAGGAAGTGCATAACAAGATTAGACAAGCAAAGAAAAAAGATACGATACATAAATGTAACTATATATATCTATAAAATAAACATATATAAATAACAGACATACGCACAAACAAAGCTATATAAGTATAAATATATTTTATATATATGTATATATACTGAAATGGGAACAAAAAATATTCGCAGCTGCTGAGGTAGTAATTTTTTACCTGTCTCTTGAAAGAATTTCATGAGGGAACTTTCTGAATAGTTTCTGGTAGATTGTTCCAGAGTAGGACAGCGACAACAGAGAAAAAGTCACATGAAACCAGTGTGGTGTGTTGGAACAGTTAACGGTTGGTTTTCATTGGAGCGTAATAGCCTTTCATGAGCATGACTACTAAGTAGGAATTTAGTTAGTAGATATTTGGGATACGGAGGATTATAAAGGATAGTGTATAGGGTGCAAAGACTTCTCGTACCTACGTTCACGAATTGGTAGCCAATTCAGTTGTAAACGATATCGAGAAACGTGGTCAAATTTATGTAGATTGAAAATAAATCTAATAGCAGAATTTAGCATACGATCAAGCTTATTGAGCAATTCCTCATTTAATTTGACAGCTAACATGACCGTAATCGATTAAGGTCAAAATTATTAGAAGTAATTGTTTCTCCTATATTAGTGTGCTCATAAACCTGCAAGATCAATAGAGTTATTCTATAGTTAATCAGACATAATGATTGCCACTCAACTTTCTATTAGACTACATAGCATTTGCAACAACAATGACTGAGTTAATTTATTTTTATCACCAAGAGGTGGATAATATAAATCACAAAAAAAGATATTAAGAAACTTGCAGAAACATGGATGATAATGTCTTAATACTAGAAGACATATTTTCATATCCTACTATTTCTTCGAATAAGGTTCATTTCTATAGTACCCGAACCATGAACGCCGGAGCGAAGTCCAAAAAATACTTCCCCTGCAAAGTAAGTGTGTTATTGTGCGAATCTACTGCCATCGCTTATATCAGTTCTCGTAATATGAGGGCTAAAATAATGAGGGCTAAAATAAAAATTTTGGTTTGTCTCCTTTAGGCTTAAAAAGCGTCTTAGAACTTTTGTACACTATTGTCGTCCATGAACATTAAAAGTCGTTAGACAAGATGGATAGTGGTGATTAGAAGTGTTCTCTAGATGACATGAGCCCTGATTTATCCTCTGTAACATCTAGTGCGAATAGATAAGAGATAAGAGACAGAGTTTTTGAGTGATAACATAATGATAAAACAACTAAGCGGTGCATATTTATATCAAGATTTTGGACTGATAACTTTATTTTTTAAGATAAAATAAAAAATAGCAGAAAAAAATTAACATATTGAGAGTGAATTACTGACATGAATCTACTGGAATTATTGCTATTTTTGATTATCATATAATTATAAGAATAGTTTGCCAACATTGTTTATTTATTTTATTTGAAAGCTCTTTACAAGCTTTTAAGTTCTCAGTAAATAAAAATTTATATTCATATTAATTTCATTTACTACTTACTACTGCACGTTTTTTCATAAAAATAGAATACTATTTCATATATACGAATATATGTAAAGGTGGAAAAGACTTCAATAATTATAATAGAATTAAGACCACTTATTTATTATTATAGTACATTAAATTTGATTCAATATAATGAAAATAAAACATTACGACCTACCTTCAGTCTGAATACCTAAGTTCTTTTTTGTCCTTTAAAAAGATACTTGTTAAAAGAGGTTTTGTTAACGATTAGTATTTAAATGTTATTATTTATTGTCATGCTACTGGTAGGTGTAAAGATAAAAATCATAGAATCTTGTAATACTTTGTTACGTTTTGATAAGAGGCTATCAAAGTGATATCGCCCGAGATCAAGGATATCGGACTGTGGATTGTAGATTAGATATTTTATTTCTCCAATTTGTTATTATATTGCCACTATAAGTGAAAAAAATCTCCTTTAATATGACATTATACACAAATAAGGTACAGTTAAGGATTGGTTGAGGATTTAACGTTACAAAATTTAAATGCTAAACACATGAAAAGTCCTTTCAATGATATATTAAAACTGATAACGTCTTTGTAATTATAATTGTAATTAAACACTTTTCCACTTATGTTGTTGTTATTAATGATAAAGATAAATTATGAAAGTCACTTATCATGCTGGCAAAGTAATGTTTTATTAAAAAACAATAATATCTACTATAAGTAATTACTGTAATACTTATGTAATCTATTTTATAGCATAAATGTCATCGAATAAAGATACGTTTTATTCTATTGATACACTATTTGTTGCTTGGGGTGCAATGAACACGAGAGAATATTAAAACAAGTGAAGCGCTAAGGGCGGCGGCGCAAGGGATGTGTGCGATGTGTCAATTATACGCGCCGCGATAAATCCTGCGCAACACTTAGCTCAATTAATCATCATGCTATTAACAACTCTATAATAGTCAAATAAGGTTGTTATTTGTTTAAATATTACATTGCCTTGCAAGTATTAGACGACCGATCCACTAAATCCATGGCGATGCATTGAATTGTTCGGGAAAATCGATATCTTGCCCTTATGCCTCACTGAATTAAGTTTATGGCGCGAAATAATCTGTTCGTGATTGAATTTGATATTGCACTTTCTTATATAAGTTTTCAAATATTAAACTACAATACTCAAAAATAAAACTAGCGACGTAAACATTTATAAATCTGTTAGAAAAATATTTTAATTTCAAAGTGAAACTTTATGAAATATTAAAAAAATATTTTGGAAGCTGTAAACAGCGGCAGCATTAGCAACGACAGCGAGGCGGCAGCCCGTCACACACTCCTGCGAGGATCAGGCGACGACGCATTCATTAAAAGCGCAATTAGCGGAGTGCATTGCCTCATGCACCCATATTACGGAATGTCATTCGTCAAAATTTCCCCGAAGAGTACCGTTCACTACGGGCGAAGAACCCCCTAGGATCCCCCCTGCGCTCGGCACCCTCCCCCTCCACCTACGCGCACGCGACTCCCCTCACCCTCGACGACCTCCGAGGGCTGGTATCCGGCAGTCCCGAGCTCCCTCGCGCCTCGACGCATCGCTGCGCGTCGAAAGTTCGCCTCTACAAACTTTCCCGATACGAGAGATCAGTTGTGTGCGCGTTGGTTCTTAGAATTTTGTTTGAAAAGTTTGCAACAATCTAAAGTGGATTTTAAGTATAGTGTGGTGTGATAGTTGTGTGATAAGTGACTAAAATAACAGTGACGATCCACGAAGTTTATCTTTAGTGAAACGGGTAAGATTAGTACATGATTAATTATGTAACTTAATGTTATATGGAGATTTGTTATCATTAAGAGTTGCTATATGCCAATACTGCTGCTTATATGAACAGCAAAACAGTAATGATGTTATCAAGAGTACAATGATTGTCACACTGTTTTATATATACTGTTAAGAAGACTCCAACACTTGGTTATAATTTTAATTAATTAACAGTTTTTTAAAACTACAGTCTTGCAAGAAAGATATAAATTTTCGATTAATATATAGTGTGAGATGCGAAGAATTTAGAAATAGTTTAGCATAATGTTATAATATTAAATATGGTTTAATTATATTCACAAGTATGACTCAGGGCTGAGCTTTCAGAGACAGGTAAATGCGTATGTACTAATTAAGTTTTATTATTAAACAAGTCAGTAAAAAAGGTATAATTAATAATGTTTTATGACAGTGTCTTTTATATTTATCTAAACATATAATAAAATATATAATTATGAAGCAGATATGTACATTTAATATTAAAATAATTGCTACGTGCTCTAGACACGACAAGAAACTCAAAAAGAAGAGGTCTTTTCTTAACATGTTTTCCTTAGTAATAATGTTATTGTTACAAACACAATTACTTCAAGTAAACTCTTAATTAGAATAAGCTTTCATTTAACTTGTCTTTTGATTAGTTTGTCAGATTGTATTATAATTATCTAGATAGGTGTACCTTTTAAATTAAAGTACTTTTTTGCTTTGGGAAATCTTTTACTGATGCCGCCTGGCCCAGGGGACGTCGGGGACAGTTATGTGGGATCGCCAGCAAAGAGAACGCCAGGGTACCCTCATCGCTTTATTGTGGCGTCACGAGATCGCCTTGCATTTAATCGTGACAAATATACACACATCTTAGTATCTGTTAAATAACTACTTACAAAATTTTTACAAGAATTTTTTCTCATTATTGAAAATGAGACGGGTAATTTGTTTCTTGAAAATACAATATTTTGGACGTGTGTTCCTTTATGTGTTATATTAGATAAATTTACATATAAATAACTCTAATCACTTGTAATTAATTATTTCATCTGGACCCCAAACCAAACGGAATACCAGTCATTTTTATCCTGACACAGTCTATCTTTAATATTATTTTGCGATGACGTGTTCCAAGGGATCATTTGAATAATTTACTATTTTAAACATTTTAGGAGAGTTTATAACATTAGTAAAAGCACGACGTTTAACTAATAACTAGTTGAAGTGGTCATTTATACTGATCAAGTCCGACAGCTGGGGCAGTTACTCAAGGATCTATTCTTGCTTATTCCGATATAGATTCTATATTGTCTTAATCCTTGCGGTAAGTGTAACTAGTCTGACGTTTCATAAGACAATAAGTCCCTATTTAGAATAACGTACATTAACTTTCATCACAATTAATAATCTTAAATGTTATTTAAAATATAAATATAAATTATATATAAGCTTATTTTTTATTCATATATAACAAAAACATATTGATAATGTAATCGAGATTGTTCGAAATTAATTTGATTGTGAAAGTGACAATTGCAGTTAAAAATATATTTATTTGGTAAAATTAAGAGATCACATAAAAATAGACTTTGAGATTGTTAATATCTTTCGTTCACAAATATATAACAAGTTTTACTATCTTCTTTTATTACTGGTATCCTGGTCTAAATATCTTTATTTAAAGTAATTCTTGGGATTATTTCACAATGTTTTATTCGATTCCATCATTGGACTTTAAACAATCGTTATTTGCATATATACTACTGGGTTTGAAAATTACTAAGTACCTACTTATAAAGGTTTGAACAATTTAGATCTAATTAGTGTATTAAAATAGATGACATTAGTTAGGATATTTTTTAATTCGTGGTATTTAATTTAAGTTTCAGTGCATAAAGAACAACTTTTATCTTAATCCCGTCAGTCATAGTTAGATATTTTGGGGTGCATAATTTTATACTTCTGATCTATTTAAGTATTTCTAAGGTATTTATTTTATGATGTGATATAAAGAATTTACTTTTTTAAGGTAATTTCAGACTGATTTACTACTATAGTAAAAGAGGTTTATAAGAACACTTTTATTAATAATATATCGTTCAACATATGTATATATATATATATATATATATACATATTTGTTTTGGGTAAAGTTTTTAACTTTGCTTTAGATAGATCAGTTTTTAAAAGTTCTTTATTTATATGTTTTTATTGTAATATTAAATTATTACCAAACCAAACAATATCGTTGTATGATATTAGCAATATAACCGGCAGGTAACAGCGGCCTAACGCCATTAGTACTTCAGACATGAAACTTTGACAAAGGGGAAGATGTAAGAATAGTATTTTGGTGTGATTTACATGTTTTGAGAATAAATAAGGGACAAAATTTACCTTTAAATGACATTGATTTATTTATTTATTTATATCTTTTCCACTTTGCAACAATATCAGTGATCACTTGTGTACCAAATGGGTGTGTCTTGTGGACTTTTGATACAATACTTATCAGAATTATATATTGATTATTATCTATTGGAAATAGAAAATAAATATTACATTCCATCATAATGTAGGCAACAAATATTTGTAACATATATATGTATAATATTATTTTTACAATCGGAATACAGCTTTTACAAAAAAATAACAATTATTGCAAATATTGCGACAGAAAACAACGTGAAAATAATAACTACGCTACAGCCATGGTAAAGGCCTTAAAATATTTTTTTTAATTGGTTGCCTGTTTGTTAATTTTGTTTGTTTGTTCGGGTATCGATAAAGATGTTGTATGAATGTTGAAAAAAAATTGTGTGGTTGTGGCTTGTTGATACAGATTTCTTTTTCTTCTTTTTACGTTAGTTTTAGACAAGGCAATACAACAAAAAACCTATTGATTTATTTGTCATTGACTATAAATATATTATTTGATTTCCTCATACTAATCTTTACTAGATGTATATTGAAACATCATTGACTGCAATTAGTTACATTTAAGTAATGATCAGTTTTATTATTTAATCTTAGCAGACGAAGCCACTTACAATAGGTAGTATTTTAGTAAAATATATAATTGTAGGTAAACTATATAATAGGACGAAAATTTGCGCCAACTAAAGTTCGAAACGTGTACCACCCTTCTGTAATTACCGCAGGCGGAGTCGCTGGAGGACAGATAGTTAATTATAAATTGACTACCATACATTGTTATCTTTAACACGGCCTAAAATTTGAAACAGACTTCTGTTATAAGAATATTACTAATAGTAGTACATTAACTTTATCACATACAAATAAGGATGTATCATGGCGGATCATCTTAGCTATATAAAAAAAAACCTTTTTCATCACAAAGTTAATAATATATTATAAAGAAAACCTTTTGTAATACATCCATTAGCTTTCCGTATATTACAAGAATTTAATTGGACGAAGTTTGTAAACTGGGTTTAGTTTTCCAATCTTTGCAAATGTGACCTGAATGCGGTGAAAACAATATGCCGTGTGAGCAACAAGATGCCGGGTAATTGAGTCCATGTGTCCACTTCATAAAGCCGATGCTGCGATGCCAATAGCGACGCTGTTGTCGAGATATAGAGCTGCTTTTAACTTTGCTAAAAAGCTAAGTCTAAGCGGTTTAAGTGAGGATTTGGTAAATGCAGACGAAGCCGCGCTATCCAGGCCGGTCTCGCAAACGCTCCATAGTTACACAAATTGTTCCTTAAGACCACTAACATTCTTATCAAACGAAGTGTAGTTTATATTGTCTGATAAATAAGTAGACGCTGTTATGATTACATATTTTACTTATACTTATTATATATTTTACTGCTGCTTATATGATAATCGTAATCTGAAAGATTAGTCAACGGATATATGTAAAAATTCATTCATTATGTAATACAGCATTTTTTTGCAAAACTATGTCAGTATAAAAACTCAATATTGTGTATGCAACTCAGCTTTAGATCTTCATTAGAGTTAGATAAATATCTATGTAACGGACACATTATGAAACAAAACGATCAGGAACTTAAAAAAAATAATAATTTTAATTGATATTACCAACGCGATAACCTGAGCCATTTATAACTTACTAAAATTTATGATACTTTATTAAATTGTCAGATTACTTGTTAGAAGTTAGTGGATAATTCCTTGCTTTTGTGTGGATTTAGTCGTGATGTTAGTGTCCGTAATACAGGGATTACTTCAATTAACAGAATTAATCTACATAATTCCGATAATACTTCCATAAATACAATTGTTACTGAAGTATTTCTATACAAAATTTTTGTATCTTTTTAAATGTTAGCTGCTGGCGAAACTCGGATTTTATTAAAGCTGCAAAATGCGTATTTTAAGTAATGTTATTTTGCAATTTTAACTTAAATTGAAAGGTGAATCCGAAAATATACTATCTAATTTGTTGGTAAGATAGAGAAGACTACAATATAGAATTGTATATCAATATTAGGTTATTAATAATGCTAAAATCCATGGTAAACAACTTTTTTAACGAATCATTTGGATTTGACGCGAATCTGTTAAGAAGTGTTGGCGACATATCTTCCAAAAAGCCTTCTTGACTGAAAACTCATTTGTAATTCCTCCAGTATTGTAAGGTGGTACAGTCTTCAGATTACATAACACTAGTCGAAGGACAAACAGTAAGACAAATATTTTGTATTAAAATCAATTTTAAAGTTAATATTTTTATATTCTAAAAAAATATCATTGCAAAAATTATCATAGTTGCTACACTAGGCCCACTTATCAACATGGACTCGAGATAATGACACAGCCAACAATGTTTATCCTGTTCTCGACAAAAGTGTAACAGAACAAATTCTTTCTTCAATATGAGCCAGCCTTTGTTTATTTATTACGCGAATCACACTCCTGTCTCCAGTCGGCGTCGCTTCTGTAGATAATTGACTTGTTTCATGGCGTTCTGTATGAAAGTGAAGTGGATCGAAACTCGAATACATTGTTACAAATAACGTTTGTTTTGTATTTGATATATTTTTGTATGCTTTAAGTTTGTATGCTTTAAGTATGTTGTTGAATCATTTGCAGGATTTATATTATCATGTACATCACCTAGGATTGTTATATTTCTTTTGAAAAGAGCAATTGTTGAGTTTCTGGCCGGCTCTTCTCAACAGAGGAGCATTCCGAGCCGGTGGTAGCTTACTTACGGACTGATTACACTGATCTTTTTTTGTATTGTAATAATTGACGTTTCAAAAGGGCGTGTAAATGCCTACTTGAATAAAGATATTTAAAATTTCAATTTGAAATTTGGAAGTGCATAATAATTTTACAGTAGTATGTTTTTCTAAATAGGATTAAGATAATTTATATAAACATACGGTATATATCATACAGGATCTAAAGATATGCATATTGTTTATAAACGCTTAATAATTGGTTTTAGATTATCGGGTAATTAATATCGCTATTAATGATAGAGATATTATACCTTTATTAATACTAAATAGGTAGAAAAGATATGTCTGCATTCCAATCGAAAATTATTTTATCTATTGTTTGTATGTTGCGGTTTAAAGCAATACTGATACGCGAATTGCATGAAATTCGGTTTGTAACTATATAACATTACATTTTATACAAGACCGTAAAACTAAATTCTCATAAACTGATTTTACTATTCAGTATACTACATTTTAAGAACAGTCATGTCTAATTTTCTAGTCACCAATGCTAAGGTACAAGTGAAGACATATTACAACATGAAATATTAGTTCTTTAAATTATATGTAGTTTTGATCAAATATATAAAGACAAATCTTTGTCTATTTGCTATTAAAATACTAGGATCCGCCAACCGTGCGGGTGTTGAGCTGACCCTTTCTTTTCTTGATAACTTTTGAATGGCTAAACATTTTGGGTAGACCTCGAAGAATTCGGTCTGCCCATTCATTTGTCCCCTACTTTCGAATTTCGGAAAAATTTCTTCACAGGAGGTCTTCTTATGACCGCCTGAGTCCGAAATGACCATTGGTCAAAAAGTTTATATATATATATATATATATATATATGCGTGCGTGCGTCCAGATTCGACTTTTGTCAGCACGATAGCGGCCGCAGTTTCGCTCGGATCGCTTTCAAACTTTGCACAAAAATCAACCATCCAAAAATGAAGGTCAAGTTCGTTAACCAGAGAAATCCGGTCACAGGGGGCGCTAGGGCCTCACTTTTTCTGATTTCAGTTTTTCGACCATAACTTTGTCCCTATACAAAGGAGATCAATCGCGTTCATATTATATGATGTCTTTGATAAATACCTATAACTAATGTAGATAAACCGAAAACCTAACATCAATAACTTAGGTGTGGGGGTAAAAAAATCGAAAATTTTTGGAAAAAAAATCATAACTTTTTTCTGGTAAACATTCATGCATCACAAGTATTTTTAATAGAAAGGTTGTTTTTTACTCTAAATTTAGGTACCAAAAGTTTTTCCGTAAAAGGTACCGTTTCCGAGAAAAAAAATTAAAACCACTTTTAGTTTGTAAATTTTAGGTAGGTAAAACCACGGCAACTTTTTTCTGGTTAACATTCCCTCCTCGCAAATATTTTTAATAGAAAGGTTATTTTTTACTCTAAATTTAAGTACCAAAAGTATTTCTAAAAAAGATACCTTTTCCGAGAAAAAAAATTCAAACCGCTTTTTGCTTGAAAATTTTTGATGTAAACAACGGCATCATGTATTATTCTTAGGTAGTGAGTTATATTTTAAACGAGTTACACACGAGGTCTACCCACGCGTGTCCCCCTGCGGACACGGATTTTTTTTCAATCTGTTTTCGCTATAACATCCGCGTTCAGCTCAAACATACATGAGAAAATTTTTATCTAATTATCTCGTCGCATTCAGGAGACAACTAAACACAAAAAAGGTCTCCCAAACGATTAAGAGTTTCGCTTACGCTCAGCCAATAAGACAGTATATATAACAATAAACCTCTAGAAATCGATATCATGCGGATTAATTTAAGTAATAACACTAATCTCTCCATAATCTATCCAAACAATATAAGATTATCATGCCTTATTATGAAAATATCTCGTAAGCAATTTAGTACTTCGAAGTCTAGTACTATTCCAAGTCGATTTCAATATTAAAAATAGGATAAATACTAATATAAAACATCAGAAATAAAAGAAAACAGTATATTTTAAGTGATAGGGAAATTTCAAAGTACTTATATTATATTGTGGCAATAAATTTTTAAGCGGCGCAGAAAGTGCCGATAATAATTACGATTAATCCCTCATATCTAATCGGCCCTGTAATTAAATACTCTCATTATTATTAAGATAAATTATTTATATGTGATAAAAAATAATAACTGGAACATTATATAAAGGTCAATTAAAAATGATACACGAAATGTTTTACCGATAGAAGATGGAAGAAGCTTTCAAAAGAAAATACCGAAAGATCATTGCAAATTTAATTTGTTTACTAAACGTACACGTACGTACGTAACATACTAAACATTACCAAATATAAGTAAGAAATAGCCCCCAATCAATATAATTATTTTATATATTTAAAAGACATTCAATACAAATCATGTGAATAAATTAACGTGAGCCGCTTTCACCAAGCTGTCGTTTTTGATTTAACAGCTGTTTGAGATTGAAAGTTAAAAAACATGAAAAAATAAAAAATCATATTTAGGTTACAATTTGCAAAGGAAATAAATTTTCTGACTAGTTATTAATAAGTTTATTTCTTTGTTTCAGACGGATATGCAGAAAGTTATATGAAATGATATAAAGCCGTGGCGATGGGTGCTAGGAGCACGCGTCGCGAGCGCTGGCGGGTACAGCATCCGTAGCCGCGCGACAGTCGCGCTATCGCCGTGCGACAGTCGCGCTATCGTCGTGCGACAGTCGCGCTATCTTCGTGCGACAGTCGCGCTATCTTCGTGCGACAGTTGTGCTACAGCTGTGACTGTGACACATCATGGCTGACGATAACACTATTATAGAGGGCACTGTGAAGTTTCGGGATGGAAAAAAGGTAACAACAAATAATAAAATAATAACAATTTCACTTGGTTATTATTCAATTTCAAAATATCTTTATGCGAGTAGAAATTTACACGCACTTTTGAATCGTTACTACATTAAAAAGGTCAGTGTGGCTACCGTGTAAGCTACCAACTCGGAATGCTGTTGAGAAGAGCCTGCCAGAAATATTTTAAAAATATTGACTGTTATATTTAACAGAGAGTCATTGTTGTCTGTTTGTTCCAGTGGAAGTCTCGCTGGTGTGTGATGCGCAAGCTGTCACCGGTTGCAGGTGAGAAATCTATCGCTGTTATCAATAACGATTCTTATCTGACATTCACGGACAGCTGATATAATTTAAATTTAAAACGCAGTTTTTTTTATCTCGTATCTGTTTTGTCTAATATTATACACGAAAGTTTATATATTATATTGCCATGTCGTATAATATTTAAATTTAGGTATCATACATATTTTTTGTTTCTTTAATACAGAAGAAGTGTTTGAAAGAGTTGTTACATTATAAGAAATACATTTAATGCAATTAATTCTACTATTTATTGACAACAAACGTCGTAAATAATGTTTTTGTAAATATACTAAAATTTGTTTAAATTTTCGTTGCAAATAAAACATTGTTTTAAGATAAAATAAATTATGAGTTTTACAATTTTGTAAACATTAAACTCGATTGAAAAATATAAAATTTAAGTTCTTGAACTATTCTACATAATTCGTACAGACTGAGGTAATAATAATAATTATTATAAAATCGTAAAAATATACAATTAAAACCATTTTGCTTGGAATTGTGTGTAATTTTTTAACTATTCTTATTATTATGTTATTATAATCAACACAGGACTATGAATTCGTCATTAGATCTTACTGTACAATAATAGTGGTGAAATTATTCAATGAGACATTAATTTGCTTTCGAAAACAATATATGAACAAAATAATCACCTCTAAGCCCCAGTTGGTACAACAATTAATTTATCCGTTTTAGGTAAATTCTATTCGATAAATCGATAATTAAAGTACGTACGTGGTTGGCTTAATTAATTAACTAATGAAAATAGAACATATATCCACTACTGCAGTCGCTACAACGCGGTGAGTCGTGTTACAACCTTACACACATAGACACATACACCTACATACTCACACACACACACACACAAACACACACACATTAAACCTTTTCAATGCCCTAAATAGGAATCATACAAATGTTTAGTCGTTACATAAAAAAGATAAATTATATGTATTCAAGCAAAAACTAATGTAATTATGTACTTTTTATTATTCACCTTTATGTCACATCAATTGATGATTATTTAATTTACACAAATAAATAAAATTTAAGAGTCTATTTGTAATATCAATATATATAATGCATATATGTATGTATAGTCAAAAACAATTAACATTTTAATGCTCTTTGTTCTGCCAAATCTGCGAACAGAATAGTTGAATAGATTTGAAGGGATTTTCTCACCTCGATAGCTGATGTTTCAAGGACTAACTTAGGCTTTTACTTTAGAGAAACAATACGAGTAAGTACACACCGTTGTCTACGCTACATTGAAATTGGGCTCACACACTTTTTACTACTTATTTACCTATTTACCTAAACAAATCTTCTAGAAGTAAATAGAGCAAAAGAGCTTCTTTAACACTAAACCTACCGACAATTCTTGTGTACCTGTTCCTACCGCACGCCGTCAAATTGACCGGTAATTAAAAGTTATTTTATTATATAACACAGGTAATAATGGAAATAACTAAAAGTAAAGAGTGAAGAAAATATTATATGCATATTCTAAGAATTGTAATGTAGTTTGATAACGCTATTATAACGATTAAAAATGTGTAAGTTTATAAAACTTTAAGAACGGTCAATTTGACCGATACTTGGTAGGTTTAGTGTTAAATTAACGCCACGTTGTCGGGTCTACAACTGAGATTTAAACAGTGGTTATTCTATCACACATATTTTAAAGATCATGGTGACTTTTACAGATAATAGCGATTTCAACTTATACAATTATTATTTATAATAATATAAAATAAAAATGCTTTGCCTTTAACTAAGTATGCCTTTATAATATAGCCCTAGAAGCCCTAAAAGACTCCTACTAATAATATTGACGCGGAGAATTTATGTTGTTGTAAAGATATTGAAAATCTCATCAGTAGAAAATGCGATTGGAACAAATAATGTTTACATGCAAAAAAAATTAAGTGTCTGTTTGTTTCAAATTAACAGCTTTTCACTACATGCATGTGAAAGTATAAATGATGCATACATAAAAAAACTTTTAAAAAAATGTTTGTCCGTCTCTTTGTTCAGGTTAAATTCAGTAGCGCCATTTCAGAAATAGAATAACAGGACTTTCAATAGAGGATAATTGATTTTATAAAGAGTAACTTAAGTTATTTTTATTTAAAATAAAAAGTATTCAGCTCGAACGAAGTCGTGTTCACAGCTAGTATATAATGAAAATATACATAAAATAAAATAATGCTAAATAACAGTTTAAAACCATATATTGTAAGCTATTATATTAAAACATGCATGTGAATTGTGTCCTGGTAAAGGCAGTGTCTCCGAGCAAGGACGGTAATCGGCGGTAATGAAGCGCGTCACTATACTCCTATTATCCTCACTGTTAGAAGCCTCCACTAGTGCAGTTTGTTTTGAAATTGTTTAAACACTTAAAAGCTTTTTGCATCTTCTAATTTTAATGTTACATGATCCTTATTAAATTGTATTCTTCTTGTTCTGAATGTTGACTTTGGATTTCTGTTTCTAAGCATAGTCGTTTTAATTTTATTTTTTTGCTAAATTTAATGATTAATGTTTACTGGAAGGTAGTTTAATTGCGTTGAGTTACATGGATCGTAATGGCGGCAATCATCCCGGCAATGAAGCGAACGTTCCACGCCGCCGCGACCTCGGGCACAGACCGCGTACGTGATGTAATGTGAGCGAATTCAAAGCATTTTTGACTATGTTCATATAATGCGGATATACCATGCCTAGCACGTGATTTCAGAGCTTTAAATTGGTTTTGCTACTATCCACAAAAAAATATGTTTTAGCTATACTGAAAAGAGCACAAACAGTACTCATGAATATTGACTGATTCGTAAATATTTTTTATTTCAATTTCTAATTATAAAACAGTGATTGACTTCACTTTATTTCAATTCATCTAATTAACGTAAAATACTTCCTACAATCTAAATGATTAAATATTAATTGAGCTGAGCGTAAGCGAAACTCTTAACCGTGTGGGAGACCTTTTTTGTGTTTCCTTGCCTCCAGAATGCGATGAGATAATAAGCTAAAAATTTTCTTATGTATGTTTGAGCCGAACGCGGATGTTATAGCGAAAACAGATTGAAAAAATGTTTAGCCATTCGAACGTTATCAAGTCATCAAGATCAAGAAAAGAAGAAAGGAGAGGGGCTCAGCTCAACACCCGCCGCGCACGGTTGGCGGATCCTAGAATATCGAAACAAGACAAGCTTATCAGCAACATAATTTTTATTTTGATAAGTATTATTATTCTTAGTCTTTTATTAAGATTATTAATTATATTCTAGAAGGATGATCTAGAATATATCAAAACATTGCCTCAGAAGTAAGTATAATACCTTCTGAAATTTTCCTTCCCTAATTTCTCTTTCCGTGAGGTAACAAATTAGGAAAAACTTTATATTTTTAATAACTGAGATATCAGAATGCAATTTAGTTTACACTATTAAGATTAATGACAAGTTCAACATTCCAGATTAAAATTATTAGAGTAGATTAAATATTATATATATATATATATACATATATGTAGTTGTTCTTATCGAGTTGCTGTCTGTCTAGAGTTTACCCATCTTATTAGCCCAAGTCAAGGTCGGCTGCACTTTGCTATCAATGGCAATCAGTACATTATCGGAGACTGTGATATGTCGCAGCACGTGTCTCCCCAAGGAGAGGGAGAGTCGAAAGGGGAATAAAGGGCTAAATTCGAATCCGGGGGTCTTGAACATGCAGGGCACGCATTCCCTAAGGGTCGCAGGTACTGCAGTTGAATCAATCATGATTGCGATACATATTTATGAGCGTTTAGAGAACATCGTTTAATGAGATCTAATTTACATTAATAGAACGTGATATTTACCTTTCTAGTTTCAATAATATTACAACGATATAAATAGAAAAACTGAAAAAAATACTTAAAATTTGAACTTAAATCTAATATATAATAAAAATGCGCCTGGTTGTGTTATTTATTTATTTTCTATTTATCTTTATCTTTTTCACTATAAATCAATACCAGTGATCACTTGTGTACATCAAAAGGGAGTGTCAGGAGGGCCTATTTTAACACCATACTTATCGAAATAAGCCCTTCTGTAAAGACATTCTCCAACTTAATATAAGGTTACGAGTATTCCAAACGCTCACTGGTCTGAGAAGAACCACACAAAAAACTCATCCGGGTATTTCTTTATTGTGATCTCTTTTTCACAAACGTCAATATTTAGTGAGCAATTTACAAACAACTAGAACCACCGCGATTAATTGTATGATAAGTTAATAATAATAAAAAAAATAAAAGGTAAAAGACTTATAAAAATAAAATATCAATATAGTATTGACGAAAATGTGTCGTATATTAGAACTATGAATATAAACATCGTTTCATTTAGCAGGTAAAGGACTCTGGCGCAGGGCTGAAGGCAATGCTCCCATTAATTACGATGCTCCGAATCCAACGCAAATTGCACCCACGCCTCTAACGATCGCGTTTTAATTCAACTCCTCATTATTTAAACGTATTAATTGGACGACACGGCCACTGCATAATATAATTTAATACCATTTACCGCTAATTTAAATTCGAAATTGTGTATTTGTACAAATACGAATGACACTTGCTGACGTTTTTGCTTAAACTTTTTATAAAACACAGCCTGCGTTTACTTTTGAATAATTAAATATTGATATTCATATACTTTTGTATTTCGAAAGAATACATATAACTATGCATAGGTCGCAGATTCGATTTGTGTTGATGAGTTTTTGGGCTTTAAACCTTAACATGGTTAAACATGTTTATAGACAATTCCAGACATTTACGACCCATTTAAAAATAGAGAGCTCGCAGTAAACTGAGTAATTGGTTTTATATTAACGCCAAAAGAATCATTAAAAAAAATGTATTGCTTGTATGTACGACTTGTTGGTTTAGTGTTTAGTGACGCTGAATATTGAACCAAAGGTAGTGAGTTCCAT
The DNA here is from genome assembly GCA_918358695.1 of Melinaea menophilus ssp. n. AW-2005. Taxonomy (NCBI): domain Eukaryota; kingdom Metazoa; phylum Arthropoda; class Insecta; order Lepidoptera; family Nymphalidae; genus Melinaea; species Melinaea menophilus. Next base: position 10,426,654 of record OU911049.1, read on the forward strand.
TCCTATACGAGACAAATCTTTTTATAATCAACATATTGTTGTTGAAGGTCTGGGTGTACTTTGCTTTATTTATTTATATTTTCGTAAAGTCCCTCGCAATATAGGGATTATTTGTTCTCTAATTCGGGAGTTGTTTAAAAATTCTAAATACATGTATCATCCCTTCATAATACCCTTATTATTTAAACATTACTTCTGTTTACCTTTTTATTTTCATTTAGACCCAGCTCTCTTTATGAATGTTTTATCACAATGTTAATAAATTTTAAGTTTCTAATAAATATTGAAACATTTAATATCTTTAAATATAGTATCTTCATCTATTTAGTTAAAAGTTAAGTAAATCATAAAACTTACTATATTTGTTATAGCTATATCCAATATATATAAATGAATAGAATATGAAGTCTTGAGAGTCAAATATCTTACGGTTAAAATTTTTAAATTGTTTATAAAAATGTAAATTTTATGTTATTAGCTCAATTGCTAGGGTCACGAAACGAACTCCCAAAGGTAGCTAGTATAAATATAAAATGTAATATTGACTAACATTTTATATTTATTTAACAATTTTTTACATCGTCAGAAGATAATGTTATATTTGTTAAAATACGAGTAATAGAGAGTTATATGAACATCAAATAACAATATATTCGTTTGTAAGTACAGTGTTCCTTATTACAGTTACAGTTCCTTGTCATGATGGCAACGATGACGAGAATATAAGTCGAAATCGTCTTGTTAAGATTCTGAAAGTTAAGCGACATGAGCATGAAATGGGATCTCAAGACGAACTCGTTATCTTTACTTATCTCCTTTTGTTTTTGTCACTAGTCACATACAACTTGTTACATTGTCTTTATGAATGATCTTTTGATCTCATATACTTTTATATTAATAACATTAGAGGCAAAGTTTTTTTGCAATAGGCACAATGCATTGCATTGCTTATGAAACTTAAATCTTTAGTTGCATAGCAATAATGTTCGTACTGTTTTTACTCTTGAAGCAAAATCATAATTAATATGTTAACAAATTAGAACTCAAGTAAAGCAAAATACTAGCAGTTCAATGATTTTTTCATATTTACAAGGTACTAAAGTATTAAGCCTTCAAAATAACCGTTTTTATATTGTCTTATTTTTAATAACTAATTATATAAAATAGAAAAAAGCTAGATATGGATCTAATTACATATTAACATATGCATCTCGAGATGCCTATCATTGATGTTTTTAATATCCAAAGTGATCATCAGTACGGGACGTAGAACAAGCGCTATTCATCAAAGCGTCAGTCGTAAGTGACGCCAATGACGGGTAAAGCCATTAAACAGTGAGTCTTTGTTAAACTGACGTCAATTTCAACTCAAGTGCGAACATGTACGTCATTGTTCGTGCTAAATGTAGACCTAACCAGTAAAGCACTGACAGTGAAACATGGTTGAAATTATTTACCTAATAAACTTCGAAGCTTTTGATTAAATAAGTATGTAAAAAGTTTTAGGAAAAGAAAAAAATGTACATAAAACGTAAGGAAGGATGTCGCTGTATTTTATTACTGTTAACAGCTATCACTTGGAAGAGTGATCTCAGCTGTTTATTACTATGAATATAAACAACCGTTTCCGCCTCACACGATTTAAGTTCATAGTCGTCGGCAGGTTTTTTTAGGGTGGTGCATATTCTATATCTCTTCTAATACTAGCTGTTACCGGCAACTTTGCCTGCTTTCCGTCATATTTATATTTACAAAACGATACCTTTTTAATATCTTGTTAAATAGTAAAATAGTAAAAGGAGAATTTTTGCAATGTTGAATAGAGTAATAATCTATAACCATACGAGTATTACTAAAATCTGTCACGTATATTTTGTTTTACGTGCAAACAAATACAAACGGATATAATAGAAAAAAGTAAATAAACAACTATTTTCAGTATTGTGTCATGTACAGAATAATTTATCCCATTATTATATCATTAAATAAATAACAATATACATATATAATAAGAAAATAGTAACGAAGTGTGGGATTATACGTCGGGTTGAAATTTATAATATTTTAAGACGATATATCGACCGTTTATTGCGTTTAGTTTTAAAATGATATTTTACACTGTGACAACATGAAACCTCCTTGCACGTGTCCTGTTCAAACAAGTAATGAGGAAAATAAGTGTGCAGTAGATCACGTATTTTTTTGCGCTCGCTCGTAAATTTAAGAGATAAGATAATTTTAGGTTCTTAATATAATGTAGATATGTTAGATGTAAAATATAATATAATTATTTTGTAAGCAAATATTTTAAAATTAAAGACATATATATTTTTAATTGTATTAATTTTTTTACACTTAGATATGTATTGTTAGCTGGAAGTTATAACTCAACATGCAAGATAAGATTATATTGAACAGCACCGTATGACGAGCGACTCGCCAAAAGAAATCAATGGTACCTTAACACATAACTTACTAGATTATTATTGCTATCGGACGCTACAAAAGATTTTGTAATACTTATTTTCAACTCTAACATCTATGGAAAATAAATTGATTCTTTTTGTATTTTTTTTAATCTGACGTGAAGACTTGAAATTCTAGAACACAGACAATTATTTTCATTACAGTTAAGTATGCACTAAAAACTTCTTCAACATGTAATTGTTTTTATGAACCAATTCTATTTAAACCTTAAAAGTATTTGTTTGAGGACACATTATTTTATTTTACATGTTATTAGTAGTAAAACATTGTATATTTAATAAAATATTTCTTCACTATTAGAATAATATGAGAATAGATAAATGTTTTGCGAGATATACATATATTTCTATAATTCAAGAAGCCTCACACGATGTTCTTTCTATACTAAGTACTTTTTTAAAGGAAAATCTTAGGAAATAGATACTTTTGACATATCGAAAAACCACTGAAACCGTGGTTTTTACATTCATATACTTACAGATTTAGATTTTTTTATTAATTGCTATTTTTGTGTTAATAACGAAAAAATATACTTTTTTATTTTATAAAGTGTAAGTTGTTTGTAAAAATAATTTTCATCATGTAGCTACGCTATTTGCATAAATAAAATTTAAATTCCATTATTTTTTTATAGATTGTGTCCATCTCCAAGTGTACCGGGATTCGAAAGCACGATGGGGCGGAGCAGCCAGTAAGGCTTCACTTTCACTGCAGCAATACCTCGGCTGTGAGGTTGGATTCACTCTCGACAAACACTCGCATACACTCGCGTTACTCTGCCGTGACTTCACTGCTGTTCTAGCGTTTGAGACGCGTGAACGACTGATACAGTGGCAGGTATATTATTTTAATAACAAACAAATATTTCATATTCATATTATAAACAGTAGCAAATAAAAAATAGGATCATTGACCCGGTATTTTGATGTCTCAAGGTAAAAGTTAATGCTCAATTGGGGGATTCAATACAACATCTTGTTTTGGTGGGGTCTGCAACTGGGACTGTAACCAGTAAGCGTCTAGCAGCTGGTCCAGCTCGTCTTCATCTCCACCAAAGCAGATTTGCGTTAACATCCGGGGTGCCACCTCGACTTCTCGGCGTCTGGGAGATTGCACATTTGCGGTAAATTTAAATCTGTTTAATCATTGTATTTAGTAATTATTCAAGTGGTTATACTATTTAATATTTAATACTCATGTAGACGATACGGCGTTGTCGATGGCCGCTTTTGTTTTGAGGGGGGCTCGCATTGTGGTAAAGGTGAAGGGCTACATGTATTACTTACCGATCAAGCTACTAAAATTGCAAAAGATTTTGATTTAGCCTCAAGAGGTCAATTATCTCCTAGAAGAAGGCTACAAGATACTAGAAAAAATGAAGGTAATTGAGTGGATTTATTTATCCAAATAGTTCTATTTAATAATTAACATTATTTTACTGTTACATTATGGTTTTAGGTTCACTCAGTCCTACATCAAACAAATCCTTTAAACGATCTGATTTTCGAAGATTGGAATTAAATACCATAGATCGGTCACTTCCACCAACAGATTTACGTCTTTATGAAGATCCTTGTCTAGGAGATGAAGCCGGTGCAATATCACCATATTGGCCTTCAGCAGAAAGAACACAAATCAACGATATGGGGCTAGGAGATACGGCATCTGTTAACGAAAATTTTGATGGTACTGATACATCCCCGTGGAATGGCAATGGAAATGTTATGTTAGAAAGATGTATGAGCTGCATATCCAAGTTAGGTGCTTTGTCTAGGTCATCCACAGCTGCATTAACACCGGGCGCAAAACATTTCAGTCCTGCATGGACTATGGAAGCGGTGGACGAAACTAATAGTGACATTATTAACAATGATACAGTTAGTGGTTGTCAAAAATCATCTGCTGTAGTCAATAGAACTGAAGAAGTTTGTAGATGTTCATTGGAACGTCCGCCCGACCGCCCTCCTAAGCCTCTGAGATTAGATTTGAATGTTACAAAAAAACCTCCAATGCCTTTACCAGTTAGATCATTTAGCCATGCGCACCTTTCATCAATTGGTGAAAACAACACAACCAACGTAGGTCCCTATGAAAATTATGATGTGCCAAAAATACCATCTGCCGAGGTAATTGTCTTTATACATTAGTACTTTTATTTTTATAATATCCATGTATAATATTGAATGTTGTTTTAGATTGAAGGGGAATATTACGATACACCAAAACGGTTGAAGGAATGTCTTAATAATGAATTATTTAAAATTACAAAAAGTTCTACGACTAATACTTTAATACTGAAAAAACCTTGTGGCTGCTTACTTAAGCTGGGTAAAAAAGTGAAACAACCTACAATTATAGATACTGATGAAAATATGCAACCAGCTAGTTGTCCGTGTCAGAGGGTAACTGATTGGGCAAATAATTGGATTAAACTTCCTTATTGTAAAAGAAATGTAGATGAAAAGGAAACAACGGTACCAAATAAGGAAAATGTTATACCGAATATAAATGATCAGAATGCTCTTTATGCAACTGTCGATCTTTCTCGCAAAACTAAAAGAAAAACCCAAGACAATTATGTAGCAACAGATAATCCAATGACTCGTAGTCTGGATTTGAAGTCAATTGAAGTCGACGAAGGTCCTCATGCTAATTATGAAAACCTAAATTTTGCGCTGTCTTTAGAACATTATGAAAATGCCAAAGACCTTTTAAGAAAAGCAGGTGTCACGCAGTCAGAGCTTGATGCATTAAGCACTAATCTGAGGCCAATGATGTATTTTACAACATTAGGTGGTAATACTATGTGTAGAAAATGTGGTCATCCTCAGGATAGTGAGAAACATGATAGAAAAAAAGGCAATGATGAATATTTGATGATGGAACCAAATTCCTTAGAAACCAATAAATTTGATCAAGATAAATCGTTACCAGCTGGTTATACACCAATGTCACCAATTGGAACCTTCGGTTTCCACACTTTAAAATATCCATCTAAAAGTCCAATTAGTAGGTTGCTCGATGAGAAATCAGCAAGCAATCCAACACTTTGTGGACCCGAAGAGTCTCAACCTAATGCTTCATCTATCGGGGAACATGTAGAGCTTCGTACTGTTCGCGATCGTCCAGAGTATCGGAAACGATCAAGCTCAGCTGATTCATCAAGATTTCTTGATGATGTCAAGGAATTTGATGGTAGTGTGGGTAGCAGAGGCTCAGCATCTTCTATAGAAACATTGCGTGATATTGGAGTTCGTGAAACAAATACACCTTGTGATTGTGCCACAAGTAAACATTCAGATGCTGATAGCTCTGAAGCGTCTAAAGTGAAGGCAGGCATTACGGTCACAGCAGGTGGAAATAGGGATTCTTCAAGTTCTAACGATTCAGGTGTGTCCAGTTGGTCTTTACGTGGTGAAACTGCTCCTGGTGCGGCAGAATTTGAGCTCCCTGCGACAACTGCGGCAACGAGGCGGCGATACCGGACCGCACGGCGAGCTATTGATTCTCCTCGAGGCACACCACTTCGTCGCTCACGATCGTCTGGCGGTACCAGAACCTCACCACCGGCAACGCACAAATGCTGTTCTGCTGAGGCGGAAGTTCCGGTGCTGACTGTGCGACCACTGAGAGGTAATTATTGATATTATTAGAAACAGTTTAAAATGTGAAGAATATTTGTTGAGTTATCTATTGAAATTTACTTTTGGTACAGTTGTTATGGATACAAATAGCACATCCAGTGGGACATCAGATATGTCCGACTATATCGAGACCCTTTCAATATGCTCATCACATTCATCTACGGATACACCTATCACTATGAGGTAAGATAATTATTACATTACTACTTTTAATTATGCTTATTTTTATAAATTGTGACTGTTAAAAATTAGTATATACAAAATTAGATATAGTATATTTTCTAATAAGATTTCCTATACAGAAATATATTAATTATTTAAAAAAGTAATTGACCCTTCTTTTTCACATTCGTGAATGGAAATATTGATTGCGTTATAATTAAGTTTAAATAGTTGTTTTTTATTTTGGCACAAAGCAGTAATTAAACAAAATATTTATTATATAAAACATGTTTATTGAAGACAATAAGAGCAGAATAATTAAAGTATTTTAAAATAGTAATGTTTAGAGGAAATTAAGTAAATAATGTTATTAATTTATACTTTAAAAAGCATGTATCATTCTTATATTACGATTACATCTCTTATGAGAGGCGTTAAAGTATTTGGGGGCATGTTAAATATGGATGTATTATGAAATTATCTCTGAAATTAATTTATAACATGATGAATAAATTTGTTACCTTTAATATAATGTCTCTTATGCAAATCCTTTTTGATTATTAACCTTCTTAATGTTTTTTAAATCATAATTTAGGGTAATGCGACAAACAACGAGCACCCTAAGACCTCGCTCCGGGAAAGAGTACCAGCCGCTGGCACCGCGTCTAGCCGCCGGTCTGCGCTCCACCCAACCGCATCTCTACTCCAACCTCCCCTAGTCCAATGGCACATAAGTTTTAAAATTATAATGTGATAAAATCAACACATTCTTATTGTTTATTCCTTCAATAAATTAAGGCTGGAGACGTAATTTTATCTATTATAACTAGTCATGCAATAAGTTAATTCTAGTCTTCATCTCATATTTATCGCATACCTAGTCGCAACCCCCTATTTATATATCATAACCCTTCAAACATAAGTGTTAACTAGACCTTTGATCATTTTGTCTTAAGTACGATCCGTCCAAAGCCTTACTCCGGGCGTACCGATTTTGTATCGCCACTTCAGTCTGTCCTCGCCTAAAGTTATGTCCCCATTTTAATAATATTTATCTTGTAGTTCGATAAGTTTATTTAAGCCTTGCTAATTATTTTCATTTAAATTTAAATTTAAGTAAAAAAAAAAAGTATTATTGTATTTAAATAAGCCCCGAAATTTTAAAATAACCTACTTGTGATATTCATAATATGTTATAATATTTTATTATTTTAATTTAACCATTAAATTAATATATGTGCCAAAAAATCTCATTGATACGCCATTGAATGAAAATTATTAAATTTCTATTATAAAAACTGTACGAATTATATGACAGGTTAATATTACAGCAGACGATACGCGCGTCCAAATAAGATGTCAACAAATTATTGAAAACATACTCATTTTAGATCTATTCCTTATTTATACTTTTAAATAGATGTAATATCTTTACCATTACCTTTATTAAGATCACATTCGATTTAAAATGTTAGTGAATTCGAGTATAAATATGGAATCTAGATCATAGCCCATCTTCTAGTCATTTTTACTAATAACTTATATTAATAACGGCAAATGATGTAAATAAATTAAGTATTTAGAACACTTAAATATTGTAAATGATATTATTCTCTACATACAACGATTTTCTCGTTTTTATTTGTTACGATGATGTAATATTTTGATATTTGAAGTTTAAGTCTGAAGCTCTCCAGCGCCGGGGCCGCGGCGACTTACTATAGCAATAAGCAGTGCAACTGACGTGATTCGATATTAATAATATTATTGTAGAATATATTATGAAGTAGTCGTAAGTTGTTAGACACGAGGCGGTGGCTTCTCAGGCCAGACTGGACTTGCAAGCAGGTTGTTTAGACTTTACGCTAGAATGAATTTATAACTAAATTAATGTTAATATCTCAAATTTCTGAATAAAAAGATATTAAAGCTACCATTGTTTCATTCACTATTACATCACATTCAGATATTAAAGAGTTGATACTGATATTGTGGACACAAAGGCTCGCAGTGAAGAATAGGAAGAATTCCTATCTGCCGAGTTTATCGCGTTCCCGACAAAGAAAAAACGGGTCTTGAAATGACGACCCTGGCTGGAGGGAAACATGTTAATTAGCGATGAGTCGCCGTCGCTTAATATCCGCGGCGGAGCGGGGCGGCGCCGGCGGCCATTGTTTAATGAGGGAACACGCGCTACAGATTGAGACTGAACGAGACTTTTATTTATGGTTTTTAAAAGGTTTAAAATTATTAAATTGTTTTATCTTACAAAATATAAATACAATAATTCATAGCACAATATATATTATGTGTAATATCTTTCAATATACTACAAATAAAATACAATAAATGTAAGAAATAAACGTAAAATCATTGATTTGCTAAATGTTATTTAACTATGATGAATGGAGTTTGTTGTTCATTTATTTACATTTTGTATTCATTGATCTTTGATAATTTCATTTCCATGCACTATACACTTATCATCTTAAAGGGATTATTTAGTCATTCTATTTTAGTAAAGTAATCGCAAACTTATCTCTGGAGAAGTTTGTTATCTCCAGTTAAGCAGTTTGCTCATTAATTATACTGAGATGCACTGCCGCTTTGTCTAGAGTGTCTAGGTCGAGCGAGTAATAAAGTTTTAACTATTATTACTTTTATGTTTTCATATCATAAGCCTGGGAAATCAAAATTTGTTTATCATTCAGATATTAGAGATATCAATTTTAGTAACATCTATTATGTAAACATAAAATATTTTGAAACTAATCAGGAAAGTAAATAGTATTTTACTGAACTGATTGTACTGAACAAAATATAATTTATACGAATGTCCGTAATTTAAAATAAACAAGGAATATGGGGGTTGTTTGTAGAGATCATAGGGGCTTGTCGGTTGCCATGTTTATTGTCCTCCAGTCTCAAAGGGTTTGTCTCGTGTTGCTACACTTACAAACTGTTAATACGATTATTTTAATTAATGATTTGTTAACAAATTCTATAGTTTTACTAGAAAAGGTTAGTTAAAGGGCAAGAAGGTTACAAGAAGTTTGTATTCCTATTCTTAATATCGTGGAGGTTATAAGACGAGAATTTCTACAAATTTCGTAGTTATTATTCTGTCTAACGAAGTCTAACGGCAAATAATTCAAATTAGGATACATTGCACTTATGGAACATCAATGTTTTGTCCATCGATGGAGAAAAAGTGGCAAGAAATACATAGTTACCCTTTTTTATACCATTGACTATGGTTTTATCTATTTATGTATATGGTTTTATCTATATATTTATCTATATATATTCATGGTCATGATAAATATACCAGCACACGTAAGAATCTAACTCAAGTTATAAAGACTTTAGCTACAAATTGAAAATTATCACAATTATAGTATATAACATGCCTTAACAATAATAGCCTTGAATGAGTAACTTCATATAACACTTAGAATTGATTACAGTGAAGCAACATGTGCAGAACTGTTAACAAGTTTAGTAATACCAGAGTTCTCTATCGTCAATACAGCCCATAACTTTATAATAGGCTTGAAATGCAAGAAAGCGTTTAATGTGAGTTACATTTGTATTATCCGATAGATAAATAATGATAAATTTATATTTATCATCACATAAAATATACAGAAATACCATCACACATTTATATTGTTATTATTAAACATGACCCAATTTGAGAGTTTTCGTTAACAAAAAACAGCCTCATATTACGGTTTATACAAAAAAATGTATATTGTTTGACAAAACTTGCACCGTTTCTTTCATGCTTGAAAAGTGGCCGACATTGTCATAACGAATGGGGCTGGGAGGACTGGCTGACTTGGGGTTCTTTATCTTACATTCAACAGCTACAAGCTCAACCGACCTATTCTTTTTTTTGTTATATTTGAAACATTTAATAACTATAACGATGTATTTTAAAAGACCGACAAAGGCTATATGTAAGTTATTATATTTCATTAAGTGTTCTGTGATATCACATAATAAACCTGGAGTGTATTATATATGGAACAAATAAAAGGGACATCTTTCGGTATGAGAGGAGCATCAATTATGTATTTGTTTCACTTATAGTGATAATTAATGAACTGTAGCACTTCTTTTCATCTGTCAAGACAAGTTTGGGAACCTTCTTCGGTATTAACCTAATTAAATTTGAATTGTTTTGATTAAATGATTAAATGATTTGTTTTGTGACTTTAGTTCTTATTTTTTAAAATGTTTTAGGGGGTCTGATGCAAAAGACAGTATGAAAGACATTGAAGGGAAAATACTTTAAATAACTATAATAATATAAAATTATTTTATCTATATTTTTCCTGATATGCAAGGAATTAAATTAACAATTAAGATAGCATCTATAGTCCACAATCTTTAAAATTTCTTTACAACGTGATATTCACGAGACCAGATACGAATCCCACACCATCGATCATGTTCGATCGTAATCTGTTAATACCTTGACAAATATCATCTGGTGATAGCATTGATACTAGATATAAGTTACATTCACCAACATTTTATCATCACATGATCAGATTTTAAATGACATTATTATTAAAATAGAAAAAAATATAAAAAATATTATTTTAACTGTTACATTTTAAAGATGAAAATATTTTTTCCATATTAACAATTTCCGTTTGGATTATTGAGTTTTTATTGTTGTTTGAAGTATGACTAAGTTTTTAAGAAATATTAAACTAAGTAAGGTGTTTATGAAATTAAAAAGCTATAAAAAAACTTTTTTCCTATTAATTCAGATTTTGAAAGGATCTCTAATATATTACAACTCCGCCCTTTGTACTCGTGTGAGCAGAATTAAAAAAACCCTGATTTGATATTAATTATCTTTAAAAATATTTAAATATTTCGTAACAAGATAACATAATCGTTACATAACAATATTATAAAATGGAGGTGGATATGATAAAAGTATTTTAACACTTAAACATTGATTGAATAAAAGTATTTTATATGTGAATAACGTTGACAAATATCTAAAAAGATTTTGATATTTTGATACTCGCTGAACACCATGAAATTGCCAGTGACCGTAGCTGTTAGAGTTTGGATAAAGATTGTGATGTGCCAGGAATATGGAATGCAACGCAAATGATTTTTGGAAATAAAAGAAAATTTTCACTTCGTTAAAAATTCACAAGCTATAAAATGGCGCTTCTTCAATAGATTTGAAAAAATATTTTTAAAAACTCATTGCAATCCAAGGTTTGTTTATTTTTGAAGCTTAAAATACTATCGCCTCTCCTTGCAAGGTACGAGATGGGTAAACCTGCTAGTTTCAGTTATTGTAATCTTGCAGTCATTGTTCAGATGTTATCAGCATAATAGTAATTGTGTCAAGTCCAGTCAACGAAAGTTATTGATGATCCCTTAAACACTGGAGCGGAATTGCATCGTCATAAGTGTTGCGCTTGAGCTAAAAATAATAGTTCTTGCCAGGAGCATATCGACAATTAATTGCGATATGTTATATGTCACAAACTAGTATCAGCTGCTTTTGACAACACAGTATAGAAAAACCTTGAAAAAAACAAGAAATGCGTATATATTTCTTGATTTTTCTTCATTTATAATTCCTTTTGTTCTTTTTAAAGCAATAAATAACTTTGAAATACATACTTAAAAGGTAGTTTAAGTTCAGGCGTTAATAAAGGTTATTTATTACCAGAATTATGGAATAAAACGGGAATGATATAATAAATTGAGATGATAATTAGGGTCCTTTCATAAATTTTGCATAACAGATGCAGCAAGTGGATTTAATTTAATCGTTTTATTATGTTTTAAACGGACACAAGAAGTTTAAAAATATTAAAAAATCTTTGTCAAACAAATGTTGCAGCATCAAAGCAATGTTTCTGTTTATAAAAATGTGAGCGGTACCAGCGGACGTGGTCCTGAAAATATATAAAATTCCTGAAATTTATTTGCAGATTCTCTTACCGCGTCCAATTGTAAAGCTAAACTATCTTGGGTACACATTCATATACACAAACAAACATCAAAATCGGTTCAGCCACTTTGTAGGAGTTTAGTGAGAAGTACGTAATCTGTTTCGGTCCGAGCTTAGTGAGAAGTACGGTAGTAGTAGTAAGTAAGGCCCAATGTATTTTTTTGTATTCACATTACATAAAATTACTACTGGAATAAAAAGAAATCATAATACGCTTTTAAGGTTAAGTAGGGATTTCATTAATATGAATTGAAATATTATTAAAAAAAAATTTTCTCAATATCGTTAATAAATTTTATTTATTTAGCATTTATTAAATGAAAGTCAGATTTATTTAACTGAAGTTTAAATAAATCTAACTTATAATTCAATATAGTTTTAATAATCGAAAATTACACTAGAACTCGTGTTAGAAAGTTCATTTAAAATAAATATACTGCCGTGTACGAAAATATGGAAAATGCAGATAATCAATTTATATAAGTGCAATCTAAGATTAATTGAAATAAAAATGTTTTCTTTCTTGGGATCCGTTTATTAGTCAAGTAAATCCACGGTAAATACTAGTTTATTTATGAATAAGTTAACATCTCCGTTGATTAAAAATATTCGAATTTCAATTAAAATGTAATAAAACAAAAAGTTTTGATCCAATTAGGACATTGATAAAATTTGTTTAACAAACAAGTATAACTAATTTATTTGCTTTCAAATAGTAATATTACAGAGTAAACGTTAATCATATGAAAGTTCAAAACTTCGTTTGACAGTACATCGTGCTCTTCACGTATATTTACGACAATAAATATAAATAAAACACTCCACATTGCAAATTGAATGAAGCGCGACTTCAAAAGTAAAATTGCAGTTTAGTTTGAGAGCTCACATTGCGAGAGAATTTAAATTTACGCGAAATAAATAAATGCAGAGTGTTCGGACATAAAGGTAATTTGTTTATCTTACAAAGCGAAACTCATTAAAAGTCGAAATTTGCAAGGGGGAGAGTGGGGAGTCAATTTTTAATATGAGTAGACGGAGGCGGAAGCAATATGTCGCAACAAAGCGGGCCTCAGCCTTTGCGATGCGCGGAGCCGACGGATAAACGATAAAAGTTTACACGGATTAGATTAAACACCACATATATAGTAACGATACAGTAATAGACAGCATATAACATGATACTCTTCATTGCAGAAACCTTTAATCTTCTATGACCAGACTTATTACTTAGAACTGAATTGAACAAATTACATTGAGAATAATAATATTCTAGTACATGAATTATAATTTTGTAATACTTGATTTGTGGTATTTATTTTTTATTTAATAATATGATAATAGGTAACGCTTACAGGGGATTCTTTCGACAATGCGAATGACTCGACGTTGAACGTCCGATGGTAAGCTATTTTCAGACTAATTGTAATAATTTCTCTCTTATTTTTAATGTTCGCCCACATGCATGTATAAGGTTTAGGAGATTGTTGATTGTACTTGTATATAGGTATATATTATGTTAAAATTCAGCTTTACTTAATAAAAGTTTAATTATTACACTGATTTTGATAGTCATTTTTATTCAATATTTATCCATCAATTGTTACAATTCCACAGCACGTATGTGTTTGTAAAAGAATTCCTTAGCGGGTGAACTAATTTCGATGATTTTTTATGTATAAATGGCTCATTGTACAGTTTTGTTTTAGTTTACTTGAGACAAACGATCAGATGCAAGGGATCTTTTAAACTTGGAGGACAACTGATGTTGAGCTGATAATTATATATTATTTATTTTACTTGTATCAATGTGATGCTGACAAATTTGTCGTCAAAAATATATTGTTATATAACATTATTTTTAACGCAAATACAAACAGGTAGCTACTTACACAAATTAATTCTTCGATGTCTATAAATCTAAATATTCATCACAGCCCTCGGAGCGCATTCATTATAAGACCCTCTAAGCTAAGTACAGACGGCAGTACCTACTGACCTTCTAGCGAATGGTTTTGATTATTAATACTATATATAAAGTGTTTAGTTCCTACAATTAAAGAATTATTTCAACTTTCTTAATATAACATAAGTACAATTATAAGTAATAAATATAAAAAAAGTAATTTATTTTATTCATATCTATCGCATATTAGGAAACAGATTTTTTGAATGAATCTACTCTTTTTAATTGTTTATAAACATTTCTTTTATTATACGTATATGTGTATTTATAAAATCATACATACATATGTACATGATTTGAAATGTGCGTCAAATTTGTTTGTAAAAACAAGGCAAGGCAATTCTTTTGTACTATTTTCAACATCATGCTCTATTTCTTCCCTTAGATTTACTCAGTGTGATTAACGCAGCTTCCATCTCATCTTCTGTATTTACATCTAACGCAGATTTGTATTCTGATCTTATTCGCCTCCGGTCCCAGCCGTCATATTAATGAAAGTAATTGACGCAAACGACTCACGTATTATATACAAAGATAATAAATATACGACTCACAAGGAACTAATATCATTGTACACAAAAAAGCTCGAAATTTATTTAAAAAATAACATTCCAAATAACATCACTTGTATTTAAGAGATTGATAATGTTAAAATCATAATAATTCAAAATACATTTTTAATCTTAATTCAAAAAATCTTTTGAAACGGGATAGTTGTAAAAATGTCACACAGTGAGAATTTTCTTAATTAATAGTTTCTATAAATTTATAGATATTGATTAAAATATATATAGACACCCACACACACACACATATATATATATATATATATATATATATATATATCACTTTCTTTGATAGAGAAGATGGACGGAATCTATTTCACATGATGAATATTCATAACATACTGTGAGACTTCATAACATGGTTAGTGCGTTCTCTGTGCTTCCTACACTCTATACCGAGAAAACTAAAAGAATTGAGGTAGACACAAATTAACTGATAAACCGAGAGACACATTCATCTTCCAGTGAATATGAATACTGCATTTGAAATGGTGGATTAAATAAATTTATTCTGACGTTTCAAATGCTTTAAGGTTTTAATAAATAAAACAAAATATACGAGTAGGCAAGTTAAATAACTAAAATAATATTATTGAAATGTTTTTTTAATTTGAGAACCTTAGAATCAATCACATAAATAATGTTTTCTAACATAACTAACATATTTTAAATAAATAAACTGTGAAAAACTCATTTATACGTAACAATTTCATCATACAGTCTCGTAGCTCGGAATCGTCGTCGCCAAAATTATTATAATAAAAGTTTAAAAGACTATTGCGAAGGCTAAAATTTTAACTAGAGGTGCTTATAATTCTACACCGTAAAATTACATGTGCAGGTAAAATAAAACATAAATAACGCGATCCGTAAGTAATATTTAAAATAAGTTGAGAATTCACCGAAACGTAACCATCTGCGCAACTTTGAGAAGTCTTCATCTCCAAACTTTTCTTCCCAAACAAGGCTTTGATCCGGAATCAATAAAGCGAGAAAGCCTTTGATAAAATTAGATACAGGATCCGAAAAAGGTTCACAATTTTACGAAAACAAAATCACATTGTCTTCTTTTTATATTGGACTACAAATAATTTATTTTCAGCTAAAAATATATAATTTATACCATAAAGTTCAGATTGAACGGAAATTCTTCTTTGACAAATACCTACAAATAGAATTTATTATGCATTAGATAGAATACAAACTGAAAACTCGTATTCAATTCAAGTTTTATTCATATGTTTCTGTGAAGAACTTTACAAATGTATGAATTTTCAGCACAAAGTAGTAATATATTTTGTTCGGTTCATTCGACAACTTCATTCACACTCCGCAGTTTACTATCCAGTATTTTTCAATCCTGCCCTCATATGTCATTGCAAACGGCAACCATTCAGCTTTAACGGTTATGGTCAGAACGTTTCTAAATAAATGCTGAAATATTATGATTTATAAGTTCTAAAATGCACACATTTCACATTAGTAGAAATATTTAAAAAATAATAAAAATCTTTAAAGAAAATCTTTTTTCCTTTGCATCAAAGAAATATCTCAGTCGCTTGCATTTAGTACAATTTGAGCAGACAGGAATGACATCTTAAAATTTCATTTGCTATATGCAAAGAACATCACTTTGTGAACTCGACGGAGAATGCAATCCGTTACTACACATACGTACAGTATCGTTACACATATATAGCCTCAACTTAGTTGTAACACTAGACGAAAATCCAGACGGTAAACATATATTGCCTATGTGTCATAGCTATGTGCTAAATCGGAGTTGTCCACGTCATTCAATATAATAATATAAATAATTAGCAAAATCTATTTATGCTAATCGTATAAACTGTTAAATATGTAATAAATATATGTAAAATAAAACATATATTCTCTTCACTTGGCAGTCAGTCCTCGTAGTCATTGATATTCCGCACGCTACTGGAGACGCGGTGACGAGGTAACCCTTCCCTTTTTATTTGCACCTTCGTATTCCTCTTCCTTCTTTCAACTTTGCTAATGTTAGATTTGTTTACGAAATTTTACTTTGTGCCGTGAATCTTATGCGATGATTTCTTTAACAATTGTCTATTGTGTTATTATTTACTTCGTTCGTTAACTTCGTTGTGTTATTATTTAATCGTAACCTCGTGCATATCTGTGTTACTATTGTTTATTTTTATACACCTGTTAATATTAAATGCAACTCAGGTTTAATATTGAAACGTAAAAGAAAATTTTAACAGTTTTATACAGTGCTTTTACCGTATTCCAGTAATATTTAGATGAATCACGTGCGTCAGGTGCTACCAAACAGAATTTTGAATACCTGCGAAGCGAAAGGCTGCGAGGAGTGTTTTAACGTAGGAGGCGATATTCAGGAAAATCCGATAAACCGACTACGTAGTTTACGGGACATATTGAGTCTCAGGATATACTCAGCTGTACTAAATATACCCTGTATATATATACCCTCAAGATTTGCCTGCTTGCGCTGTGCACTTAAATTATAGCCTTGTTTATGTACTTAAATGGATCTAAGCGTTTTACTAGATGAGAGTCTTTAAAAGATACGTAAGTTTGATGATTAATCATTTTCTCTGTAAAATGGAAAATAATAATTAGGATAGAAACGGACTGAAAATTAAAGGTGGGGTTACAAGCTCTCTGCATACATTTTTTTACATGAGGAAGGAAGGGGTACTTTATTATGCTACCCATGTCGTATCTATCTTAGTCTATGGTAGTTAATTCCATATTCTTGTGGTTCGTAAAACAAAGAACACAATCACATGATGTTGACAATATAATAGTCAGTAAAATACAGTGTGATGTATTAATTTGGCTGCGAAATTTAAAAGCTTCTTGGAACACACTCTATGATGAATAGTATTAAAAATGAACATAAATGTATACTTTTTACGTAACACCACAATATTAAGTATCTTTAATTTATAGGTAGTTGACCCAGATGATTTAAGTAGCTCATTGTTGAAAGCTTTCAAATGTCAGTAGACCACGAAACTGACAATCATTGAAAATGTCACTGCCCACTACAATATCTAGGCAAAACGCGGTAAATAGCAGTGAGACACTGCTTCACGACGATCTTTTGTGTAGTACATATTATTATACTATTTGCTATCTATAGTAGATAGATACTTCTGTAATTCAGATACTAACCAGCTTTGCGGTAGTACCTAGTAAAAGGTAAAAACCTTTTACCTTTTAGCATTTTAGGAATGCTCTAGTCAACCAAAAATTTAGCTTAAAATTTTATAGAAACAAGGAATTAAAAAATTATTGATTCGATAAGATTTGAACCTGCGATCTCTAGGAAACCATCCCCCTGCTTAACCAATTAAGCTACCGCATCTCCACGCATTTTTAGGTAGATTCAATAGATGAATCTACCTATGGCAATCGATGCGATGACGGGACCCAGACCCCAGAGTAGGGGCGCTACGCCGTTTATGAACTGGAGATTGAGAATCCGTCGAAAAAAAAAATACCTCGTTCGACAGGGTCGATCGTGTTAGGTAGATTCCCGTCGGTCGGATCGACAAAGAAAAACAAGCCAGCAGTATTCTACTGGTCATTACGAGTCTTATGACGGGTCACTCTTCTTATATTGGGTAAGCGGG
This sequence comes from Melinaea menophilus ssp. n. AW-2005, assembly GCA_918358695.1. Taxonomy (NCBI): domain Eukaryota; kingdom Metazoa; phylum Arthropoda; class Insecta; order Lepidoptera; family Nymphalidae; genus Melinaea; species Melinaea menophilus. The sequence continues at coordinate 10,445,118 of OU911049.1, forward strand.
GAACCACCCACCACTCCTATCTCCTAAACGGGGGGTCGCATCAAAAAACTTTTCGGACAAAAAAGTTTCCTCTTTTAATTTGTTAATTTTCTAAGATTTTTCCGACAGCAAAATTTTGCCTTCTTCTGTGACTTTTTTCGGTTTTTAACTTTCAACCCCCCCAGCTCCTCAACCCCTAGACCGATTTCCCCCGTTCCAGAACTTAACCTTCATTTTGTCCTTAAGAATATGTATACCGAGTTTGAAAATCCTCCGTCAATATTTGCGACCTGTAGCGTGTCCCAAAGGTTTGCACTTTCACCCCCCCTCCCAGCCCCCCCTTTCACTTTTTCCAAAAAAACGAGATGGTACGTTTGTCCTACTAATTTATCCTATCGACCTGTGAAGTTAGATTTCGCCTACGATGAATTTGGACTGATGGATCATATATACATATATATATAGAGGGATATATAAATTTTTTTTTTTCGACGGTTTCTCAATCTCCAGTTCATAAACGGCGTAGCGCCCCTACTCTGGGGTCTGGGTCCCGTCATCGCATCGATTGCAATAGGTAGATTCATCTATGGAATCTACCTAAAATTTATATATCCCTCTATATATATATGTATATATGATCCATCAGTCCAAATTCATCGTAGGCGAAATCTAACTTCACAGGTCGATAGGATAAATTAGTAGGACAAACGTACCATCTCGTTTTTTTGGAAAAAGTGAAAGGGGGGGCTGGGAGGGGGGGTGAAAGTGCAAACCTTTGGGACACGCTACAGGTCGCAAATATTGACGGAGGATTTTCAAACTTGGTATACACATTTTTAAGGACAAAATGAAGGTTAAGTTCTTGAATGGGGGAAATCGGTCGGGGGGTTGGAGGGCTGGGGTGGTTGAAAGTTAAGAACCGAAAAAAGTCACAGAAGAAGGCAAAATTTTGCAGTCGGAAAAATCTTAGAAAATTAACAAATTGAAAGAGGAAACTTTTTTGTTCGAAAAGTTTTTTGATGCGACCCCCCGTTTAGGAAATAGGGGTGGGGGGTGGTTCCCCGCTCACCCAATATATGCAGAGTGACCCGTCATAAGACTCGTAATGACCAGTAGAATACTGCTGGCTAGTTTTTCTTTGTCGATCCGACCGACGGGAATCTACCTAACACGATCGACCCTGTCGAACGAGGTATTTCATATATATTATACCTACTAGATTTTAACTATCTATAAGAGAAAATGTGATCAATTATGAATTCTCCCAATTTTAACTTTTTTCTGAAAAGGAGCCTAAGAACGTTATGCTGGTTTTAGTAACTTCGCAACTTAAACGGCTATTTTAGAACTTCTCTTACCAGTTAGTAATCAGGCGTTCTTCGATGAGCCAGAAGCTGGCGATTTAGCGTTCTAATATTTGGGAATAGTTAGCTGAGTCTAAGCGGTTACTTTTTTTAATTATTCGTTGAGAAAGGAAAATCTTCCATGACTTCTCGGTACTTCATCTTTTAAATAAGAGTACTGAAACAGACTTGAGCAACGGAGTCAAGTCCAGAACACATGTTTGGAGTATGATTGGAGAAACACCATCCATTGGGCTTATAAACGTCCAACGACAGCAACAAACTGATTCAATTGATATTAGGACGTTTATTTAGTAATTGTTTTGATTAATATATTTATATAATTTACAGAACAGACTGAGAGAACACTGGCTCTAATTAATAGCCCTCGCTTTGATCCGTTGCCTCCTTTACAGCGCTTTCAAAGAACTTTAGTGACAGGAACAACAAACCGATAGAAACTTTAAATTAATAAAGCATTTTCTACAGTAACTATTCAAAGATTATAAATAATTATTTGACTAGGCAGATTAAGATTAAAAAAAACTTAGAAAATATGATAACAAATAAAAACTACTATCAGATATAGTTATCACAGTTATTCAAATAAAATATTTTATGTAATAAATTATGTAATAAAGTAATTATAACACTTTTGGTATTATTAAAGATAAAACAACTAATATCTAATTTATAATGTAATAATATATATTATGGATATGTTTATCTTTCTAGTTGATGAAGAGTAGTTTTATTTATTCTTATCATTTTAAGAGATATAATGTTTCTAGTAATAAGGAGAGTTATAAAGTTATAAGAGGTCAGCTTCTAAGAACTGGCTTTAAATAAAATATAAGGTTATTTATTAAATAGTGAAATTCTTGAATCAGATATATAAAGCATAAAGGCAAGCATCATATTGTTTTAAAATATTTCGTGATGTTTTATTGGAGGATTTACCGAACGACAGTTATTACCTGGGGATATTCAAAAAATACATTTTGACGCTAAAGAGGAAAATATTTTTTTATTGTCCACATATGTAAATTTCGACGGTCTTTAGGGTTTTTGTATTGATAGGACTTTATTTTTTTGTTTAAAATATATTTTTGCACTGCGATAGGATTTCCTAACAATGGAATATATTTTCGTTGCTCCGACATTTGGAGTCGCACCACAGGGGTCAGAGCGACCAGCTAACGACTTCCTCTTCCGCACCATGCGAGGGTTAACTGGATTTATTTACACGTCGCTCTTATTTCCTTGACATACGGCCTAATTTACAATAACACTTTATGTATAGTAAATATAACCATCTATACAAGAAATATAGTTCTTATGTCCTAGTTATAAGACTTACAATGGTAAACCGTTAATAAACAGGGTTAAACAAGATTCGTACCGTGCAGTGAAATAATTTAGAAAGACAGCGTTTTGCCAAAATAAAAGATTATTCTAGTCATGTAAATATAACTGATTCATTATAAATAATATGATAACCAAATTATAATTGCACTAATAATGTATCGGGATCACCAAGCTACTTAATCAAATAACTCACCGATACAGTTCGATAGGTATTTCAAAAATGTTTTTCTCAGTCATATTTTAAACTACCTTGAAATAATTTAAAATTAACTGAAGTTTTCATATATCACTAGATAATTAACAGCTCTATATAAACAATCTCTTACTAAATCCCTTAGGGAAGGTATATTCAAAATCATTATTTTTGCTTAAATAGTAAAACAAACCATGTTCATATATTTTTTTACAGTTTTGTCTGTGCCTTAATGGTCAGACAGGACTAACGCTATAATACTACTATTACCGAAGAATTACAATCAGTGGCATTGAAACAGTGTTTTTCAAAGAATTAACCGTTATACAATAGTTATATTCTTGTACTTATTCTGAAGGAGAAAAAATGCTATCAATGTCGTTTCTGTTATTAAAATCCCAACTCATTTTAATACATCAATGCAACCAAGACACATAAAAATTATGGCTCTATCCGAATTGCAAAGTTACGAATTTACTGTATAAAACAAGACTTTATTACATTTTTACGATGATTTCAGTTGAATGTGAGATCGTAAATCAATATGAGTATGCATTTATTAAACGTAATAAATGTTTTTATAGCGAGTGTCCTCGCTGTCATCGGGTCCAGTTGACAGGAGGATAAAGATACTGTAGACTGATTGGTTTTATTACCCCTTACAAAGATAACTTAAAATTATGGTTTATTTTAAGCATCTTTTAATAATAGCTATTCTTTATATAATTTTAATTTCCTTAAAACCTCAGCGGTATCTATTTAGAACAAAAAATATCTTTCAATTAAACAAAAAACACTTTATTTCTCTCTATTGTATTGCATAAGAAAAGAGTGAATCTTCCCCTCTGACCTATATGTTTAGTTTACAAGGGGTAGCGTTTGTCAGGGCTCCCTAACTACCCCGCTTATGTAAAAGTGATTTGATCCAATTGTCCCCATTAGCGATTCAAATAACGTCTTGTATAGGGTCTTAGGGTGGTGAAATTTTTTTAATTATCATTATTAATCCATATCAGGACAACAGTGAAAATTAATTTAATAATAAAATTTATTTAGCACAAAAAAAAACAAAATATCGACATAAAAATTGTAAAAAGAAGCTCTTGGAATGAAAAATATTAATAAGTACATGAAAGATCTTAAATTTATTTCACAATGATTTTCCAGATCTAGTATCTAGAGAATAATAAAGGTAGTGAACCCTAACAGCTGTCAGAAATGTAGACAATGTTATTACCTGATAAAGAACACGTAACGTATAAGGGTGGGACCTTATATGATACGTGAAATTTAGATATGTATATTCCTTATTCATACATACTCCAATTACATCATTGTGTCAACTGAAACCGAAAGTAAACCTCAAACTTATTTGTTCTATTAAATTTTTTTTATGGTTATATTCATTCATTCACATAACAGATGAAGAAAATAGTTTTAAAATCATTTACAAGCTTAGTTATCTTTAAGATCATTTCGCTTTAGTATTTTTTTATAATTATAGGACTGCAAAATCCCTGTCACTATTACCTTCCTTATCTCAGTGCTCGCGGCTGATCGTATAAGCGCTGAGATCATGGAGGCGTTTGTTTTTCTTTCGCCTCTCCCTCTTACACCTGCTCGATGGAATCGTGATAAGATTCGATTGTATTAAATGAAACAGAAGGGTGTTTTTTGAACTGTTGTGATAAATATAGTTTGGTTTCTTTGCTTATCTTGGCTTCGTATTGATTATGATCTTGATATATAAAATATGACTTTGATATTTTATCTTTTCCTTACATACTTTTTTCTTTTTGCAATAATATCACAGCTTTTATCTCGTAATGAATCATTCTATTTATCAGACGAGGTTATATATTAAATAAAATATTTTTATAATTACTGTTCAGAATTTTATAATACCGAAGAAACAGTTGGGTAGACCTCGAAGAATTCGGTCTGCCCATTCATTTGTACCCGACTTTCGAATTTTGGAAAAATTTCTTCACAGGAGGTCTTCTTAAGACCCCCTGAGTCCGAAATGACCATTGGTCAAAAAGTTTATATATATATATATATATATATATATGCGTGCGTGCGTCCAGATTCGACTTTTGTCAGCACGATAGCGGCCGCAGTTTCACTCGGATCGCTTTCAAACTTTCCACAAAAATCAACCATCCAAAAATAAAGGTCAAGTTCGTTAACCAGAGAAATCCGGCCACAAGGGGCACTAGGGCCTCACTTTTTCTAATTTCAGTTTTTCGACCATAACTTTTTCCCTATACAAAGAAGATCATTTGCGTTCATATTATATGATGTCTCTGATGAATACCTATAACTAATGTAAGTAAACCGAAAACCTAACTTCAATAACATAGGGGTGGGAGTAAAAAAAACAAAAATTTTTGGAAAAAAAATCATAACTTTTTTCTGGTAAACATTCTTACATCACAAGTATTTTTAATAGGAAGGTTATTTTTTACTCTAAATTTAGGTATCAAAAGTTTTTCCGTAAAAGGTACCGTTTCCGAGAAAAAAAATAAAAACCACTTTTAGTTTGAAAATTTAAGGTAAGTAAAACCACGGCAACTTTTTTCTGGTAAACATTCCCTCCTCGCAAATATTTTTAATAGAAAGGTTATTTTTTACTCTAAATTTAAGTACCAAAAATATTTCCAAAAAAGATACCTTTTCCGAGAAAAAAAATAAAAACCGCTTTTTGCTTGAAAATTTTTGATGTAAACAACGGCATCATGAGTTATTCTTAGGTAGTGAGTTGTAATTTAAACGAGTTACACATTAGGTCTACCCACGCGTGTCCCCCTGTGGGCACGGATTTTTTTTTCATCTTCTGTTTATTATCTTCGAAAATTAGTTTGATAAATATTATAGGTACTTGTTGAGTACAAAACATTTGATTAACAACGCTAATTGAAGTTACCAAAGTTTCCGATGATCTTGAAACGGGTCAGCCGTATTAAACATAAAAAGTCTATTATTTCCAGCAGTGAGTTTTACCCAGGGGCAGGGAGGCAATGGGCTTTGTCTCCCCTGACTCAAGGACCACTTGATTTTGTAAAATATATAACTTTTATCATCATAATAATAACTTTATTCGCATCGCAAGTATTAAAAGTATTTAATATTTTTTCACAATTATTTTTATATAGATTTACATTTTCAGTCCATAGAATTAATGTTGTGGATAATATAAAATATTTTAATATTTTAATCACATAAGATGATCACCAAACTTACACCAAATTGCACATTGCACCAAATATTATTATTATTTATTTATTATTTATCTTCACGCCATATCCCTTGCAGGGTAGCCAGAGATGATGGAGCGCTAAACGCTACGGTCCCTGCATACCTCTTTCGCCTCGGCCATAGATATCAACCTCTTCATACATGACCTCCAGGGCTCCTCATGCTTTTTACGTGACCTTCCTCCAGTATCACAGACACTGTGTTTTCGAAGGTCCTCGAGGCCTCCCCCTGTCTCTCTTACCGCTCACTTTTCCCTTATATTTCTTTTTTACCATTCTTTCATCACTCATTCGTTTGACGTGCCCAAACCACCTGAGTACGTTCTTCTTCATTCTCATCGTGATATCTTCGCTAGTACCTGCCATTCTGTGGATCTCTTCATTGTGGATTCGGTCAGCTAGACTGACTCCGCATATTCTGCGAAGAGATCGCATCTCCACAGCATTTATCTTTCTTACATTCTTCTTCTGTGTTGCGCACGTTTGGCTGCCGTATCAGCAATTGGTAGCAAAATAGCATTGTGTACAGCCAAACGAGCAGCTATGCTGACGTTTCACCGTCTCAACAATGCAGCCAAAGCACCGTTATTCTGTTACCGGCAGCAATACGCCTTTCCACATCCATTTCGTATCTTCCGTCTCTGCTGAACACACTTCCCAAATATACCACTTTATTTACTTGTTCTATTATCTTACCATTAACGTTGATCTTACATTCTGTTCTTTCTTCATTTTTTTCAAATATTAGAACCATTGTCATAAGACAATCTTCACTCAGGTTTAGACCATTATTTTCACAACCATCTTTCAAAGTATTGACCAATGCCTGCAAATCGCATTCTGTTGATGCAATGAGCACTGCATCATCTGCAATATAGCAAGCAATTGACCTTAAGGTCACCTACCTTCACTCCAATGTCACTGTCTTTCACGAGTTGGAGATAACTATCCAAATACAATTTGATGTCAAACCAGGGCGACATGTCAGCTCCTACTCGCACACAGACTGAGTGATCTCTGTAAAGAGACTTTACAGTCTGTAGCAACACACAAGATAACCCTGTCAAACGTCTTTTCCAAATCCACAAAAGCACAGAAAACCTTTTGGTTTAGGATCAAAAACTTTTCCGTGATCATGCGGAGGGAATAGATCTGATCTATACACCCTCTTCCAGGTCTAAAACCTCCTTGGCCCTCCCACAACAGCCTTTCAGATCTCTCTTGCATTTTTCTCGCTAATATTTTAATATAAACTTTACCGCCCAAGCGAATCAAACTGATAGCCCTATAGCTTGCACAGTCTATCTGTGAACCTTTGCCTTGTCTATGACTGCACCTGGCCAATAAAATATATGTTACTTTTAATATACAATATAATTTTATATAATTAATATTGAAGCCAAATTAATAATTATTTTCAGGCTTTGGACGCGTTATCTGCAAAGGTATTCAATTTACTACCAGAACGGTTAATTGTACAATGGTTAGCGTTAACTATCTCCATAGTAACGTTTACAGTAGATCCTTCCTTTAACGTTCCATTAGTAATACACGGACGACAAAACTGCATTGTTTAGGAACACACTAGAACGTGGACATGTATACGGAGTGCGGGATACAAAGGACAACCGAATATAGCACGGAAATGAACACACTTTGAGAACGAAATATTGTTTTAATTGTTGTTATAATTTAATAAGATATTGAAATGGGAAGGGGTTTTGAACGTTTGTGACATTCAAATACCGAATATTGCTAAAATTAATCTTGTTTAAATAAGGGTTATTGGTGGCTTTTTAATTGTATTTTATATTTTATTAACGAACTAGTTGTGCTGTCGACTTCGTTCGAGCGAAATATGTTCTGTTTAAGTCGGTTCAGCCGTTTCAGATATTTGATGAAACAATCAGATAGACAGATAGACCAAAAAAAAAAAAAAAAAAAAAATTTTTCTAAGTACCGTATAAACTTTCATACACATTTTCTGAAAAACTGTTAATTTGGAATTACAAACAGACATTAATTTTATTTATATGTATATATATATATACATATATATATTATAGCAAGATTCAACAGTACTGTCCGTAAAGTTATTGGTTTACATAATAAATATAAGTACTGGGTCTAATCAAAATTCACCACGACATAGAAGTAGTTGCGATATCCAAGGGCCTGGCTAGTTGAGAAGTTAGTGCAGCGCCGCCAAACTAATTATGTTTGTAATTAGTTGTCGCACGTTCTCTTACAACTATGTCAATTCAACATCCATTAAGCCTTTAATTATGTAAATGTATTATATCACATAATAATAATTATATAATTAAAATACTTATTATTATTAATATATATATATATATATATATATATATATATATATAGTTCCTTAATGGCTTAAATTATAGAATTTGCATGTTTGCATCATTATTTATTTAGTTCTTTTGATAACTATCCAAACAGGATAATTCCCTTTTTATATATTATATGTAGTAATTTCGATTTAATAGAATAGTAATGTAGGAGGTACATAGCTATAGTGGCCGAAGTGGAAACTCACGGGAATGAGGTAGACGAGATCGCGCTGATGTATGCTCATAAAATATTCATTCAAACAGTAATGAGAATAGCAATTTTAATTCATCTTAAATACCTTAATTAATATTATTAATTTATATAAATAGTATATGGTCAAATAGCTTGTAAATAATCATTTATTAATTAATAATATCACAGATAAAAATTAGTTACTAAAATAGAATATGTAATAGTCTAGTTTCTGAATTATATTTTGATACATATCATTTAAATTTACACATAATTTAATTAAAATTCTGGCATTTTATTTTATTACAAATTGCTCCTGCTTCTTTGCCAAATATTAAACAGTGTTAGTACTTTTGAACCAAAATTGATAGTGAAGACCTCAGGGTATAATATCAGTATTGTAAAAATTATCTTCAGTGGAACACAGAACTGCTCTCCCAGAGTACATGTAGGGGCAATTATTAAATCTTAAAAGAAAAGTGTATTCCAAATATGAATTTAATTAAATGTAACATATAGAACGTATATGTAAGAAGTTTATTTAAAATGTTTAAATACAAGAAGGTTTAAACACGGTCATGAATAAACGTCACAAAGACCAACAAACGGAGCAAAAGTTTGTGACGCAAAAAGGTCAAACCGCTCCATCGAAATCAAATGTAAATTCGGCGAACAAAAACCCGGGTGGGGATTAGACAACAAATAAAACGTGGCCCAATGAATAGATTAGTCTCGGGTCAATATTTGGCCGGGATAATTGACAAAGTTTCGCGATTGCTCAGCGGATTCTCCATACAATGCTCGCGAGTTCGTCAAACAGCTGTTAACTGAATCACACCGACCGCAACTAATCGCATCAATGTTTAATATGTCAGGAACCATTTAATTGTATTCATGGAAATGGAATTTCAGAACTTCGATGAATATTGCTAATTAAATTCTTTTGAGTTTTGAGAAGTAAAATTTACCTATAAATTATGAGCATAAATTTAATATCTGCAACGCTGTAACAAATCTATCTAATACTGTTACACATTGGATGCGATTTATCTTTCATTTTAACAAAACAACGATCAATTGATAGCCGCTATCTGACTCCTGATTTAATGAAATCTGCTCAATGTGATATACCAGGATTTATGGTTGTTGGAATCAAACTTAGATAGTTTATGTATCGGAGTTATTGTGTCTTCACAAAGGACTTTTTTGGTATAACCTAATATTAAGAAATACTCCTTAGAAATATAATAACGTACATATCTTTGTAGCTAGTTTCGGGTTCTCATAGCAGTTATATAAATACATATACATTTCTATAAGCTACTCTAAAATATTTACCGCACCCTTAAGAGCGTCATAAAACACACAATAGTGATAGTGATGATGTGATACCTTTCTTTAAACATGATACAATTGAATAATTCAAATATCAATTCTAAGTCTTTCGAGAAGCTTTCAAACGTCTGTTTTATCTATAATCCTGAAGTGACATGTCTTGACAAGAGAGACTTACCTGGTTCTTATCACATGAGCGCATCTTTTAGAAAATTGTGTGCTCACGTAATCCCGCCTAACAAACCAGCCTGAGTCAGCTTTTGTATAAAATGTGATAGGAATTCACGCCAATAAACGTGACTTGCGATGGGATAGCAATCGTAAAAGATCACTATATAAATTCCCTTATAAAATTTCGCCACGATAAATGTGGAAGCCCAGAGTCGTTCGCATTACAAATGAAATTCGTTTTTCAATTACAATAATGTGATAAGCTTGAAATAACACAAATTCCATCATATTCCGTCACCGTTACAAATAATTTATTCGACGACTTGTTAATCCACAACAAAAGCCTTTGATCTGTAGCACAAACTTCCGCCCCCCCATACTTCCTATCCATTCCCTCCCACGATAAGCGTTCCCAAGAATTCGTCCGCTTTTATCTTTTAACAGCGAGGAACACTTGCCGAGTTTTTAATTCTTTGCCTTAGTTGTACTTCCTGAAATAAATCTTTATTCCACTCTTAATTTTGACATTTAAAACCGAATAATAAAGTTCAATGTGGCTCGGCAGAGTCGGGTTATTTGGTCGGTTTATTGGGTTGGATGCGATTGATTTTTCTTTGAGCAAAACTTTTAAGCGGTTCACGAAGCTACCTGTCCTGGGACTGTCCGGATTCACCGGGACTTGGCCACTTATCGCGTTAATTACTTCGTGTTTGAACACTGTTGAGCGTGACTTTTTTGCAAACAAGATCTGGTCTCTTTGTTCAAAGTTAAGCAACTAAAAAGTTACCTTTGTTTTTAGCTTTTAGCGATGCAAAATGGTTTTAATTGAAAATTATCTTAATCTAACTAATTTCAGTATAATAAGTGGTAGTAGTAATTGTACTATTGCAATGAGAGTCTTAAGGGTTGAAGAATGAAACGTTATTTTTTAAATTGGAAATTACTATTTTTATTATAATGAAGTATCGAATACTAAAGAAATCTTTATAAGAATATATCATTTCCATTAATTGTCTGTACATACTAAGTAAATTATCTTAAATTAAACATTCATCAGATGACATGTATGCTCCAGAAGGATCAACTACAGAAATTAATTTAGCAAAATACATTTTTAAATACCTTTGTATATAAAATTTTATTATTTTAATTTTAATTATAACTAGTTGTGCCCACGACTTCGTTCGTGGAATGTTTTAGAAATAAAAGTATGGATATAATAATATAAAGACAGCTAATGTTATAAGAAATAACTTAGGCTAAGTTTAACATTAGCTATCCGTCAGCGAAAGGCCTTTTAAAATGGATCCACCCGTTTTAAATATTAAACGGAACCGTCAGACAGACAGCTGTCTGACTGTCTGTACAGAAAAAAAGGAATTTTATGTAAGTATATATTTTCATATGCATTTAGTGAAAAGCTATTAAATTGGTATTTTAAATAGACTCTTAAATTTTATTTACATGTGTAGATGAAAGTTGTATGTGGTACATTGAATTTATAATATGTAGAGGTCACTTCAGATTAATTAAAAATGAAGTAATGTAACGAAAACATCATCATTGATTGATCGATGAGTTTATATTATTAAAATCGTATTTTGTAACATTGAAGGTGGTTATGTCACGTATAATATTGCAATAAAATAGTTAGGTTATAATTTTCAGATATTAATTTCTTTATTAATTTTTTTCTAATCACCTTTCATATTTATATTTAATTTATTTATAAATAATATTTGTTTGTTAATATCATAGGATATAATATAGGTATTTTTTCGGTATAATAAGTTTGTTAATATTAAACATAGTGCATGTTTTTGTTTCTACTTTATTTATAGTACAATCTATTTATAATTTTACTTTAACTTTAGATTTGTCTGCCTATTTACCAAGAAATACCTATCACCTTTACACGGCTTATATTATTTATTGTGCGTTAAGAGGAAGCAACCCCTCATTCACAGTTAGTATTTGCTCGTATCAGCTGTTGCTATGTTATTATTATATGAAATTGTAATACCTATATTATAATTTGTTTATATCAAATTTGTCCATTTATTCAGTAATTGAGAATTAAATTATTCACTGCAGTAGAACTAATGTAGTTACATTACAAAGCACACAATTTCTTTTAAACTACAACTGCATATTCCCATTTTCACTCGCAAAGCTTTAAAGGTTTGAAATGATTTATCAGCTCGAGATTAAATTTGAACTTACATTTGAATAAAAAGTCAACTTTAAAATCGTTTGTGAAAGTTTAAATTCGTTTGGAGGTTGCTGTCAATTGAAATGTACTTACAAAAGAGTATTCGGAGAGCGACAATAGTAGGCGGCGGTGCATTTCAATATACCCGGAGTCGCGTGCTCGCGTTAGTCGCTAGTATTATTTAGATTCAATACCACTAACCCTCCCCCTTCCCTCCCTTTCCCCTCTACCTTCACACGCTCGCGACTTTAATTTTGCAGTCTTGTTAATGTCGCGTCGACATCCTTTGGGAATAAATTTCGTAATGATTCGTCATTTTTATTAGAGGGTGATACGTCAAGGGCTATAACTATGACAATTTAATAATTATAATGTTGGAATGATCAATATCTTTTAAAAATTACATATATTTTTAAATATCTTACTTATATTCTCAGACTACCCCGCACACATACCCCCGGGATATGGCGTGAAGCTAAATAAATAATATAATAATAATATATTCTTCTCTAAGTGCTTCTAACGATTATTCATATAAATTAACTAGCTGTGCCCACCAGTTTGTTACCGCGAAATATATTTTTGGAAGTAAAATAAGTAGCCTAAGTTACTCCTTATAAAATCAGCTATTCGCCAGTGTAATTCCTGTTAAAATCGGTCCAGTCATTTAAGATATTATTCGAAACAGGCAGACTGACAGAAAAATTTAAAAAAAAATCTTTTTATCTACTTTTATATGCATTTAGTAAAAAATATTTCTATATGGTATAATTTCTATATGAACACTACGTTCAACGAGAATCTGTCAATAGAAGAAGACTTAGAAATAATTCAGGCACTAATGCATATTTCGAAACACTGCCACATACAGAGCATAAGTAAAATCTATGCATTTCTTGGAATTTTGACAATGAAAATAGCGTCTAAAATTAAAATTTGATGTCTTGTAATGCGTATTTGTAAACAAAATTTGTTTTAAAATGAAGTATATTTTAATTTGAATTTGAATTATATTTTAAATTATAGTTTTTGAAATTAAAGGATTTTTACAGTTGTCTAATGTTGAAAGTGGTGTAAGTCCATTTCAGCCTATAAATATATATTATTATAGTCTAATTCGAATAAAACAAATTGATGATGATTAAATATCCATAAAACAACATTGCCAGACTTCATAAAATTTGCCTAATTTTTTTAATCAACAGGTAGGTATATTAACCCTTAATTTTCTCGAAACAAGAGAAAATAGACTTACACCACTTTTAAAATAAACTGTTCATATATATATATGTGAATTAAATTATATCGCCTTGCTACAGTAAAGAAGTTATGACACATTTATATAATAAGTAAGATGTGGATGTCTTATGCAAATTTGTTTTGAGTAATGAATTTAAATTAGAATGAAACATGAAACTTAAAATGTTGAAAGGTCATCAAAATATAAAGTACAATGACCGAAAGCGGCAGAAACAGTGGCGTAGTAAGACTTTATGTAATTTCATAAAACTTTACTTTGTTTCACGAATAAATGGATTAATTTTCTGTCATCAATTTCATATTATATGCTTATTAAAATGGTTTTTAATATGAATATAACTTATTTAAAGGTTTGAAACAGTGTTTAAGTTTATTACTGATATTGTGGTTTAGGTGATATTATTCAAAAGTGAATAAACAAAATGCTAAGTAATGCTGTGTTGCCTTCTTCGTGTTCTTCCATGTGCGGATTTGAGATTTGGCTCTGGGGTTATAAAGGTGCAGGGGAATGGGGGGAGGTATACATTTAAATAAAACTATAAATGTTTAAATATTTATATTTAATATCTGCGATTAGTTATATATAATACGATAAAAAGTAAAAATATTCCAAAATCCTGTGCTCCTTACGTCAGCACGGATAGAATAGACATCACTTATGAAACCTTTTACTTTGTGTGAAAATAAAAATAAAATAAACATAATAACATAAAGTGAAAGTGAAAAGGTATTCTTCTACCCGCGTGCACTAATCACGTCTAGACAAATGAACGATGACATCAGAATGTCGCATGTCAGAGAGACAAGCGCGCAAATTAAGGCAAAAACGTTTCACATTAATAGCGAAGAGTAATTGAAACGAACCTCAGCGGTTTTGTCATAATCTCAGCATTTAAGCCCTGCAATGTACTTTCACGGTTTGGCCATGAACTCTATTCTATAGCGGCAAGGCGAGGCAAGGCAATAAATATATAAGTTCTGGTTCGGATGACCGGTATGAAGAGCTACGGTAAGCTTTCTGTCTTCATTAAACGATACTCTGTAGCACCATCATTTTTAAGTAAGATTACGTTAAATTTCATTTTTCATGGCCCAACTGTAGACGGAACGGATACTGAAACGCTTTGCATTTGTAAATAAGATATAACAGCGACGATTTGCTACGTTTTTGAGTCTATATTTTTGTTTGTTTCTTTCAACCGGACATTTCTTTCTAAGTTTTAGACTATCGTCGATTTAAGAATTTAAAAATTAATTTCAAGTAGAATTTTGGAATTTTCAATGAAAAGACAAAATATTTTACTGAATATAAAATGTATTGGCTTTTAGACTTTGATATGAAATTGGCTCCACGAATCACAAATGAAACTAAATAAATATTTGCTGATAAACAATAACAAATGTTTAAAACAGATCGACACGAAATGAAACAAAGAAGCAAAAAACACTTATTACAAGTCTCGGTTTAGCAAAGTTATAAAATATAACTTAGAAATATAAAATTGGAAAGGTTAAGCCGCACAGCCCGGCCACTTTGAGGCAAGTTTATGAATACATTCGTGCAATTACAGAGTTTTATGCGCCCGAAGAGCTGGGCTTAAATACATGCTATAGAAATGTATAATTCTTACGATTCACTCCCATTTTGAACGACCTACCACTTCTGAAAAAAAGAAAACATACTAAACTGAAACCATTTCATTAACAGAATTCTATCATCAAGTTCAAGATACACTTGCTATTAACATTGAAATTTTATTATATAACAAGAGTACTATTATTAAAAGCGTTATATTTAATTTTATTATTAATAAAAGTAAATATTTCTTTGAAATATTGTATAAAAATGTTTAAATTTAAACATCATTTTAAATGAGTCCCAACGAGCTCCGCGCTTTCTCCGCCCGGTACATATTTAATGCGACAACCGCTCATGACAGCCTTTTAGAATAAACGCTTCAGGTATTATAATATTAAGATATATTTTGATTTTGGGACTTTAGGATTGTGTTAGGTTTTGTTAAGCCACAACCCCTTTTTAATTGTGACCCTAAGAGGTCACATTTCAAATAAGACCCTCACTTAGAGTGTATTTCATTGCTTTTACCTTTTCACGGTTAATTTTGTGAAAATAAAAACGAACGAATATAAAAACATATTTTATTATATATATCGGAATCAAACTTTTTATTTTAAGTAGTGCACTTATGTAAAGTTATACCCTAAGCACGGATAATAACCGGCAAGAAGATTCATGATTACTTTTTTCACAATTGAATAATTTACTAATTTTATCTTCTACAGTATTGATTATTGAGTCACAATCATAATTAATATGTGGGCTACAACCTTTATTCCAAGTAAAATTGCACCAAAAAACGACAATTATAAAGAAGAAGACGAATAAACTATCCTTTTAAAGGTGTATGGGGTTTATTTAAAAAGATTTATGGTTTAAAGTTTTAAGAGATAAAATAATAATAAATCGCCGTATTTTATTACTCACAATGTTAATTACACAACAAAAAGAAGAATGGTACACATGTGCAGAATGACACATGCAAAATTTTTAGTAAACTATTTATTTTCGGGTCTCGCGTTCTTCATGAGTATATACTTTCGTATTACAAAAAGAAGTAATTGTGTTTATAACAAAAAACTACCTAATAATTCCGAATTACTATTACTAACTGTATAATATATAGTAACTACAGCGAATAATAGTTACAGCGAATAATAACAAGAGTAGGAACAAATTAAGATATATATAAAACGAATCGCTTAGCATTTTACGAATAGGAATGGTGATATCTCAGTACATCAATAGTTATAATCACGGACCGCACGTAATCGACTCAAATTAAATAATAAATTATTTATTTACAACTCTTGTTAGTTGTCTACTATTTTGAAGGGATAATGTCTTCGTATCTAGTATAATGACATTTTGACATTCCCTTCAGGATTATAAAGGTTGAAGTCAAATGGTTGACATAATTACAAGCGTTGTTTGTGGGAGTGAAGCAGTTATTATAATTATTTACTGGTCTTTGATATAAATTAAATATTGCTTTAAGGTTTAATATTTTTTGTCTTTAGTGAAGTGCATGTATATTTGATTTTCAGAATACGACAGAATTCTACTATCCATATGAATAAATGGCAACCAAAGTGGACTTTTATCGAAAATAGCAAAATACAATGCTCCGTAAGTCCCCATAAGAGTTAAGAAGACACTTAGTAAAGTTTCTCTGTACCCTCCTATTTATAAATTCGTAGCCATCCCGAAATATAATTCTACATTTGTTTCAGACGGAGGGATTTTTTCGATTAAAATTTGTCTGTAAGTTTCGATGGTATTTTACATTTTTTTGGTAACAAATGTTACCTGTTTGTATTATTATTGTAAAGAAATATCTATTACTAGATGGTCCGGGGAACTTATTATCATCTACATACGCGCATTGAAAACTTATAATAGGTTTTAATAATCCTTTTTTAAATAATTAATAGATTTTATTTATAAACAAACAAATTACACTTTCTCATTTTTAAACTTTCATTGTATATATATTAGTATTTGTATATATATTGTATATACATTAGTATTGTATATAGTATAAAAGAGGTCGGATCTTATACTACATCTACGAGTATATAAAATTGACAACCAAGTAACAAATTTTTGTTTATAAAAAAATCAAAGACAGATATGTTTCACTTCTATGAACATTTGTATATTTTTGTATTTTCTGTTACTTATAATTTTTGTTTCTCACCGTTTATACCTTCTTTGAACCTCCATACTTATTTCAAGATCAAAATTAGCAAAATTGAGCCAGCAGTTCTCGAGTTCCAGTGAGACAAATGAACTGTAATTGATTTTTATGTATGTAATATAAAAATACATTGAATCTAAATACAATGTACAGAAAAATATGGCTGTAACATCAGGGAAATCGGGATCATTTGTCTCTCGCTAGGTGTCTATACGATATGGGAAACGTTAATATATCCCTCAGTAAGTATCAATGTTTCACTCAAATTAGACTCCTCGAGGTTTTAGCCTCGCTGAATACATATTTGATGATCTCATCACCAACGATATATATCTCTACGCCTATTATCATTGGGGCGTGTATTTGTATATACCTTATAGATATTTGGATATTATATTGCTTTTAGTTTTTTAATAAGATAAATTTAAATATTTACTGTCTAAAGCCCATTTTTTTTCAATCTAGCTGTTGCCAGCGACATCTTGTCTTATTTTCCTATTATTGTCACTTAAAATTTATACAAATCCAAGCTTTTTTGATATTATAACCCAAACAATTTTTTGTATGGTCCGAGAGGGAAAGTCCACATCAAAATTCATTAAAATTCACTAACATTTTATATGATACACGAAATACACAACAAACTACCTCAACAGCTTATAATCTTTTATTTTCCCATCTGAGTATATCTAAGTATATGTATAAAACTTATTTATTTATATATTTGTAGCTTTGTATGTATGTATGTTAGTATTTATGTACGTTTATGTATCTATACAGTTTATATGTTATATCTATATATCGATATTTAGTTTGTATATATATTTTTTTTTTTGCCCTCCGCCTTCGTACGTATTTTCTTGCACGTTTAGGGTTGGCTGGTAGAAAATGCTTTAGCGTTAAGCCCACCCTACCTTGTTGTGCAATAAAGAATTTAAATAAATAAATAAATAAGTAAGTGATAAAGTAACAAAAGTGAAATAGTTAAATAAAATGTCATGTACCGAATAAGTAGCAATTAGTTTTTTTTTTAACTATATATAATACACATTTTGTCTCATAATTATTTTATTATATGTATAAATAATTCAAAATATTCTAAAAATATATATACTTAACAATATCTGGAACTCATAATGGTATAAAATATAATATATATAATTAAATATACATAAATCAACAACCTATAGCATTCTATATTCCAAGCCTTAATTCGTCGCGTTCATGAAAATTCTTTTTTCATTTCTCTCATAGCGAATGGAACGTTGGACATGTTTCACGGTTGGCTCAATTTAGAACCATTCAAACGTATGAATAAAGTGACGATTACTCATAAACCTAGTTCAGATCTTTCTCAAATCTTATACAATTGATTAAGAAGTGGAATTACAGAAGATACATACATTAAATGGTTTAATTTCTATTACTATTTCGATTTAAATAATTTAAATTCTTAAATCTTATAACTGCACCATTAAAACGCCTGCATCGCACCGTGACGACTTCTCTAATTACTGAAGTCTGAGGCGCGCGTGAACAACACAGCATTAGCGGAGACATCAAAGACTCGTAAAATAATTATGGCGCTAGCCCTCAGAGCAAACTATAACGGGAGCCAGTTCCTGTAATGATGGATTTTTATGTCGAAGCCCCACATGTGACAGCGGGTGGTCGCTTTGATTTAAACATGATATCGGAAGTATGTCCTCAGTCTGTATATCCGATAAATCATTACACCTATTAATTCGTCGTAAAAAGTCTTGTAAATCTTGCTTTTATATCATTAAATACGTGTACAAGAAGCGCTGTCTTCTGCTGAATACTTGATTACCAATCACATTATCTATTCTACATTACCTTAAGCGAACGGAATGTCTCAGGATATCAGGAGACGTTAATATTCAATGAAGCGACCTCACCTCCGGGCTCATTCGCTAATATAAGAACAGGTAAATATTCAATCAGGTTGTTTGTACGTAGGCACGGCAGTTCCCTTGTGTGATTTCGAATTTAAACAGAGTTTAATGTAAATTAATGAAAGTACAATTCTTACAATGAAAAGAAATAACTTTAATTGTATTTATACATAAATAAAATATTTTCTTTTGAATTTTGCTTACAAGTACTAAAGAAATCGAATGTTATTTACTCTTAGGCATCAGAAATCTGATGGTAGAAAATATCGTTTATTATATCAGTTTAATATCACAGCGAGACACGGCGATATTACACATAAAAGGATCTAAGGTCCAAACTTGCTCGTTTGTGCCGCGTCAGATCGCAATTATTGATGCTATTATTATACAATCTCCAGGCCTTTATCTTGTGATATTATTGAAAGGTTCCATGCATATCAAAAATCTCTTCTATTAGACACATCGTTAAAATATTCTTTTCGAATATACTGGAGACAAATATATTTAAAAATTATTAAGAAAATGCCATAGTCATGTCATGATTAAAATTCATGCAACCGAAATCACTATCCAATAAATATATAAATTACTTGTAAAGTTTCTTTCTGTGTTTTTGTTAAAATTACCTCAAACTCATTAATGTATTAAATAATCGCAGTGGGCTTAATTACAGTTAATTTGATTTTAAACCTGACTGGCAGCGCATTGGCGTTCGTAAAGTGATTATTATCAACAACGCTCTTCGCAACTCAATCAGTTGCGTTTATAATATTTCAGGTAATCTGATTTTTCTGATTCAATTTTAAAAGATAACTGGAAATACACAAAGTCATTTGTCATCAAATGTATATATTTTCTACTTAAAAAGTATACATTTTAATGGAAAATTTTATTGTAGAATAAAATTGTATAATACGATACTCTTACGAGATCTTTGGAGGTGTAAGTAATATTTCCTGGCTCGTAGGCCGATGAATCGATAGCCTCAGGATAGTTTTGGCTCCGACTCAAGTTCTAATTCACTGCAGACTATCTCCCCCACAAGTACTGCAAGAATGTTATTGAACAAAAGTATCACTTCCCATGAATGTTACAATTGCATCAAGAGACATGTAGCATTCTGATAAATATAAATATATTTTAGTTAAGAGAAGGACTTTCATATAAAGCGATGAAAATTATTTTCATAATGAAATGATGTCATTGTTAATAAACGCGCAGATAAAATTCTTAGTTTAAGCAACTTTGAGGGGCCGTAAATCTTTTTTGAGGACATTCTATACAAGAGAGAATAAACTTATTATCTAGATAATAAAGTGGAGCTCACGTCAAGCGCCGAGTCGAGAAAATTGCTGACGAAGCATTTACGTCAATGAGGCATTTCCGCAAGCATCCAAGTAATATTCTTGTCTGTGGGATTTGTACGACCTACTTTGTTGGCAGTAGTTTTTTATCTTAATTAATCATTGCACTACAAAATATTATGTAACCAGCTTCTACAAACTAATTCATAGTGTTTTTATTAAAATAGTTTTTCATATTAAAGTATTTATTTATTTTATATTATTCATTATATTAATGATCCTTATTTATATATGATGCTTGCAAAGAAAAAGGAGGTTGTTACTGACAGTTGAATAGTCCATCTGGATTCGTTAACTTCCAATTATTTGTAACTATGAACCGTAGATAGCTACCATTTTCTATGATACGTTATCTTAGTTACATATAAATTAATAAGTGAAGAAATAATTAAGCAATAGTTACTTAAACATTTTTATGTATTGACGTATTTCGAGTATATGTGTTAATAATACAACTATGAAAATATATTAAAAAATAATTAAATTTTGGCAAAAGTGGCTATGGTATAGACCATGTATGTATAGACAGACATCTAAAATTTTGAACCATTTAAATTGAACTAAAACAATCGTTTAAGTTGTGACCACAAATTCCGATAGTAATTTATTAATAAAAAAATTATATTGTACGTGTTGGTATGTTATGGTTTCATGTTACAGCGAACTCCTGTTAACGTCATTACCTGTCTGGTGAGTGAGATCAAACAACCCTTCTAATTCATTTCGAATGTACCTACATGTTATTTATTATTCTTGTTGATTAGGAAATAATAGTGACATAACGCCCCCTGCGTTGCAAGTCTCAGATGCTTCTAAATAATTCTCTTTGTGTGCTCGCCCCTGAAGTGCCTTTTTGTTATAAAACAACTATAGCTCTTATAACTTTCACATTTAAGGTTGTTAATGGATAAACAAATATCAAAATATAACTGTTCTTGTCCATAGTTCTGTAGGTATGACAGTTTAATGTGTATAGTTACGAATCTGTACATCAAAAAGATGTGTAGGATACGGAAGTCCCAGATAAAAATTAAAACTATTTGCTTAAAGAATAACACACATAATTAATGAAGACAGAGGTTTTGTGGATGCAATAATATGATTATATATCGTATTCTTAACTAATTTATTCTCTTATTATTGTCAGGTATCTAAGAAAATAACATTACCGTTTCAACAGTAACGTTAAAATAATCAAATTTATATAATGTACTTACAAAGATTGTTATACATCCTAACAGAATTTACAATTTCTAACTTTTTTTTAGTGCAATACTTTTTGGGTATCACTTTGCAACGAATCTTAAAAACAAAAACTTATTAATTATAACTTTTAATTATATTATTTATTTATTGCGATGTTAAGGCTGAAGTACGTTACAGCCAAAAAAGGTTCTTCAAAAAAAAAAACAGATATATAAAATATACAATACAAATTACAACATTAAATTAATTAAATATTTTTAACCTTTTCTAGTGGACCTAGCTACGAATATACATTTGCTATATCTAATTATTAGAATCGTTTCTACTTCGAAGAAATCAGAGAGGCCGTTACAATATTCTATAGATTATATTTTGTTGTAGTAAATAGAAAACCAACATGGTATAAAGATATTAAAAAGTGTGCGGTCCTCAGTAGTTGAAGTATAGATCTCACATAATAAGCTGAGATTGGATCATTTATGATTAATTATTACTAACTGATTTCTAGACTGTCTTCTTTGTCGGATGGTTAGTTAAGATTAGAATGGTATTAAAAGATGTGATCAATTGTAAGATGACAAAACATCTTTTGTCATCTTACAATTTTTGGCATCTTACAATTTGTGGCATTTGCTTCATCAAGCAAATGCCACAAATTCATTAAGAAGTCGACGAAATTTGTCTAAATTAGATTCAACGTTGTAAGACATATATATCATATCACATTAGTATAGTCAATGAGTGAAAGGATTAGTGATTGAACTAATAGATCTGACTCAATAACTAAAAAGCACTCTAAGCGGACGTGGCAAGCACGTTACTTTGCATTGTATAAATATACTATATTTCTATAGCCAAATGTAGACAGTACATATTTACTGCCAATAACAATTGCTAGACATTTATTATGAATGACACACATTTCCTTATACTTAAAACTTTAGTCACGAATTCGGAATCCCATGAACACAAATTTGCCGTTTGTCTGCATACAGGTGGCAGGAGGAAGAAAGATTACTAGTGATAAAATTAACACTGCACCAGTTGCCAAGTCACACCGGTCACGAAGTAATGCAAACGGCCTGCTGGCGATCCCGACAGTACGAAGGGAAACAATTAAGTTCCTTGGATGAATTATTAAAGTGAGATAAGAATGTACAACGTCAGTGTATCTTGGATAAGATTTAATAATAATAATTATGAAATAGGTAATATAATATTTAGACTTATAATTTCTTGCAAATGATATTGATTCTTTGAAAGTTGTAATAGCAATAAAAAGCCAAACCATGATCATAATATTATGAAAGCTTAACTCCGCGAAAATAAATACATACTTTTATTTGTTTAGTCTCATTTCATATAATTTAGGAATATCCAAATTATATATATTGTATATGCTTGCCGTATTATTTTACCACAAAATGTTGAGTTTTTCTTAGGAAAATAGTAGCATTGGGTTTACTGAGGATTGAAAACAAGAAATTCTAATATTCTGATTAGTTATTTTTATACTTATTGTAACTTTGCGATATAACTGAAGATCATTTAAACAAATGATCTTCAGTTTCTCATTTGAGACTAAAATATCAATAATTATGATTTTAGTTGTGCGAAAGTTCATCATAAGCTCAAAGTGCGAATTGACTATTTCCATCTTAAGCTGCAGACGTTTCGCTGATGAAAGTTAGTAAACATATCATATCATCTTAATACCAAAGTCTTGTATCCGACTTATCGTTATATTACCTGTTTACCATAAAAGGTTAATTCGCATCATCAAGTCGTAAACATCTAAAGATTTGATCTTGACTTCCTTTTCCTTTTGTAAATACTATATATTCGAGGAGAAACTTACTCAGGATTTGCAGTAAGATCAAATTAAAATTAAATCTAACTTCCATAGAATATAAAGCAATGAGACTTTGATTAGTAAACTTTCTAGTGGATTTTTTCATGCAGAAAGGTTTAACTGTGTTCATTCTTTTAGACAGATTTAGTTTAGGCAAAATATTTATATCGGACACGGATTGACACATCTTTACGCCATAAATTCTATTCTCATCGCACTCATATACACTATATATTAATAATTTAATAACCATAATCACTTCTTGTGGTTTTTTTTTTTTTTTTTTTTTTTTTTTATGTTATAGGAGGGCAAACGAGCGTGCGGGTCACCGTTAATATGTGATCACCGCCGCCCATGGACTCTTGCAACATCCGAGGATACACAAGAGCGTTGCCGGCCTTGGAGAAAGGAATATATGCCTTTTTTGAAGGTACCCATGTCGTATCGATCTGGAAATACCGCCGAAGGAAGTTCGTTCCACATTTGAGTGGTACGTGGGAAGAAAGTCCTTGAAAACCGCACAGTTGAAGATCGCCACGCATCCAGGTGGTATGGATGGTAAAGGAGGCGATGGCGAGCTGTGCGGTGGTGAAATTCGGCGGTAGGCATCAGATCGAATAGTTCTTCGGAACACTCCCCGTTGTAAATGCGGTAGAAGACGCACAAAGAAGCCACGTCTCTACGCAATGCCAAAGAGTCCAGCCGTTCGCAGAGCACCGGGTCCCCGACAATCCGAACGGCTCTCCGTTGTACGCGGTCAAATGGTAGAAGCTGATATTGGGGTGATCCGGACCAGAGATGAGAACAGTACTCCATGTGTGGCCGGACCTGCGCCTTGTAGAGCGCAAGTCTTTGGCCAGGTTTGAAATACTGCCTCGCTCTATTGATCACTCCCAATTTCGTCGAGGCCAACTTGGCCTTGCTCTCCAGATGACCACGAAACTGACAGTCGCTCGAAATGTCGAGACCCAGTATTCTGATACTTGGCGAGGCAATAAGAGGAGTGCTCTCGAAGAGCGGTGATACGACAAATGGGGTTTTCTTAGTGGTAAACGCGCAAACCTGTGTCTTGTCGGGATTGAACTGAACGTGGTTCAGTTCACCCCACTCAGAGATCATCCCCAGGGAAGTCTCTATTGAAGACACAAGTTTCTTTCGGCACTTATCGACGTTTTCCCAAGAGAGACCTGCACGACCGGAATATACCGCATCCCCAGTGCTGTCATCCGCATAACAATGTATGTTGGAAATATCCAACATATCATTGATGTGCAGGAGGAACAGAGTTGGGGATAGCACGCAGCCTTGGGGTACACCAGCGTTCACGGGCTTGGGGTCCGAGCAAAAACCGTCGAGAACGACCTGTATGCTCCGCCCAGTGAGGAAGCTGGTTATCCACTTGCATAAACTCTCGGGAAGCCCATAGGAAGGTAGCTTCGAAAGAAGCCCCTTGTGCCATACACGATCGAAGGCTTTTGCCATATCCAGACTAACTGCCAGACCCTCTCCCTTGCTTTCAATAACCGTTGCCCAACGGTGAGTGAGGTATAACAGAAGATCACCAGCTGATCGACCATGGCGAAAGCCATACTGCCGGTCATTGATCAACTGGTGATCCTCGAGGTACGTTAGGACCTGTCGGTTTATGATAATCTCCATTATTTTGGAGAGAAGGGAGGTAATGGCGATAGGTCTGTAGTTAGCTGGGTCCGAGCTATCACCTTTTTTAGGGATCGGATGGACAAGGGCACACTTCCATGAGACCGGGACTACGCCTTTAAGATAGGAGTGCCGAAATAGACGCGTTAGCACTGGAGTCAACTCAGGGGCACACGTTCGTAGCACCAGTGGAGAAATGCCATCCGGCCCACTCGACTTATGAACGTCCAAGGAAAATAGAGTCTGCCTGATAGTTTTTTGCCGAAAAACTATTTCCGGCATTGAGCTCTGACACCGCGGGATGATAGGCGGTGTCTTCCCTTGGTCGTCCAAAGTCGAGTTGGAGGCGAAAAGAGTGCCCAAGAGATCGGCTTTCTCTTTTGCCGTGTGGGCCAGAGAGTCATTCCCCATGTGCAACGGCGGTAGGGACGGCTGGCTAAAGTTGCCCAGACTGGCCTTTGAAAGCGCCCAGAATTTGCGCGTGCCAGGCGGGTACTTTGCCAGCTGATCCCCAATTTTGACGACATGCTTGAACTTTGCTCTAGCGATTTGCCGTTTGAAGAATCTGGAGGCACGGTTGTATTTCCTCTTCAGAACTCTAGAGTTCGGATCCTTAGTGACTAACGCATTGGCCCAAGCTTGATAAGCCTGCCGTTTGCCAGCTGATGCAGCCCTGACAGACGCATCAAACCAAGGCCGCGATCTGCCACCAAGTGGTACCACAGAGCTTGGTACAAAAAGTTCCATGCCCTGAAGTATCACATCAGCTACAGCCGCAGCGCAGTCACTAGGATCGTTGGAAGGGAAACAAATCGGCCCCCATGGGTAGGATGCAAAAAAAGACCGCATTCCATCCCAATCCGCTGACTTGTAGTGCCAAACGCGTCGAGTCGCAGGTCTTGTGCGAGCTGGACGTTGAATGGGCACTACACTCCGTACCAGACAGTGATCAGAGGACCCTAAAGGAGCCTCGACAGCGACCTGGTACTTTTCTGGATGTGTAGTCAGCAGAAGATCCAACAAAGAGGGCGTGTGGCTGTCCACATCCGGTAGACGTGTGTGCGTCTTTACCAGCTGGGACAGACTATTTGCCAGAGCAAAGCTAAACACAGATCTCCCCGCGTAGTCGGTTGCACGTGACCCTAACCATTCGGTATTGTGCGCGTTAAAGTCCCCGAGGACTACGACTTCGGCGGAGGGAGTCTGAGAAAGCAGGTCGTCAATCTTCGCTTGAACGTGGCCCAACAGTTGATCTGTTTGTGCATTACCACTATGGGACCTGTAGAGGCACGCGTAGAATCTGACGTGATCGTCCATGTCCACGCGCAGCCAGAGCACGGACAGGTCCCGACCTTCAAAAATCTGAAGGCGACGGTAGCAGATATCCTCCCTTACGAACACAGATACCCCGGCGTGTGGTATAAAATGATGTTCTAGTTTATACCCGGGGTATGATAGGTACGCTGTGTCGCTAGGTTGAGATATCTGCGTCTCCGTCAAAAACAACAAGGCCGGCTGCGCCGTCTCAAGGTGGTAGTGGACGGCGTTTAGGTTCGAATGAAACCCCCGGATGTTACAAAAGTCCACATCTAGAGTGGAGCGGGGTGCCGCTGTTTGCCGTCGTTTGCCCTCAGGAAACACAAAGTGCGATACTTTGCCCGCCCCAGATACGACGGGCAGCCCGAGCAAAATCCGAGGATCATTCCCCCGATTTTGCTCGGGGAGGGGGTCCCCGGCTTCATCAAAGCCGGTACCCTCCTGGGGTATTTTTCTTTTTTGCATCGCGTTCATGTTTGGCGGGGGGGGGGGGGGTTGGGCTTCCGGATTCTCTCACTCACCGACGGAACATAACCAAATGAATTTGGTTACTACACGTCGGTCTTCTGTGAGAGGGTGGTCCTTCCCCGGTCGAGCCAGCCCAATACGAGCTGCAGTCAGATAACTACAGCTAGGCTCTACCACCTAGGCACCTAGGTTTTATACCCTGTAAGACATTTTATGGTTGTTTATTTTAAGAATACTATTTTACATCACTTTTTTGCCAATTTCATATGTGTGTTTATCTTGATTTTTATAAACCTTATTAAGTTAAGATTTCAATTTATATCTACATGAATTTGGATTGCGATAACGTAATATTATTTAAATATTATTTGCAAAAAAATACATTTTTAATAAAAAATAAGTAGCAACATAAGAGCAGAAAATTCCCGAGGCACGTAAATAAAAGTGAGTGTTCGCGAGAGGTTCCGACACAACTTTTAGCGTGTCAACAGGGCGGAGAGAATAAAGTATGTCGGCGAGCAACGCTAAGTATAGTGTAACATTCAATATTTTATATTTTTTGCTATGTAATATATATTTTAAAGTATAAGAATTAGTAATATTAGTCAGATATATCTACTTAATATCGTTTAAATAAACTGAACTTCAAACAATGTTTAATATTATACATTTTTAATATTACTTAATATTGTAATCTTAACATTTAATAAATTATCGTTATAAAATAGTCTTTATAGAAGAAAGGTTTCATATGAATAAATTTCTGCAAAGTTAATACGTCTTTCAGTAATTTATCACCTCGATAGGATGCAGTGTTTATTTTATTCATAATATTTTTATTCGAACCTAACTTGTTGAATATGAAATAACTCTTAAGGTTTTATAAATTTTGAGTCTATTAAACAGCAGGAACGTATGATTACTAATGTACTATTTGCTGGTTTCTATAAAATTTGGCAACACGTTGCTATTGGTCTATTAGGAACTTCCAGTTTAATGCTATTATGGTTCATCGAGAATTGGCAAATCGCCTGAGTGCTGCGTCTGCCTTTTAAATTTAAAGTTTTTCTTCAAAGACCAACAAATATGAACTGGACTGTGATGAACTCATTATAATGTTTCTGTCTGAAGAAGACTAGAAGAAATAAAACGGCATTTATATTGTATACAAATTTATAACTGATTAATAAAAAATATTGCGGCAAATCATAAAACTATTGTTAATCTCTTCAAAGTATAGTTAAATCCACTCGACCCTCATGTGTAAACTTCTCTTTGACGTTGTCTCCAATCTGCGTTATTCAGCTTGTTATGTAGGTAGGTCTCATATGGTTGTTAGTTAGAAATTAAGTTTATATAGCACCACACGTGTAGTAAGCTAAATGTACAACTGTATACAAGCGGTTATATTGATCTCAAGGTAACTATTGTTTTCTGAAATATTGATGATTGCATTATTCATCAGTAAAGCAATAATAAAACGTATAGCTTGCTCGTGTTTATTCTAATAACATTCTTTACATCCATCAAAATTAGTTTTATTGAACATATAACGATATTATTTTTCATAACAAATATTCACCAGGTTTTAATTAAATGATGTGAAGGCGAAAATGCGTGAAAATTATTTAGCGGATTCTAAAAATAATTGAAAATATGAAATGCTGTATACAGTGTATCGTGAAAGCTTCATTAACGCAGACGGGCGAAACGAACAGCGCTTGCGGCTCCTCCACACGCTTCAAATTTAATATTATATTGATTTCAAATGTTTCGTTTTGAAATGTTTTATTTTATTTACCAAATGTTTTACTAGTATAAATAAATTATATTTGCCTAATACAGAAACCTGAATTGAGCTTATTATGCTTTCCGCTGGCTCTAGTCTTTTTCTCTGATGGAAATACTTGAAACGCTGTTTATCGATTTGTCTAAAGTCGCATCTTGGATATATATTTCTCTTGATACCAAGAAAACTACTACAGGTAGCCCCAATTGAAATTTGAAATAAAGTTTCATCAAAATTAATAATGGGTAAGCTATGTCTCTGGACAATATTATCCAAAATCATAACAAATTCCTGACAGTAGTAACAGATGAATTTAAGCTAGGATAGCTACACTAGGATAGTTTAAGATCACAACGTTAAAAAAGTCAATGCATAGTTACAGATAACATATTACTTACTATTACATAGAAGGACCTACGAGAGACTTCAATATTTTATCGGGGCGTAGGGCGATGGAAGCAATTCTCACCTTCTTACTGAGGAACGAGTGCAACGACTTATATGAATAAACCAAATAAATGATCTATTATATTTATTAATATTTTGTCAGACAAAATTAGATAGCATGAAATTATTAACTCTTTTGAATTGAATCACATCATTTGAATGAATGACATGAATCAATTTGAATATTAATTCAAAGGTCGTTTGACTCTTGATCGTAGTTTCAATTAATTTATGATTATTCCAACTGCACCCAAATTCGTTGCGCTGCGTTATTGCCTTTTATAATACGTACATTAAACACTTATATCATTTGTGTATCGGAATATTACTGGAGGTGATATACGACCGAAATAATGCGACGATTTCACAAGTCAAACGATCTCATTCTCTCAAATTAATGGCCTTAATATTTGCAAAATAAAAAATTACATTTGATTTATCAGTTTCGGAAGCAAATAAAAACATATTTATAACAAAAATAATACATTTATTGGGATTTAAATTGTTCGAAATACCAACTAGGGCACACATAATATTAAAATCACAGTTAACTTAAACAAAACTTGAAACAGCGTACTCGCAATATAATCGTTAACACGACCTGGTGTGACCTGACCTTTATATTGACACAAAAAGAAAATTTAAATATTTTAAAATACTGAAAAAGCTTTATTTTACCAAATGAATTTTCTTGTAAAGAACTAAAGGTACACATAAACCTTCCATAGCTAAGCAAAGATTTTGCCAATCATTGTAAGAGTTAAGCTCGACTTTAGTGAAGATTATTCACCCTACAAATATTTTATGACTTAAGAATTTTTACTTTTATTTCTCAAGGAAACGATGTTTCTCTTCAAAAAGTTTATTTTAATAGCTTTTAATCAGGATATTTATACACAGTATTCATAATACAAAAGTTCATCTGAATGTTTGTAATGACTTATTTTTAAAGACAATATCTCGTTAATATGATTATTGCCATTGTATAATTAATTCATTAACCGGTAAGTACTATATAAGGATGCTCATAAAGAATGATGAGATGGAATTATTGAGTTTGGACTGAAAACCTTATACATGTACTCTTCCAGATTAAGTTAGTCCTGAACGAATACACGGAAACAGCCTAATAATTGACCATAAATCATGAATGTACAATATAAGTAAGAGAATGAGTGTATATTAATATTAAATCTCGAAACTACATAATACAAAAACACTTATTTCCCTTGCACTAGCACTTGCCTTTGTTGTCACAAAAATCAAAGAAATTTTAGCATATTATTAAAAACGCAACGTTTTTCCTACGTTCCTTGCTCTGTACATTAAGTCGCGATGGCTTTGACATGCAAATACCCGAGCCTCGGAATGTCGCGTTGCTACGGAAAATGTTTTTTCTTCTCGATACTGCGCCTTCCTGTTTATCCTGTCTTATTACATCTATAACAGATGAAATACTACGACTTACTTTGTCACAATTCTGTTTACTGTCTATTCTTGTATTACTTGCACATACAACTTTACATGTCAAAGAATCAAACAACAGGCTTTAGTATTCATTGTATTTTAGCGATGCCACATCATATTTATATACATTTATTGGTTTATTATCTTCCATCAACCCTTAAGCACATATCTATCGAGAAAATAAAATTAAACGTAGAATAATTCTCTTAAAGTTTTATAACTTTCGAAAATAATATAGTATATTATAAACAAAAAGTAGGATACTTAAATAAATCTAATACATTAACTTAACAAACTTTCGTGCTATATTTAAAAGGTTAAATATATTTTGTAATAATACCGTTTTATGCAATTGCTATTTGTAAAGTCTATAATAAATAATAAAATATGCATTTCATTCAGAGATTAATGCCATTAATTTAACAAGACACGAAAGCTTTAAAACAAAAGCTTTCTTCATGACATAAACATAGCTGTGTTCTTTGTTACTTTAAATAAGAATACAATTTAGATTACTAGCGTCCAAACAGTTACTTAGGCTATCTAAATAGAAACAGCTCATTTGTAATTATCTCAGGTGAGTTCTCCCTCTGTGTTTAGCAAAATAATTCATTCTCTCTTTGAAATTTGAGATCCTAAGAGTAGAGTGTTATTAAAACGTCCACAATTCACTCGTCGCTGACACGAAGGACCGTAATGAAGCCCGTCTCAAGGGACGGCTTATATTCGTAACTGAATACATTTCATACCTTGGCAATCAACGCAGACAAATTGAGAGTAAATATAAAATAATATATCATTCTACGATAAAATGTATGCTTTATAGGAGATTACATGACACAAGTATAAAGTATAGGATTCGAGAATATCGATGTAATTGAAAATTTCTATTTGTACCTTCAGATATAAAAATGTCATAATATTTAATGATGACATCATCGTAAATAAAATAATTAAAAATACCAGGTTGATGTTTAATTATTTTAATGAAGCTATGACATCGTTTAATATATAACATATATAGATTAATGGTAAACAGATTATATTCAAGGAATGTTCACATTCCAAGTTTGTACACAGATAATTGCTCATTATGTATACACGGTCTACCACAGATGCAAGTTTCGTGAAAATAGAGCATGCAAATGTGGTATTTGCTAAGACATAATACGGACTATTGTAGTGTGGACAATTGTTACGGGCAACCAAGTTTAAGATATGAGAATGTGAGAACGGTAGACTGAACAGAGTTTCAATTCCTCTTGCAATATGAACTTTGATCCTAAGATAATAAGAGCTACTGATTCATCTGTATCTGGCGTATTATATTGCAACGTTCCTGAGTAAACCACGTTGCTTACATTGTAGATTACCAGTCTTTGTTATTTGTCCATACAGACATACAATATATTTCATCGGCATGTTCTAAAGAAATAGTTATGTCAACAACATTCACGTTAGGATGAGAAAGATATAGTTTTCAAAGCTTTTAGCACAAAAAATGTTAATATCTTATTTATATGTATAAGGATATTAGAAGTTAACCATATCGTAGCTGTAGTGATATGTATTTGTGTATCTGTAGTATCGTAGCCCTTAACGAAAGAACCGATTCGAGTGCGTTTATTTCTGGATAGAAAGGTTTGTCTATCGAGATGGTTCTTAGTTAGTTTTGGTGAAAATAAAATCAGTTATCGCCAAACTCTTATTCGGGCAAGTCATAAGACAGGACTAGTCTTATGCAATATAAGGTATTTTCATTTAAAAATAATATTGAGTGTATTTTACAACAACATTGGTTATTTTCTTATTTCAAAATGAGAACGACACTCGAGTATTCTTTTTTACATTGTGCACACTATTCTTTGCAATTTGTATAAAATACTCAATTTGCATATTTTTTAAAGGCCAGACAATAGTTTAAAGTATACGCGAGCTTCTTACAGTCGTTTTATAATTGTCATTACTTTGTTGTTCACATTGCAGTGAACTCAACGAGAGTAATAAATCTATTCGTAGATCGTCCATAAATCTGAGGCAAAGCGGCGGTTGGAATTAAGACGCAATAAAAACATGTCCACGGTCATTAATAACCCACTCTCAACACTCGCAAGTACAACGAGGAATTGAGATGAAAGACGTTAATAAATGCTCTTGGTCGATCCTAAAAGACACAATGTACGAGTACATGTAGCAAAAATATAGATAAAGTCATATTATTTTGTACTCGGAGGAAGTTTGGGTTGAATATTTTTGTTGTGAAGAAAGGTGAAACCTATTTGTAGATCGAGATAGAAACATTCTTTTTAATTATGTACTTTAGTTATTACTATTTTTTGTAAACTTTCACAGCAATACATAATTTATATAAAAGCGAGATCTGAAAAATATGTTATGAATATTTTTCATCGAAAAGAATGCTTTGATCGAAAAGAGTATGAGTTCATAACGGTCAAGCAACCCTTGTTGCTACGTTTATTTAAAATGTGTAAATAAAACAGTTATTGAATATTTTTTTAAATATAATTTCTAATTTAGATTTTACATTTTTCGTTCATTGTAGTACAAAACGTATACCAAATACGTGTTTAAGTAAATTAATTAACCTGCTATTGAGTTCTTTGAACTTATATAGTTATTTAAGCCAAAACTATTGTATACCTATGTTGAAACTCACTGAAAGACTCGAACAATTTAACAAAACACAATAATTTAAACCGTTGCACTTAGCAAACTACCGCTTAGTACAATTTACGGTACATAATGTATTTATCATACGAAACTGCTGGGCAAAAGCTTTATGCCAAATAATTTTCCTGCAAACATTTCATTACATCTAGTTATGTTAGCGTCGATTTGGAAATATTTGATTTTTAAAGTTTAAAAAGATATTTTCATTTACTTAGTACTTTTTCTCTATTTTCAACATATTTTATATTCTTATACTAGGTGATTTCCGCCCACTTCGCTGGGTACACTATTAATTTGGATGTGAACTTAGGTTGCTATGGTAACCGTTCTCATAGTATCCGTTGTCATCGTAACCGTTGCTATGGTAACCGCGTTAAGTGTATAGCTCTTATAGGTTTAAAACTTGGCGAAATACCAAAATTTGAATTCCGTAAAATCCGTTCTTAGTGGACGTCTACATCACAAAAGAAGTAACTGTAAAATTTTAAGTTAATCGGACAGATATTATCTGCGATTTCGTGAGCATTTAGTGAGTGGTAAATCGCTTATATACATATAGATTATATATTCTACACAGTTTAAGTCTGACCACTCAGTTAGCTGCTATAAACGTAGTTACTACTCAGTTTATTGGCAATAACTCATGCAGTTGATGAACAGGTCCCGATGCATTCTCAATAAATGATTTATCCTGGCACTCGATACTCGTTTCAAATAAACTGCAAATGAAAGTGTGACGCAACCTGTGTTCAATAGGTACTTCCAATGAATGACTTAAAATTGAATATTATTGTGTAAAAAATAGTTTTTATATTTTCCTTTTAAAATTACAGAATTTACTTTAATTAAAAGTATTCAATAAGCGGATAGCATATCAAGTTTTATTCAAATCTATAGGATAGTTCGTGCTTTGTTGTTGTTTGTGAGAACAAAAAAGACAGAAATACACTTTAAAAACCATTGTTTAGAGTTATTCTCATTGTCAGTCGGTCGGTATATCTAAAAGCTATTACTACTACTACTATTACTACTAGCTGTGTCATGTCCGAAATACATAGTGATTCTTTAAAAAAATATGTAAATATACAAATTGGATCTCTTAACTACGAGTATTTGTTGTATGTGTTATTGCTAATATAATTCATTATTTTACAAAATTTAAATGAAACATAGTTTTATTTATCTAAATTATGATATTAATAATAATATTATAAATTGGTTTTTGTGTTTCAATTTAACATTTTAACTTCATTGTGGAAACAAATGCCCTACCTATTGCAGTTCAAACAGTGGAATGTTTGTTCAGCTCTGGTATCCGTCAACATCAAACCCAGCTGTCCCAGATGTCTGTTCACGCGGAAGAGGTTCATTCAATATGCCTTTTGATTTCTAAATATAATAGTTGATGTTAACGTTTACATCAATTTTGTATAACTTAAAAGAATTTACAGGTATTTCTAAAGGCTTTCTTTAAAACCATAAACTAGTTTAATCGCACCGTTTTGTTCGTCTGCTATTTACCAATGAAGATAATGGGAAATGATTAATAAGGTTTTCTTATACTATGTTACTATTTTTAGTAGCTGCGCGTTACTTTTCAAAATGTTTTTTTTAGGTTTTTATAAAAAAATCATAAAATTTTTAAAAACATTCTCAAATTTAAATTTGTCTTATATATCTTAAATTATAAAATAAAATATACGTATCAAAATTTCATACGTCATGTGATTCGTTTTTTTCCAGAAATCAATATTGTAAGTACAGATTTTATCACTTTTAATTTACTTCAGATTTATAGAAATAGATTTAAAATTTATATTGAATAAATAATATAAAGTAATATAATATTTTACAGATCTTAAATTCCCTCTTATAAAAGCGGGGTGATTTAAATTGAAAAAGAAAGTAGAATGTTTTCTGACAAACAATACGAGGCGATAAAACTGAAATTCCATATTCCATCTGCGTTCTGCCCTCCCTCGGTGGAGGGGACCATGTCGTAAGTTTATAGGTGGACATAAATTGGCTATGCACATAAACTTAGCTTACTTAACTTTATTAATATTCTATATATTATAGAAATATTTACCTTGCCATCTAATATAATATTCCATTAAAAAAATTACTTTGGATTTTTATATACTATCTAAAATAACCATTGCATTTTGATACGCAATATATTCATTTTTCTAATAGGTGTCGATGAAAAGTCCTCGTCTCATAAACAATGGTAACCCTTCTCCACACTGCTATTCTTTCATACCCTAAAATCAGTATAACGGCGCACAAATAAAACAATACTTAGGTTCAATGTCATTACAGACATTTCTTCGCGGTATTCGTTATGCTTGCCTTCTTTTCTTCTACATACCTATATATAAAATATCACCTAAAATAAAATAAACACAAAAACATAAATATAATAGATTCTTCTAGAAAACGAGAAATAAAATAACTAAAATATTTAAATTTCAAATAACTAAATATTTAGTATTTAAAGATATTTATAAAAAAGTAGTAAGTTGTCAACACCATTTAAAGAAACGGTAAATTTTTTAATATCTTAATAAGGATTTATCTTACGACTTTGTCTCATTTCTTTTATTAAGTAGTGCTTTCTTAAAAAAATACATTTCATAAAAAAGAAGAATAAATGATTTAATTTCAAGTTAATTATTCCTTTCTATAGATTGTCAAACATCTAATACTTCAGAAATTAAAAACATTTCTGTATAATTTCAGACAATACTCGGAATGCATATAGAAAATATAATCAGGATTTCGATCGTAGAAGTTGTTGATGCTACAATAATTACTGGCGGCGACTGGCTGCAGTGCGAGGCGCTTTGAATAAACACTACACTCAAGTACCGCTTCAGCCTAACGCGCCCAAACTCGAGAGCCCGGAAACACACGGAAAGACAGTTTTATTACTATTGACGCGAGCGCAGTAGTGAATTGTTTTATGCACATTATATGATTTTTGATATTATATATACATCCTCAATAATAATATGTACTATCATAAATATACAAATCTTTGATTCTTAAATTCTATAAAATCTTAAAACACATAAAACAATGGTCAATTATTTTTACAAATATTAAATTTGTTTAGTGATCGCAACGTTGTAGACTCGTAAATGGATTCTTATATTTTTTATCCTCATTATATAAAACATTTCACATTAGAATGTAATATGTAATATCAAGCGTCAGACGTGACAAAGTGTGAATGTTGTGACGTTGCAATTTTTTTGTCATTTCAATTTCTTTCATATTGAAATTTGATTTCACCTTCTTTGTTTTGTTGTTATTTATGCTTAAAAATAATTCCAGCTATATTTGTTATAACAACGTGTGTCTTTAATTAATGGTCTAAATTCTTTAATTTATGGCGATAAGTTTTGATTGTGTTAAGTTATTAACATGTTACTATTTGATCATTTCAGTGCTTACTTCTAATGTTGATTATGTTAAAATATATTTTATTTTTACCGAAACTATTTTTACAAAGAAGAAGTCTCCCTACACACGCAACAAAATCTGCAGGTTAAAGTGAGACTGTATCGAAAGATATGGCGAATCGAAAGATATATAATATTACTATAATATAATAATGCCCTTAAATGTCACGTAAGTCGTGAATAACGGGTTCATACAAATTGAAAACACCCATAACAAATCATGGAAATTCGCAATTTTGAAGGAGCTTATAAAAATAAACGACGCGGTCAAACGGAGTATTGACAATTTATTTCTATTCATCGACTGCGGCCATCGTGGAATTATTGCTAGTTATCACAACAGTAACCGTTACAGCACCAGTGGTTTG
Source organism: Melinaea menophilus ssp. n. AW-2005 (assembly GCA_918358695.1). Taxonomy (NCBI): domain Eukaryota; kingdom Metazoa; phylum Arthropoda; class Insecta; order Lepidoptera; family Nymphalidae; genus Melinaea; species Melinaea menophilus. The sequence continues at coordinate 10,482,570 of OU911049.1, forward strand.
CCTAAAATTTAAATGGAACCAACACAGTATTGTTCGTCGCTTTTATTACCACATTTATACGTATACGATTGTGTAATAAAACCGGGCGCATGGAGCAATTGATCTATAAGAGTGTAGTGTTTAAAAGCTTACACAACGGCGGTACAAAGTCAAATTAGACTACGTTTAATAGATATAACTGGTATAAATATAAGATTACTACTACTTCATAATAATTCGATCATGTATGGTGGGTAAAGTCTTACATCGTTATTAAAAAACTAAAATAATAGAGATTGGAGATAGAAGCTAAGAAAAGGAATAGAAGAAAGGTTGCATGTTTGGGCTTTCACCTCTCTCAGTATAAAACGTAGTTGCTATCTACCTTACACCAACTTTCTGTGAGATTACGGTGGTTCTATTTTGGTCCAGCCAGCACGTACGAACTTTAGTAAAATAATTATATATACTTAAAACTTCCCGATGATTGTTAAGGAGTATTAAAAAATTCGGGTTCAAACTGTTATCATTGGATAACAGTACTCAAGTATAATACTTTAAAAATTACTTTATTTAATTCTTTAAAAATTGAGTCACCCTAAGGATAAGGCTATGAGAAGGTCGAAATATTTTCATACCCAGACTATATTAAATAGGTCTAGAGTTCAGACGTTACGGAAACTCGAAATTTTTGTGTCCCTCTATATTCGCCAAGATATCCTCAGCTTTCAATTCGACCATCAGAATGCCCGGTAACCAAGCCGGGTAAACAGTAGTCTTCTCTCAAGGAGACCACCGTGCAGCCCTCCAATGTGCGAACAGTCCAGCATGACCCAGCCGTTTGGCTGGGGCGAACTACCATTATTTACCTGCTTTATGTCGTCCCCATAAGTAACTGCTTAAAATAATTTCGTTATTTATGTACTTTAAGTACCTTTCTTGTGTACCTTATTGTATATACTCAATCATGTACTTCTCTTATATATTTGCCTTATATATCTACTTTATGCACCTCCTTTATATTCTAATAAAGTATTTTCTACATTTACAGTTTCATTATCTCTTACACCGTCACGAATAGCTTTGTGAACCTTGTGCTTGTAAATCTCTAGCACAAAGCGTGGCACCAGGGTTATGTTCAGCCACAACTTCGACAGTAGCAACATTATAGTAGTCTACTCTCAATGGATTTAATGTATAAAAGTATTATATATACTAAGACTCGATGACGAGTAATAGCCCAACATTTTTTTTACTAACTTAGTGTTTAAAATCCAAGCCCAGAAATCCATTTATCAAGACGTCTGCAGATACAAAATAGTAGAAATATTTCACCGAAAGATATTATATATTATAAATACAGCAATTGATAGTTATCACCTTGATATATTCAAAGACGATGAAAATATAGTGATTAATCTTAATAGAAGTGATTAATCTTAGCAGTACATTAGAATCGTCCACAAATTCATATTGTCCTTTATTTATTTATCGACAAGGGTGTAACTCAGGCCCCCATATTAAACGTTAATCTCAAACGAAATGCTTTAATCGGAATGTATTAAAAGCTGTGACAATGTCAATGTTTATTCTCATACATTCATTTCGTGAGATTATCGCCTCCAGCTTTGGAGTGAACGAGGCTCTCATGGCTATTACACGAACCATATTTTTATGAGGTTGTAATTTGGGATGCATCTGCGGTAGTTTAATTTTATTGGTTTTGGCAACCGTTTGTTATTATAATAAAAAGTTCTTTTGTTTTTACATTCATTTTAAGTTTCATTTTAAAATCATTGTTGTTCAAACCAATATTACTTAAGGTCTATAATTGGCTTTTACAAAATATACCAAGTCTACTTGAACAATATATATATATATATATATATTGTTAATAAAATTTTAAATGACTGACTTCTTACTGGCTGCCTTATCTAAAAGAATTAACTGTAAGTAATTGATATTTTATAGAATGTTTTTTTTTATACAAATCTAGCCGTGTTTCAATGATTTTTTAAATCTGGTTTTATTTACAAGATTGTTAATTTAGGTGGTCAATATTATTAATATAATAATGGCAATAAACACGTTCAACGAAATAATTAAATATCTTTCTTGATTAAGATATTGCAAGGAAATGTTGTTATGGATAACAGAAAATTTTTCAAGGTTTTTTCTGTAATATTTTCCAATTCTTTCATACTATTCTTTTTAAATCACTGTATTACAAAACATGCTGTGAAGGATATATTATGTAGCTTGAAACTTCTCAATAAATCGCCAGTCAAATGCAAAAAGATTACTTTTAAACCGTCGGGTAACCCAAAAAAAAACTGATTGCAATGTCTGAAATATCGTAAACAATTATATTCAATTGTCTACGATATTCTTTATTTCTATTAATAAATGTAAAAACGGGCACAAACATCAATACTGCGGCATAACTTATTGCATAGGTCTCGCTGTCTCTTCCACGCCGCCGCTCGCCGACAACTCCCCGACAACACGCAGACAAGAATGCCTTCACTAATGTGATGAATCACAAAAGTATTTTGAGCTTGTAGTATTGTTTTGTAAATGTAATATTATTTTTCTAAAAACAACTGTTCTCTCGATTTTGTCTACGTGGACTAAGGGAGGGCGTTAGCTCTAAAAGTAAAGGCTATTGTTGGAATAATTAATAAAAACGCAAAAAGTTGTTTAATATTGTAAAATATAAAAGTACATTTACCTCATTCTATTGTGTTTACACATTTAAACTCCTCATGTTTATTTGCAATAGAATCTGGATAACAAGAACTTTTTTATTTGTTTTAAGCGATAGATAAATAGTGAATATTGTTTCGACATGAAAGGTACATAAAATCAAATTAAAATAAAACTACATGCTTCAAAATTCCAATGCACAATTTATTTTGCATCCAATTTCCTGAATTCATAATTGATAAGCTTTAAATAAAACTGTAATCCAGAATAAACACATCGCGGCTGCATAAACGAATATTTTGTTATTTTTAATAATAAAAGGAAAACAGAATCTCGCTGAAATTATTCGGCATCGTACCTCCGTAAGCGTTGCGTGCCCACTGCCTTCGGGAAATTAACTACAGAATGTTGTACGATCAAAAATATATCATATCACAACCAGTTAATAGCTATTTTTCTTTGTATAAAACGTTTGTAAAGAATAATGTCGAATTGAATAACTGAATGTGGGATCAAAACGTAACCGACAAATTCAATTACCCTCAAAACTAAAAGTTTATTTTAATTCATAAGAAGAAAATTTTAAATATATTTAGATATTTAAACTGTGTTAAAAATCGGTAGTTATAAAATCATTATCATCTAAAATACCAACTTCATTTATTGGTTTCAATTGGTTTCCGTTCACTTATGTATAAGATACACTTTAACTTTATATAAAAGGCTGATTTAAAGAAATTGAAACTGATTTAAGCAAATTTACCAGAAGATTTCTGGTAAATTTACTAAAGTTATTATTCGCCAATTAAACTATAAAAGCAATTGGTTTAAACAAAATATATAATGCAATGCACACATGCATATTCATGTAATATGTTCTATTATACCTAAGTAGATACATACTAAGGTATATGCGTAAGATTATAATAAAAAACAATATACGATTGCGACAGTTCTCTATTCCTTGTATAAAGCGCCTTTCCGTGTTATGCAAATGTTAAATATTAGTTAGTTTATTATTTTAGAATGATATAAAAAGACTACGACTCACTGACTTCAAGCATTAACAAAATTTACATGTTATGTTTATTCAGCTGCAGTTTTACTAGAGTAAAACCAAATATACAAATTAATATTGCTAAAAAAAGTCTTAATTCTTTTATTTCTAAGGCGTAGTAATGCATTTATAATTGTAAATATATACGAATGACGATATTACATACCATAACGTATACCATCTGCTCTTTTGCTACCACTTAAAGATATTAAGTTTGGTAAACGGTTTTTATTATTGGCCTAAGTTTAGATATACCAAAGGATCACGTACAAGTTAATGTGTTATCATGATATAGGAATATCTAATTTTGAAGATAACATTATCTTATATAAACAGACACTTGCGTTTGAGACTTGTTATGTCAACCAGAATATGAAATTCTCACTCAGTAGGTCCATTATGATAATGTGAAGAATCAGTTTTAGCCATGAATATATATATATTTACATATTTATCATTAAAATATTTCCAAGGATAGGGATTTGCATATATTACTAACGTAAGTTCTAAATTTATTTTGCAGTGTTCGTGTTTGATGTCGAAAATCACTGATATAAGATGTACTCAGCGTGACGAGTTCCTGCAACTTTGCTCGTTACTGCGAGTATTCCGGCTTCAATCTCTAGACATCACTAATTGCTGTCACAACTATTACCTGAGCTTCTTTGACATTGTTAACGTCAGGAAATGCCGGAACTCTTGCTGTTAAGCTGATTTCACAAGTATTTTCTACTTACAGTTTCCTTTTAATACGTATGTGTTCAACTTTTTTTGCGTTAGTTATTACTACTTTCAAATACATGTACCATTCAATGTTTCACTTGATATATTTTTTAACAAATAGTGATGTTTTTAAGAATATCTGCACTTTAAGTTTTTTATATCATTCGGAAATTTAAATTAATTATCTTCTAAAATTCTTTTCAAGTAGCTTAATTACTTTAATTATAGTAAATTCAATAGACATTTTTTTTCAATTGATCTTATGACGCTTACAATTATGACCATATTACTTTATTTAACTTTATTTAACAGCAGCTCTTGTCAATCGTCTGCCCACTCGCTCAGTTTACTCGTAAAAATTAGAAAAACTTGTGCTTAAATATAATACGTTAAATTAGGTAATTAATTTAGATAAATATCACTAAAATTCCATTTATAGTCCATTTTCCATTTGTCTATTAGATTTAGCGTTATGGATGAAAAACAAACATATAAACAGCGAACAATTTTATAAAACTTAGATTCTGTATGTATACAATTTTATATTGGGACATGACCAAATATTAAATTCAAGACCTTTTTGCCTCTAAAATTATACAGGAAGATGTATATTTATAACATGCTAAGGTATTAATTTTACTGCAGTCTGTAAATTTACCTATGTAGAACAGCAAGAGAATATTTTATGCTACATGGATTTATACAAAATAGTAAAGTCCGAAGATAAAAGTCTTTGGACCTAGTGTTCCTATAAAATACAGGAAGCTATCGACATCGCAGTCAGACAAGCTGGAAAGCAATAAAAAATGTCTGCGGCAGACATTAAAATTGCTTTGGCTAAAGTTGGTCGAGAAACATCGAAAGGATTATACATTGCAACGGTACAAAAGTTTTGGTTATAAATTTAGAAAAGTGTAAGAAAATAATACTGTTCCAGAATTACTGAAATATAAATTGCCTGATGTGATATAGCGACGAAAATCGGATTATGTAGTTTTAATTTTTTATGACTGGCATTAATTTAAATTATATTTGGATTTAAATTATTATTTATTGATTCGAACAATTATAAGCGTTCTAACTGGTTATTTTAATATTATTAACACTTTCATTTTAAATTTCAACATGATATGTATCATTCATATTTCATATAATCAAAAGACGTTACTATAAAATAAAAATGCTATAGGGTTTTATTATGCACCCTACTTTTAAAATTCAAATCCCTTCCGAAGACGCATAGCCTGCATTCTGCGATAACAAAAAAAAACAAAATCGATATTAAACTATTATTCTATTGAAATATTCATAGTAAGAGAGCCAGCTCCTTAACAACTGTCCTATAAATAAAATATTACTTCGATTATCGGCATTTCATTTTGATCCTTAAAAAGGATGTTTTAAAGTACACTTTAAAAATATAACTAAATGTGTAGAAACTGTATGTCATAAAAGTTAGGATCCGATTTAGTGTGAAGTTTTAAGAGGCAACGTTAAACGGGGAAATTGAAAAGTCACAATGAACTGGGACTTCTGAGAAGCGGACGGCGCGTGCTTCAGATATTTTTATTATGATAACGTCAAATTAAGAAGTTGATGATGACAACGCGTAATGTTATGAGAACTTTTGTGCTTGTAATATGTAAATTGATGTACCAAATATATTACCAATAATCACATAACTCGTACACAGACCTATCAAAGTGCATTTCCCATAAGCCCTCTTTCATTTTACACTTTCTCTCACTGCTGACTGCACGCGTCGTACTTTTGTTTTCGGCTTCCACCGCGCCCTCTAATAATTCCATCATATCCCGTCTGACTTGGTTTAATTGATTCTGGTCTGTTACACTCCAGTAATTATGTTTTTACAAATTAACAATTATAATTATAATATATACAGTATATGAAGCCAATCTTTGCACTGAAATGATATAAAAATTTTGTTTAATTATAGTTGTATTTACTTCTTTTAATATGAGCAAAATAAAAAAATTACAGAAGTAAAAAGAAATAATTTAATATAATTAAATATATTTCTATTAAGTAAAGATAATCTGAAGTTGGACGTTAAATGTTATTTAAAAACGTTCCGAACAGAGAACATTATAATCGCACGAAATGAAGATTAGAGAAAAAAATATTGCCGTGAAGGGTCTTTACTATTTTTGATTTAGGCAGTTCATTTGAGATTATCTGTAGGTAAATATAAGGGTGAGAAACACAATATTATTTTTTAATCATTTATATCAATGAACTCACTGTATATAAATCAAAGAAATATATACATTTTTAATAAATATGATCAGAAAATCGCGAGAACGTTAGTGAAATGATTAATATGAATTTATACGTAGTATATGAAATGTTACAATACACAGAATTCTGACACAATAACTATATATCCGATACTATATTTGTTCCAGTTTAATTTAAAGCAAACCACTGGCGCCCTAACGCTCTCTGTTGTGATAGCCCGCAATAATTCCACGAGGCCTGCGAAGAGAATATATCAATTTTCAATACTCTGTTTGAACGCAACGCTTTATTTTTACAACAATTACAACGGAATATTTACTGATATTTATAGTTACTTTACCGATATTTTAATTTTATTGAAATTTTTGTATTTTTATAATGCTTTTAATACTTTCTATTCTATAAGATTTTACAATCACAAAGCAAGAAGGTAAGAAGACGTAGAGCTGACGCGCTTTGTTCTTCCGCGCGAGAACTTTACCGAAGCTGAATCGGGAGCAATGTCGCTAATTAGAGAAATGTGACTTGGAATTGAAGGAGAGTGTTGTGAACTGTGTCGCCAATTAAAATACAACTTTTCTGCTAACCGTATTCTATATAAACATGACATAAAATAAAGTTTTATTTTACGAAACTCGATGGAAAGTAACAACATTGTAGACAAGTTGAATAAAATATATTTTGATGTTGCGTATTCATCATTCATGTCGTAAGGGATCTAACATTTAATTAATATACAATATTATTAAATAAAGTGACTAGAAATATCTGTTAAAATTATTTAACTATTTTGCAATTACTTGTACATTCATAACAGTATCTACGATAATTTTCTCGTACATTAAAAAATGAAAAGTCTTCTCAGTCACAGTTTAAATCCTTAAGTAGTCATCCTCGCCTCGAGCCAGCATCCAGTCATTAGCGACAAGTATTATTAAATTACAGCTTTTTAGACGAACGAGGAAAAAATTTAATTAACGAAAATAAATGGATGTTCTTTATTATGTTGACGTTCTTGCACTTTATTTGGATGAGTGGATTTTAAGTAATGATTAAGGGATTTCAATGTTCCAAGCATTAGTTAAGATATATGTACGTCGGAACAGGGGCTCAACTGATGATTTATGACTGGTTATGTACTTTCAAGGTTGAAGACAATGTGACTACTATTTCAATAGTTTTCATTATTATTTACTACTGTAATGAGTACTGTGTTTAAGAGTTGTTATTATTATGTATACTCGGTTACTTAATCTATTATCACAGGAATAAGTAATAATACTTATTACATTTATAAAAATCCTGGAATAAAATGAAGAAAGCGATCCTCTATTAAGACTTCCACATCATCAATTCCTGGCAAAGAGCCCATGAACCCTTAAAAGTCGAAAAGTTGAACAATCATCGATTTTCTATTGTGAATTGGAATGTAACGAGGGGTGCTCGTGGGGTATAGTTCTGCGTGTAATGAGTTAAGTTATGCAAATTTATATAACACAATAACAGAGGAAAATAAACTTTATTTCTTCGCTAGTAAGGCGTTGGAAGGTGAAGTGCTAAATTTGTGAATGTTTGAAAATCTACGGGATTCCATAGAGCTTGGAGGCGCAGTCCGTTATGTCGAAGTGAGGAAAATTTATTTCGAGTGCTACATGATGGATGTTTCTTTAGTTCGTTACAGGTTTACTTCGAATGTTAGCTTAATGGTTGCTAGTCGACAAAAAATAGGAAGGCGATGTTAACACATTGTGCTTAGAGTAGATTTCTAGTATTTTAATATCAGCATTATTTAAAGAACATTTTTACAAATACATCATATTTCTTTTGTTGATATTTTAATATGGTTTGTTAAAAATTTCTCTGAAATTTACCAACATTGTAAATACGGTATGTGTCTAACATATCTCGAGTTCGGTGACTTGTTGCTGCTTCGCTCCACCACAAACGGAAAAACCGCTTTGAGAGTTGAACTGCTCTTCGCATACCTGCAGATGATTTGCAACAACTAGTCCACCAGCAGAAAATTCTCCGCTACCGACTTTCACAAGGGAATCGCATTTATGAATTCGTTTCACTGAGGAAGTCTTTTGTGAATTTTCAATATAGGGAAGTTGTTAGGCATTAAATTGGTGTTAGTATGGTGGTTGCTTTTACGTGTGTTTGTGAATACATTTAATGTATGCTTATAAGAACATAAGTAGTAATATATATATATATATATATATATATATATATATATATATAAATAGCAAGGTCGTTCCGATAGATTTGTTTCCTATACTATACTGTTAATTAAGAAATACCATCACAAGGAATAGTTTAGCAAAGGTCTTATAAGATAATGCATTATTACATTATATTTTATTTGTTAATTTAAGATTTTATGAAATAAAATAACAAGTATAGTTTATAGTAATAGTTTAATATCAAAACAGTGTTAGTTATAATATTATACAATAGTAAAACAATATAATTTACAGCACGTGATTATGTCTGTGTGTAGTTGTTGTTGAAAGGCTTAAAAGCGGAAGGTTCACGGGTCATAAACACGTTATTAACGAGACAGTGTGTCTCGGTAACACAATTTGGATAACTTTCCTGTAAATATGTTCATATTTATTATTCTACACTTCTCGAGTCTGATATCAAATTCATATGATTTTGTATTATATGTAATTTTAAGTATACTATTGCTATATTGAATCTCAAATATTTTGTTGATATCTTGAATGTATCTTTTATAAATATTTTAACCCTTCATTACTAATAGTGAGTCAGAAGTTATACCTACTTACACAAAATAAATTGTAACACATAGAATAATCAGAAATGGAAGAGAAAAATGTTATTAAATTTATTGTCAGTAGAAAATTTACAAATTTCAAAATTAAATTATTCCTATATTTATAAAAATTATTTAATTGTTGACTTTTTCTTAAAAAGATATATCATATAACTCTTTGTGATTAATGTCTATCATGTTTTCATGTTGTCATTTTTGATCAAGTTCCATGTATTTCGAATGTAAGTTGTTTTTGCTTAAATCCAATAAAGAATTTTATGTTTAAGAGTAACATGGCTAGATACCGATTACTCGCACCTATATAATGTACGTCATTATTTCGATAATAGCAGTGTTGTAGTATAATTCAGTAATAAAGACAAAATCGTGACACGAGAACGGCCTCTAACGCGTTTGCTCGTTAAGGGTCGATGGAGTGGCGCCTCCAGCCTACGAGAAAATTTTATATATTTTTTCTTTTCTTTTTGCAATTTTTTCTAAATAGTTATGTTTTGTCTGTATTGTTTTTCATTATTTTTACAAATAACAAGGGACTTTTTTATTAAAGCCAAATTTAGTTATTGAATTTACGTCTTTAGAATTACTAATATTTCTACTGATTAGTTACTAATTAACCTTATATTAAAACACTAGAATATTTTAATTATTAAAATTAAGTAGAATAAAAGTATCTAAAAAAAATATGCATCGTAATATAAAAGTATATTTTAAGAAAATCTATATTGTTGTCGCATATATATAAAAATATCGTAAAAAATTGTCACATCTCTGCTTGTTTAAAGTTGTAGTATCTTGATAACAAGACAATTTGTGTTCATATAAAAGATTTCAGTTTGCTTTAAGCTTTAAAAGTATTATGTGAAATATAACTCATTTTATACGTAAAATGTATGAATTCTAGGCTTCTTTGCGTGATATCTAATTCCATATTTGCACTATACAGTGAGAGTTCTAACCGTTATTTAAAGTCTTATGGATTCGGTTATAATTGTAGCAGCAGGACGCCGGAGCCAGTATAATCGGGCTTAGATATTGAGTGCAGGAATTGACGGGGCAAACCGAAGCGTTACATCCTCCTGGGATTAGCCAAGCCGGTCCTAGTCGGCTAATTTATTGTCGCCGCAACCCACGAGCTGGCTAATAGTATCTGGTTCTGAACAATGTGAAAATTAGTTACCATTTAGATACTGATAGCCGATTTATTTGATTCCGGCTAAATGGAGTTTGGAACGAACTAAGTAGGAGGGGAAATGGAACCTGTTTGCGAACATTTAAGATAATGGATTTGGTGAATTGTGATTTGTGATGGTTACAGTTATTATTGGTGTGAGAATAGTTAGTTAATAAGTCATTTTCGGTATGTCTCTCTTATTATTGCGTTACTAAAAATACCAAGATTAGATATATACTTAATATGACATTTTATATTGCAATGACTCAAATTTCAGTTATTAAGCTTATTGTAATATTTACTATATATTGTGGTTCATTGTAATATTCACACTTTTAACAGTGATTGAATATCTAAAACTTAATAAAGTAATACACTAAAGTACATTAATATTAATTAATATTCAATTAAGTACATAATTTATTTATTTTTAGAGATTCCTTTTTATTTTAAAGCAATAGCAACAATTGTAAAAGTTATTATAAAAATAAGTAAGTGTTAAGAAATTGAACATATTAATATAAAGTTGAAAGAAACGTTAGAAAAGAATGGTTGTATCAACAAGATAGATGTACAATTTTGCTAGTAATGAAACAATTTGCGGGCTGGCCGCGATACTGCTGCAAATAGCTGGTGATAAACCGACAAATTACTTCCAGGAGCCCGTGGCTGCAATGGTCTGTACGTTATGTAATAATAAATTTATCAATACCTGTTTAAACCCTTAAATATTCTATACAATTTATTTTATTATTTTAACATTTCGTAGCATCTTGTGGGTTATAATGATCCTATTATTTAAAGAGTCATTTTATTTTCCGTTCCGCGAATGAAATTCATTAGAACAAACAAGCGATGCCTCACAGCGAGTACAACTAACCCTCCTCTTTCATGTCCACTAACAGTTTACGAATCAATAAATCTAATTTTGGATACAATGATAGTATTCAATTAAATTACTATATTGTCGCTATATTATTTTTACTCTCAAAAAAAAAAATAACATTATAGTATCTTTTTAATATGTTCTTTTTATAATATTATAATCTATAATCTATACATATAAATAAAATCATCTGTTAGTAATTCCAAATTAACAGCTAAATGTATATGAAATTATGATGATGAGATGTATACGGCTCTTACATAAAATAACTCATTTTTATAAACTTTTCAATGTCTGTCTATTTATCTGTTCGCTCCGGTTAATCTCAGAAACGGCTGGACTGATTATAATAGAATATTCACTGGCGGATAGCTGCTAGACGAAGGATTAACTTTTATTTAAAAATATTGAACCGCGAACGAATTGGTAGGTACAGCGAATATATTATGATAAAGAAACAAACAAAGTATAATACATACATATGGTTAACTATTGGGTGTTACGGAATTCACAAAATAAAATGAAAATTGAAGGAACGATGTCTAGGAATAATTCATTGTTCATTTATTCAAAAGTTATTTGATAATTAATTAATTTACCATTTACATCAATGGACTCGATGTCTATTACTCTCAACATTTACACTTTGTCCTATTCAGACCACTCTTCAGTCTTGTCTTTAGTAATTAATTAAATCCCTTAATCATTTTAATGACCTATCACTGTCCTTCTATTGAGATCTTTGAATACATTTCTATATAAAGAGCCAGTAGTTTAGGTTGAAGATGGTATCTGGCGATTACAATTCAACTTAATCACATTAAAAACAATAGTAAAAACGATAAGAAACATTATAATGTCTTTAATTATATCAAAAAAAATTACTGTTTTATTTTCAGTTATGCATTTAATAATAAACCAATGTTTGGCAAGAATTATGATCATAAAACGACATAACGAAGGAAGGGAATAACGTTGTGATGTTACTTATCATATAATATTATCATCATATTATTATAACAAATGTCTTGAGAGTTATTTTTGGTATATTACTTCATTGTTGCACGTACGTACGTGTCGTAACTTAACTCTAAACCTACCAAGTAACGGTCAAATTGACCGTTCTTAAACTTTTGTAAAACTTACACATTTTTAAACGTTATAATATCGTTATCAAACTACATGACAATTCTTAGAATATGCATATAATATGTCTACACTCCATACTTTTATTTATTTCCATTATTACCTGCGTTATATAATAAAATTACTTTTAATTAGCGGTCCATTTGACCGCGCGGTAGGAACAGGTATACAAGAATTGTCGGTAGGTTTAGTGTTAATACGATTACGTTATTGCTTAAATTATAGGTTATTTAATTTAAAAAATGTAAATAATTACCTACCTTCAAACGTTAAGATAACAGACGCCAAACGTCGCGGTGGCGTCGAATCATCCACGAATATAACATTTTAAATATGTTATGTATTTGAGCGATTTCATTAAAACCACACGTTCGTCAGCTGTAATGAGCCGACGTGGCGGTTCGTTACACAATTGTTATTATTTGCTCTCGGTTACTTAACGAGATTATTCGCAGGGAACATTTTACGTCCGCAGCTCTGGTCCACATTGTCTGCGGTGGCGACATGCGTGAAATTTGGGGAGTTTTATATACTGTATATTATGATATTATGATACGATAGTTGTTTATTTAATTCGGTATTTCGTGGATCTGTGTAATAAATTAATTCAGAATAAAAAGTAAATTAAATTAACGCAATTTTAATATTAGTTTTTACATTATAAAACCATAATGGGCTTATAACAGATGTATTAGGTATAGAAAGATAGTGTCCCCCTCATTCCGTAACAGCTGACTCATGGCGGACAAAGATCATTTTTGTGAGGGTGCTAATTACCTGATGTCGCCCTCATTGTGAGGAGCTGTCATTTTGCCTAATTTGTCAGTCCTACCGCTCTAGTATACATTGAAGGGGAAGATTTACTGTCAAAATGCATTATACAAAATATGAAGTTCACAATGAATTAGTAAAATATTATGATGAAGTAAAGTTATAATGTATTTACATAAAATATATATTTATTGAGTTTATTAAGAAATAATAATGTTAGAGATAATAAGAAATAATCCTCTGTAAGTCTCTGTAAATGTATTCTCCTCTGAATAGCAGATACTCATGCAAGGTGGATTGTTGGATCAAAAATATGCGTAATATCTAAACAATGGTGAAGCTTGCTGTTCAACATATCTGCTGAGTTTAGAATCCCCGCATGGATTTCAAGTGTCAAAAGATACCGCATGCTCTGTCTAGTATAATTGAATATAATGGTTTATATTTTGCACGTACTTTACTTTTGTTCTCGTATTAAGTGCATAGGTGATTTTAATATTCTGTTTTGCTTTTCATCAGTAATTAACAAACTAGATTACCTCTATTTTTAGTATTATACAACTATCTTTAATGAGTGATTCAATAATCAAATTTCATTATAACATCGATGTTAAGTTGCTAAGTCACAAAGTCAAATAATTTAACAGTAACTTTTTTTATCCGATTACTTCCAGAATATTATTTGACTTTCAGCAAATCTTCGACATCTTAAGTAATCTCGTATAAAAGGGGACAAACTCTTTTTCAATTCGATAAAAGCTGCTTACCTCAATTCGGTGGTTCATTTGGATCTTAAATCTTTGATTTCATTGTGCTATTGTGTAAGCTGAGGCGTACTTGGAGGTTAAGTATATAACTTTATTATCAATTATATAATTGTGCATCAAGGTGATAAAACATTATATAATCTTTAATAATGTAGCATGTTTCAACGTAAATGAAAATATCATGTGTATCTGTAATAGGCGGACTGATTTGATTACCAACCCTTACAATTTGTATGATTCTTTTATTTGCCCCTGGGCGGTCAGTATTAAAAATATGGTGATCTAAGAAATATTATTTAATATGTTACCCGGCAACAGTGTAGTAGCGGATAAGGTCTGCATACTTATTGTAAAAATATAATTTGCATTAAGTCGGCAATTTGTAACCTGATACTTTATTTTACAATAGATAAGCTAGTACTGTTAAATCATGTTATATGAATTCGTACCACTTACGATACGAGTTTCATTTCTGACTAATAATATTCTTTAAAAATAGAGCAGTAAATCATTAAAATATTTTTCCGAGCGTCTCCAAACAGCTTAAAAAATTAACATCCAAGGTTCAAATCCTGCCCGCGAAATTTTCTTTTCGTTGTATATATTTCAATTTAAATAAGATAAAATGGTTAACACGCTCAAAGACTAATTGGAATAGAAATATATTAACGTTGCTGTAATTTTCATGATTGATTATATTTAAATCAAGTCAACTAAATTCATTAAAATTGTAATTGTCTACGGAGTGTTAATGAAAATTAGTGAGAAATGAGTGAAGGCTGGTGAAGTAATTTATCCGTTATTACAGGCACAAAGGCCCAAATTGTTGCGTTTCACTTGATTGGACGAAATATTCTACAATTCGAAAAACAATTTTGATGGGTATTCCCTGTTATGATGTCACTTTGGGTGCTCAAAAATAAAACTGTTTTCCAAATAACTCTTAATTATCGTGTGAAGATACAAGTACTGTTGTATTTTGTAATTATTATCATTGTTATAATCTGTATATGAATGTAGTAATTCTCTTCTGTGGTGTTGTCACACCATGTTATTGACATGAACATAATTAGCTGCTTTCTAATAGACAGTCTATTAATTAGTTGTTTCAGGACGAAAATTTAATATTCAATGAAATAATTGCACCTACATTAATTATGTATTTACATGTCATAAAAAGAGCGCTGAATCAAATAAATTAATGTTAAATTTTGCAAATACATATTTATATCATATATGAAGAAGTAACAAGAAATATTAAAAGTTAGAATCCAAATACAATGACCATAGCGTAAATAACAACTAAATAAAGAACACTGAAGGCGCAATAAATCTAAGTCAAATTATTCTTTATTAATAAATCGGCGCGGATGGAAGAGTTTCAATTAAAATGAAAATCAACTTGCGTCTGAACAAGCGACGAATAATAATTACTTTCGGCCTCATTGTTACCAATATTGGCTAACCGAAGGAAGTTATTTAGACAAATAATATTTACGAAATATGGTCGACTCTTCATTACATAGAATTCAAATAATTACTTCAAACATTTCAAAAATAAATATAGTTTTTAAACGTAATTTTCTGGTAACATTAATAAATCTTACTGCTGGAGATGTTAACATTAATGACTTATATGGCTAATCTTATATTCTATGCTTCTTTTTTTGTGGAAGTTCCACACTAAAAAAAAATCTTGTGTCATGAGAGCTTTTATATTTAAAACACAAAGAACTAATGGACTCAGAAAAAAAATCTGTGTAAATAAATAAAATCCATGTAGGTACTGAATCCAAGACCTTCGGTTCATACTATTTAGCGAGTAGACCACTCGCCAAATAGTATGAACTACACCAACAAGTCATGAAATAATGAGACATGTTCACAATATCAGAAGCTTTACTTATAAAACTAACTACGATAGAGTCAAAGATATTAAAGTCGGAGAGCGGCAGTTGGCTAAGATCTTCTGCAAACAGCGGTCCCACTTATAAACTGGATTAAACTACTCACATATTTGACTTGTTCGCCGCTAATCCTTACATTCCTGTCAGCGTGGGGAACATATTTACTCCCTTATTAATTAGGGTATAGAACAGAGGTGGAATTGTCTTCTGTATAACCAACTTAATATTTTCGAACAAAAACCTTTTGTTGTTGCGGAAATTTGTGAACATATAAAACTTAAATATGCGGCGCTTATATATACAAGTTTTATAAATTCTTCAACGAATAAGACACCGCAAAATATATTTAAATATACTATAAAATGATCAAACAATGAATGAAACATGTGAATGTATCTGTCTGGACGTATTCTTTCAGCTCATAAATTTTGGGAAATAGCCAAATTACTGATTTTTGTGCCTGTAACACGCACACCGCGATGTAACTTGATAAGAACAGGGTTACGTAATAATCGATTATAATTTATAATTATTACTTAAATCAAAAACCATCTTTAATTTTATGTATATATTCAATATGATTAAATATAAAAAAAACGAAACAAACTCAAAACGTTAAGAAGCTTAACATTAACGGTTTTTTATAAACCGAATACCAGTGAAAGGATTTTAATGAAATTCTCTGCTTTATGAAAAAAGAGTCCAAACCAATACAAAAGACTAAAATACTCTTGGATCTTTGAACGTAATTGCCTTTAAATAAAATTGCTATAAGAAAGAAAAGGACAAGAAAAATCTACTTTAAATAATATTAAAGTTTTAAATCCTTTTTCCGATATATTTTAATAACATAGGATAAAGATTTTATATGCAGAATCCTCACATACATATGTTTTCACCGCAAATCCCGTCTAGTCCGTATTGGTTCGTCCAATATGTCGCGTGTAACAATTCTTTGATTTGTTTTATAAATAAAAGATGAGGTGAAGCTGCTTTGCGGCAGGATTGAAGTCACGCCGATAACAACGGAATAACACACAAAGACTGTTAGTGCTTTTAAAATTACAAACGTTTTATTTATTTTCTGTGCTTTTTTGTCTGTCTTTGGTTTTAATACTTGACACTTTTTTTGCATTTTTTACCCGTATTCAATAAGAAGAAATTTTCAATCCAATTCATCAGAAGAAACTTTTAAAAAATCTAGAAAATATACAACCCATTCGATATTACCAAAACATCATTTTCAAGTAAATAAAAACTAAATATACACTGTCTATTCAATATCTACTAGAATTTGCTTTTGCTTGCAGTTTTTAACTTTTTCAACCTGACTGCGCTGCAATTTCGACATGAAAATTCATAGGTGTCCAAAGCTCTTTCACTATGTTTCCCGTTGGTCGCGGAACAAAGACATCGCCGTGTTTCCGCTCCTCCGGGGCCGGAGATTGCACTCAAATACATTTTTACTCACCCCTCTCCTATTCCCCTCAACAATCCATAACGAGGCTAGGCTTTGTTACTAGTATGTCAGCGGGCCGTCACGTTATTAGGGGCCATTAGGTTAATTATATTAAAGTAGTTTTTTAGTTTTAAAATATTGCTTTTCAGTGCTTAGTAGACAGACATTTGAAATTATATTTAAAAAGCAATGTATTTACTTCTAGTTACTAGTTACAAAAATATTTTCATCATAAATTGAATCAGTTATTCATCGATCGAAATACTGTTATACATAGTTTTAAATCTGGAATTGAGATTTATTGACAGTTATAATATCTGATATAATGAAGTAAGGAACTCATTGACCAACATTTCCCACATATGAAGTATTACTCGTCGATACAAAAGCCTGCAATAAGCTAATTGCGCTCCGACAACTGCGTTCCTCGTGTAATTAAATACCTCACGTCTTATTCCTTTTAAATTCTGCTGTAAATATAACTGGTGCATTAAATGAAATATGTAAAATAATGTTATGTACTACATTCTTCTTAAAACATTCTTTAAATTTGTATACACTTAAATTTTAAGTGTAAAAGAGAACTTAATTTATTTTTAACAATACTATATTCATATAGAATAGTATTAAAAAATTTTTGAGATATAAAATTAGTTCACATTTTTTTTTACACATGCACACACACAGTCACATACTGACACACAGAATAAACACTGCATTGTGTAAGCTAATTGTTCTAGAGAAAGACGACGCTGGTGTAATTAAATACAAGCCACATGTCTTATTGTTTAGTTTAGTTGATGTTCGTGCATCGTTGTCACGTATTTACTCGACTATGCCAATTAAGATTTATATTTCATTTTTATAATAAAAGTAATATTATTTTATTTTAACAACATACATTTAATTTGACCTAAAAACTGTTTTTACGTTTATATTAACTTTTTTATTTTATACATCGTTCTATTCTAGAATAGTGCTGTACGAAGAGTATACATTTATTCACACATTAAATGCAGTTTGAATCAAAATTGCATTCCATGCAGTATCATTAGACGAACCATTGCGCTGATCATTGAAGTTCAGAATGAAAATAGAAAAGAATGTGATGGATCGCGCGGATCCCGACTCTCTTCGTTGGCCACACAAAATTTTTCAAATTGATCGATGATGCTGCAGCGCAATATGCTCCTTGCTTAACTGATAAATTTTGAATATACCAATACAATAATGTTACCCTATGTAGGAGTTACAATAAACAGAATTAAAATATATTATTTTAACTACACATTATATATTTTACTTAATTATTAATATCAAAATAATATTCTTAAAAAAAAATTGTAGATGTCGCCGGAAATACGGCCTCTATTTGGTTAACACCAACCACTTAGGTCTTAAAAGAGACGATGATTATTATAGTGACTTGACCAGTTTATACCTTACGATCCACTTGTTAAAGCCACTTTTGTATTTAATAGCCTTAATTAAAAGTGAGGCTTCAGCTCAGTTTAGAGATTTCAATTCTGTTTCGAAAGGACAATTAGTGTTTAGATTCGGAAAGAAACTGGATTACAAATGAAATTCTCTTGAATCATATTTTTTTTTGTGTTCCAATTAGGGCTTGGCTGTTTAAAAATGTACTTAAAATATTATAAGATCTGAATTGCGTATTGGTTAATGCTTTAATGGTTTCTTGACGTAAAATAATTTACATAATTTAAACAAAATATGTATTGTACAAGTGTTAATATGTTTTATAGTAATGTATATTGAATTGTATTAAAAATGCTGGTTGACTATTATTAAAATACTCCTTTTTTGTGGTCAGGGAATATCTTATATGTATCTATCTTTTTCTTGAATATTCATCCGTGGTCGAAAAAACTAACTTTTAACGCTTATTTCATATGATGAGGTATAGATTTTTCTAAAATATTTTGATATTTTTTCTATTTTGTACTATGCTTGTAGCTTCAAAATTACTGATTTGTCTCTTTAGTCTTCTATTTTAATGTTTCCAGGGCTTACAAAAATGTTTAGACATTCGACATCTTTATTAAATAGTACGCCTACTATAGAAATTATATATAAATTACCTTATAAATAACGACCTTTTATTAATATTCTTATATTATGAAACAAGTTACTTTCCTAAAAATCAAAGCTTATTTCTTGTAAAGTTTATAAAAAAAACGCCTTTACAAAATATTAGCTCTCTACGCCCCAAGGTTGTTGTGTTTAAATTGGATAGCAGATTTTAATTTAAGTAATATTTCTCCAACTTTTTACAACACAATTTATGAATTGTAATATGTTGTAATACATAACATTTTAAATTTTATTTTAAAATGTTTTTAGTATAAGATTACTAAATAGGATAATTTCTAAATATTACCATAATTTACTTATGCCTGAACCTAATATTTACGACTATATACATTTCATAGACAATCGTCATTTATTCTTTTGTTATATACAATCTAACCCCGATATCATTAATTAAAATGTGGTCGAATTGATTTGGAACTTCACCAAAGAAAGACTATATTACGCACTTTTATGTTTCATTCTTTCAAGCTTACATTTAAAAGCTAAGATCTCTCTGGCTTTACAGACATTTCGTTTCACGGCTAATGCATCCGCCAACCATTAAAATCGCAGTAGTTTTCTTATCTAAAAGCCTTTGTCGTAAAACGGGTCTAATCTAACCAAAGATATAAACAGGAGACAACGTTGTACTTATAGACACTTTTTACCTCTAAATCGATAAGGTTTATAATATTGTATAAAGATGAAATAAAAAGCTATTTTTTTTAATTTTAGGAGTCTATTGACTAGAAATGTTTATTTATAATATTAAAATTAAAAATATACAAATAAGCTGTGTGAGTTGGATATTCAAATATTATAAAACAAGCAACAAAAGCTTTTGTTAGTAAAATGTCTTTCCTTAGAACAATAGTTGTTAGTCCAGACAAGTGACGCGTTGTGATGTCAATTAGAAGAAGTGTTTTGTTGTCTAACACTGCTTCAGTAACTTTTCGTTTAAATGTTGAAGAGAACTTATGAAAGATAAGGACGTTTGAGATTATGTGGAAATACAGATCATTAAGCTTACTGGCCTGTTTGAGTGTGTGTCGAGCAAAGCGGAACTAAAAGATATATTTAATTTGCATGTGTTCAGAAAAAGTTTACTGAATTCAATTAAAGTACGAGTTTTTATATCATCAAACTTGACCTAAAAATAAGATACCCATTAATACGTACAGCAAACAAACTATTCGTCTGAATACTTTGTGTGAGTATTACATTGGCTTTTAGCACAGCGCGGCGTAATATCCGGAGCTGGAAAATTCTAATTGTTGCTAAAAGCAAATAACTCAGTGATGAGTCGAGGATAGAGGTGTAATTATAAAGAGTCAAATCGCTTAGTACGAGCTATTACAACAAAATATAAGAGATACGAAATTAATTTGTAACGAGATGTAATAATAATATATATAGAAACTTGAGAATATGTAGAAACTTGTTTTGCCTTGGTTCAATATTTCGTTACTTCTTTAATTATTTATGCTTAATAAAATTTCTTGTTCAAAACTTAGTAGACATTTCAGCTACGATTAAATAATTCTTTAAGAACTTAAAAACGATTCTAAATATTTTTTTATTAAGTACTACGTTTACCAACGACTTTACTCAACGCAGCATACTTACATTCCTTTTAACTTTTCTCTTAAGCGTCTATTTTTAAATAACACAGAAAACGAGATTACAACTTTTAAGAACTTATTTTAATTTACATAATCTTTATTATTTCAAAATCTATCAATTATTTTTTTGATTATTGAAACTTCTCTCCCGTATCTGTTTTATCTTTATCTCTTTTTTATACTTACGTGTGATTTGTACCTATAGAACCCGCCTCATCTACATTTTAAAAGATATGAAAATATCACATCCACAATTCTTGTCAAAATTAAAAATTAAAAATTAAAAATATCTTTATTTAAGTAGGCATTTACACGCACTTTTGAATCGTCAATTACTACAATACAAAAAAAGGTCAACGTAGTCAGTCCGTAAGTAAGCTACCACCGGCTCGGAATGCTGCTCTGTTGAGAAGAGCCGGCTAGAAACTCAACAGTTGCTCTTTTCAAAAGAAATATAACAATAGGTGATGTACATTATAATATATATCCTGCAAATGATTCAACAACTTAAATTCCACATATTTCGATCCACTATAAACTCTTGAACGTTATAATAAGCTTTATTTAATAACTAGCTTTTGCCCGCGACTTCGTCCGCGTTTCCGTCGTTTTTCGAAAAAAAATTAGCAGATGTCCTCCCTCATAGTTTTGACGTAACAGGCAGATTCACTTTCGTATTTTAGAAGGGCAATAGTAATATAATATGCCAATCCACAAAACTGTTGAAAAATATAAGTAACCGCAGAATATTATAATATACCCACGCTATACCCACGACTCGGTCAGCGTGTAACTCCTTGTTTTTTATTAAGATAATATATTGCTAATATTTTTAGATCAAATTAAAATGTTTCAGCGCAAAGCTTCTGGGTAGACTATGTTAAGAGTCGACCCGTCCGGCACGTGAACGTAAAGATTCCTAGAATTGCTAACCCGGGAAAGAGCGACGTATAATTGACCATGCGAGAAACAGCTAACACCGAGATCTACTCCAGCAACACGAAAAGTCTGCCCTTGAGCTTTATTGATAGTCATGGCATAGCACACCGATACTGGGAATTGCGTTCTTTTAAATTGGAATGGAAAATTATTTGGTATTATGGGAATTCTGGGAATAAAGACAGTTTCTCCTGCACCGCAACCTGTTAAAATTTGAGCCTCGATTACATTTTGTTGCAACTGGGTTACTTTTAGCCGAGTTCCATTGCAAAGTTGAGGTGGTCTTAAATTTCGGAGCAGAATTATCGGTATGCCAATTTTTAAACAAATTATATGAGAAGGTAGTCCAGGCATACTTAAAGAATTTAAAAATTCTATCGGGTAATTAGTGGCTTCTTGTTCATCAACCATTCTATTTATTGAACTATAAACTTTGCTTTCTCCCTGTATATTAGACAGTATTTTATTATTAATTTCAGATGCCTGGTCATTGCGAGGAGTCAAAATGGACCTTTCGCAAAGCCAAGAATTGTCCCTATTTAATATAATTGTTATGTCACCGTAAACCGAAGATATAAGATGTTGTTGGGATTGCACTATACAACATAACTCAGGTGTCAGAATAAGTTTTCCTTGGTGTAGTTGTGGATAGGTACCTTCACCAATCTTCAATAATGTATCAGAAAATTCACGATTATCTGCGTTGTCTCCAGTTCTCACTCGCATATTTATAGTCAAATGCACCGATTGTATATCACGCCACAAATAAGAGCTTTTCAGGCAAGCCCTAATCTCATCAGCTCGGGTTCCCCGTGGTATTACCGGTAAGGTTTGTCGGAAATCACCACAAAATAAAACCGTAATACCGCCCATTGGTCGATCATTTTGTCTTATGTCCCTTAGAGTTCTGTCTACTGCTTCTACTCCTTTTCGATGGGCCATCGTACATTCATCCCATACGATTAAATTACACTCACGCAATACCTTAGCTTTGTCGCTATTTCTTGAAATACTACAGGTTGGACTTTCCGTGCGATCTAAATTAATTGGTATTTTAAACATAGTGTGAGCAGTCTTACCTCCTGGTAGCAATGTTGCAGCTATACCTGATGAAGCCACGGCAAGAGCGATTTTACGCTGATTTCGAACATAAGCTAATATTAATTTAGTCAAAAAAGTTTTCCCAGTTCCTCCAGGTGCATCTAAAAACCATATTGTTCCTAAATTATTCTGCACACTCTCGCACACGCGATCATAGACTAAGCGTTGTTCTGCAGTCATCATTGGGACACCGTTTTCTAATGTTACCAGCAGTTCCATTGGGTTGTAACCAATCTCTGCGGAATATTCCCTATTGGTAACCTCTCCGACTGAGGTTGGCGTTGGCAAACCATATTCACAAAGTGATTTACCGCCTACTGCTGTTAAGTCTTCCTGAAGAGCTAATAAGCACTGATTTATAGCCAGATCTCGAAAATTATCATTAGTTGCGCCTTCATTATTGTGAGATAAATTCCGAAGAAAGTCTTCTGCAAATTTTTCTTTATATTTTTCCCATAATTGGACAGGATCAGATAAATTACAAAATGTGAGTAATGTTACAAATAAATGGCGTAACCGTCGTGGATTATCACTAACACAGGATTCTGCTAAAGCGTCATCCCAATGTTGATCATTTTCAAGCAAATGACGCGCTTGGCAAGCTGCATGATAAGTTGGATAAACAACATCGTCTACTTTTCTCAAATCTATAAATGATGTTGGTCCTCGCACTGTATGTAATAATAATCTCAAATAAAAACACTCTGCGTTGTTAGGATGAACAGTATACACTCTACCAAGAACATGTTCTTTGAAAATACCTGTCTCGCCATCTACAGGCCTGCCTCGGCGTCTACGGTTAAAGACACCTCGTTGTTTATCGTAGGTATAATACGATGGAACTTCTTCATACAAAAGAGACTTTGCGAAATTATCAGTTTGGCAAAGTCGAAAGAATGCCAATAAAGTTGTTTGTCTAGGGTTCTCTAATCGTTCTGTAACATTTTCGGCGTTAAAATATATACGTTGACCGCCTTCCAGATGAACATCCAGATGGGTCACAGGTGGATATCTTTCGTGAATATTAAAACTTAAGATCCGCCACACAGCTTCTGAAGAGCTGATATATCTGCCTGACTGAAATCTAGTAACTTCATCATGTTCATTTCTTAACGCAAACGTAGCTTGGTCACTGCCCTTGTTAATGTACTTACAAATATATTTAATTGACTCTACACTATTACACATTTCTACATTTATGTGAGCTTGAAATGCTCTGGACAATACAGGCGAATACGGAACGACCCACCTATTATCTAAAGTAACCTGTTGTCCAGACATTCGCTTTTCAACAGTAAAACCACCATTGTCTCTTGAACGGCGACGATATAATGGGTATCCATCATGTCCTGTTACAGTTTCATCCACTAATGCTTTTGGATACCTTTTAGTGCAACGACCGTCTTGCATGCAAGGAGCATTTGCGTTAAATGCACCACATGGACCATGTATCATATGAGTTTTAACAATGTCGTATAACAGGGGATCTGCAGTCGGATCTGGAATTTCAGCACTGATTAATCTGTCTACATCATTAGGTCGAACCTTATCTTTTAACCAAAGCAAGATATGTGCGTGAGGTAAGCCGCGTTTTTGCCACTCAACACTATACATATAACACAATACTTCTCCAAAAATGTTATCTTTGGTAAGAAGATCTATCATTGATTTTAATTTTAAATGAAACACTCTTGCAATAATATCATGGCGGTCATGCGGTGCCTGACCCTCAAGAAGCTCCCGAGTGATTTCATCCCACTTGGGATTGGTAGTTACAGTAACAAATAAGTCGGGACGTCCATATTTTCTTACGTAACAAAAAGCGTCTTGAGTACGTTCATGCATGTAGCGTGGACCACCAGTAAAAGAAGAGGGTAAAATAACTAAACGACCCATATTCACAGTATCGTTATCTTGCTGCATGGCATCGCGAAGGTGCACGTATTCTTCAGCGCGCAGCTGCCTTTGATTAGATCGTATATAAACTAATCTTTCGGTTTCAATTTTTGCGTACATGTCAACAATAAACTGATTAAATAAGCCACGAAAACGTTGAAAGTATACCAATCTATTCCGTCTCACTTGCAGGTGGTAACAATAAAATTGAAGGCATGACACCTTTTTATTATAATTAGGTGCGCCTGTGCGCGGATCGGTTTGGTATACAGCGAAATTATAACCATCTTCCCCTCGACAGTATATCATAGGATATTGCAAACTGTCGTAAGCCCTGTGGGTTTCGAAAATACGTTGCAAACGATTGTCTCTGGAACGTATAACGATATCACGCCTATCACATTCCTGGTCGACCAGTACTACAGCAACTTCATTCGTGGATGGAACGTTATGACGCCCAGGGTGTTCCTGAGTTGGACGCTTATCGGCATTTATAACAATTTTATAATTGTTATTACCATCTTGAGAAAGGGCTTCTAATGCCGATTTAAAACTGCATACGTACGAATTAACCTGATGTAACATGTTCTGAAGTTGTGAAATGAGTTCAGTATTTAAATTCGGAAAATATTGATTTCTTATATTCGACTGTTCGTTGTAATCGGATACAAAATATATTTGAAGAAATTTAGGTTGTTCTTCAGGCAAAAGGGACCCTATCAAATGGTAAACCTGACCTTGTACCTTAAAAGTAGGCATGAAAGGGCCTTCTGAGATTTGTTTAGCACCAAAGGATGTCATTTGGAATGCACTATTATAAGTGCGAATATTATCTAAAAACTGTTTGGATTGCAAATGTTCCCCTAAAAGTAGTGATTTTAAAGGTTCCGGTGGGTCTTCGAACGAAGGCAAATTTATTTTACCTCCAGAACAACAGAAACCAGCAGACTCCTTCCTCCACTTCGAAGCATTACAAAAGGAACATACTACGTTCATATCGCCTATTTCAGAAGATGATCTGTAATCAATTGTGAGGTTATAAGCAAACCCACTTTTATATTTATCGGACCACGCCACCGAATTTGTAGATTGATCTACCACGTGTATATCTAAGTCATTAAGACCATGTCGAAATCTATCTGCAGTAAGACGGGCCTCTCGCTGTTCTTCTGTTTCAAGCGACCGAATATTTTCAATTCTTAATCTTTCATTAGATAAAGTAATCAATTGTTCTTGTCTCAAAGAATTGTAATAATCGCGTCCCGACTCTAGTCGTTGTTCATGCTCATGTTCATCTTCAAGAGATCGAATCATGTTATGGTGCGCCCTATCATTTGTCAAACGGTCTTGATATTGAGTAAAAGTTTCAGATTCTCGAGACAAAATATGACGTTCGCGATCAGCTGTAAGCCGTAATTCCCTCTCAGTGAAGGTTTCGGACTCGCGAGATAAAATATGACGTTCGTGGTCAGCTGTAAGCCGTAATTCCCTCTCAGTGAAGGTTTCGGACTCGCGAGATAAAATATGACGTTCGCGGTCAGCTGTAAGCCGTAATTCCCTCTCAGTGAAGGTTTCAGACTCGTGAGATAATGTATGCCGTTCGCGGTCAGCTGTGAGTCGCAATTCTCGTTGTAAAGCAGTTTCAGCTTCTCGGGATAACGCATGTTGTTCCCGGTCAATGGAACGCCTTAGCTCTCGTTGAGAAGAGCTTTGAGAAGCCCGTGTTGTAGCTCGTCTCGCTCTTTCAGCTGCTAATCGCATCTCTCTTTCTGGAGAGCTTTCATTAGCTCGAGATGTTGAGGCACTAACTCTCATAGAGTTTAACCGATGTGCTCTTTCCTCTTCCGATTCTTGAGAACGCGTCATTCTCATTCTCCTAGCTTGACTCGAAGTTCGAGATAAAGATGGTCGTTTTTTAGGTGGCATCGTTTATTTTATTTTTAATCGACGGTAACTTAAATTCTATTTAGTTACCCAACAAAAAACTTACGTCAGAGGTCCTAACTATAGCTAAGTATATAATAAATAGAATATAAATCTAAGTGCCTATTAAAACTAAAATAATATTCTAATCGAATTATAAATATGTACGTAGGTACCTACAAATTACAAAAGAATAAAAAATGAAAATAAAGCTATACTTAATGCGTGTGCAATACTATCTACACTTACCTACTTCACTTAAAAATGAATAATAAGAAATACCTACAACTACTGTAATTAATCAAAGTACCTATGCTAATACAAAAAAAACCTTAGATGTTCTAAGTACAGCTGCTATATAATAAAAAAATATAAATCTAAGTGCCTATTTAAACTTAAATACCTAATATTCTAATAGAATTAAACTAAGAAATATGTACCTACCTACCTACAACTTAGGTACAAAAAAAAAAGAAATGAAAATAAAGCTAAAACACGTGTGCAGTATAGGTAGATAGTAGGCAATATCTACCTATACCTACTTCACTTAAAAATAAATAAAAAATACCTATGAATACTATAATTAATAAAAGTACCTACCTACGCTTTTATCTACTCAATACAAAAAAAACTAAACATAAAATGCCCAAAACTAACCTATCAGTAACTAAAAATCTAACAATAATCTAATCTATCTATCTATTATCTAATCTAAAAATCGAATCTAAATCTACTTAAAAAGAAATAAAATAGGAACTATTAATAGTTAAGAATTTAAACAAAACTAAAACTAATTTAGAAAATAACAACAAAAGAAATTAAAATAAACTATTTAAAGACAAAAAGTCGCGCTGATAAGCACGGTTTATAAAATAACAATTATTGTCTGTCAATAAAGTTCAACACTCTGAACGCATCAACAGCCAAATATTGAATGACGCTTGCGCTCGCCTCCCGCCCCTTTTATACTCTGCCGCCGCGAGCCCCGTCGAGCGCGGCAACCGTTACGCAAAAATAATCCTTATAGCTTGATTCACTATTCACGCGCGATGTCTTGTTGGCGTATTTCATGTAAGTAAGTATAAGTTTGGTGTTTCTATACCGATTTCAATGATTCTTTTTTTATTGAATTGGTGCTAATGTTTATTTTTTTTTTAATTAGGAATGATGGTGAGCATTATTGGTTTTATAAACGTAAAAGTAAACAAATATAATAAGAAATCTCCGAACTGCTAAGCTATCGAGAGTTATGCGTGTTATTGTGAGTTAACTATAAAAGGTAGATATATGCTGTCTTGGAATATTTTTCGTGTATTTTTATGTAGAATATTTCCGTTATACATAGTTTCTATGTAGCTCTAACCATTAAGGCTGCACACGCGACGGAAGCTTAAAAAATCAAGCAACTTCTCCCATTTTCTCAACATTTCCTTTCACTGCTCTGCTCCTATTCATTGTAGTGTGATGAAAAGTATACTATTACCTGCCCAGGAGTATAAAGAATAATTGTACTAAGTTTCGTTAAAATCCGTCGAGTAGTTTTTTTTTCTATAAATAACATACAAACAGACAGACAGACAGACAGACAGACAAAAATTTTTTTAACTGCATTTTTGGCATCAGTATCGAACACTAATCACCCCCTGCTACTTATTTTGTAAATATATTTCATGTACAGAATTGACCTCTCTACAGATTTATTATAAGTATAGATTTTAAATAAATACAAATAACATTTTAATAATCGATGTAATATTGTTTTTTTCTTTGGATAAACAAAACCTTTGAGAAAGGAAAACGATTTTTTGAGATATATTAGAGATGTATATCATGGAATAAACAGTGCTTTAACTATATCAAAAGCGTTTTTCGGTAGTAAATGAACAAACTTATGCTTTGCTCGAACCGTAAAAGTTACAAACTTCCCAGGGGGGTCTCAACGGACAAAAATAGACAATAGATAAATAGCGTATAGAGCAAGATTTTTATAAGACATATAAACAAAAAAATATTAAAGATAGGAGGCATATTAATTTATGACTTCGACAAAGACTGAGAGAACGATTTATATGTAAAGAATCTATTAATATACTACCGTAAACTATATTTTTGTAAGAATAGAGAAGAAATACGTTTTAATCGGCTTACAATTGTTAACTACTGAAGATTATAGACTTTGAAATTGTGAGCTCTTTAGGATGAACAACATTTAGCCGTATTGTAATATTAATAGATTTTGAATTTTTGAAACAAAAAATTCTTTTCGAATTCGAATGTTGATTGTACTGATAATAACGTTTGATATTTAACTATATTTTTATTGTTTTACGTGTTTTATACTATGTGTGTTTGGAAATACTTTACTGATTTATGTATATTCTTATTATAGCTATTTCAATGTTTTTATACTGTTATTTATCTTTCTTATAAATAAATAATTAAACAGGGAAAAAAATTAATATAGTTGTTTCATAATTTTAATATACAATCCGAAAAATGCACATCATATATTATATCAAACAAAAACTATATTTTTTTCTAGTGTTTATAATGCCACAAAAAAAGCATATGAAATTTATTAGCTACAATCAATTAATTACTCAAACGCATAAAATAGACCACAAGTAATTAGGCAACGGTATTTTCGAAAAATGAATTCAAACAGCAAGAATTCCATCCACTTTCTTTCACTATACATCATCTCAGTGGACACCTGTTTCTTTGCCATATAATTTTTCACGCACTCCTTCGATGTCTTCTTCGGTTACTCTCTTTTCTTACTCCTATTCACATGTATACTTTAAACTTTTCTTGCTCCACGTTTTCATTTCTTCGCAATACTATCTATCCTATCTTTCGCTGATACTGCTTTCATTGATTCTTTTCGATCCTTGACTAACGGTAAGGGAACAGTCTATACAAAAACGGGTGTTGCATGTAATCCTGTTTATTTGACAATTAATATACTGTGACAAACTTTTAAAAGATTAATCCGATTAAACAAAGGTCAGAGCACACATGTAAAGAAACACCGTCGAAAAACATTAGACTGGACAGACCGTCGAAATCACAGAAAATGTATTAAGTTTTCATGCTCCTTCTTTCGCATTTTCCAACTCCTGTTACCTTTTTTTAAAAGTATCCTATAGACATTAATCTCATGCACACATGTCACATTGATTAGTTTTTATCTATTATGGTCGTCAGTTCTTTTAGTCATCGCCTGTACTTTCTGTGAGACTGTGAAATTCAGCCGAAATTAGATATTATATTTCACTGAAAAATACTACTGAAATCAGATCCTTTACAATAACACCCTTATCTTCGACTGTCATGAGTCAGTTTTTAGTAGCAATCACAATTTTCCGCCACTGACCGGATATTACTGCGCGCTACACTAAAAAACACCGAGATTTATTTTTATACAGACGACTAGATTGTCATGTGTGCTTTACCCACAGAAAAAAAATTGAACTAATTAACAAATTGATAATTCAAAACTAATGATTTATTATAACTTGTTATATAATTATATAAAAAATACTTAATTATGTAGCTCTTATATCATATATATCACATATATCACATCAATTATAATTAGTTTTCGCTTGCACTTATGTGTTTAATAACATATTACTTAACTACGAGTACAAGTTAATTTAAAAACAACCTCGTATTGGATTCATCAATTAAAAAACAAAAAATAAAGATGGAATAACGATAATATATTTCACCCTCCATGGATTTGCCCTATTTATAAAACTATACTCTAATTGCTTTTCAAAACAAAACTGTAATTGCGACTAACCTTATTTTAACGGTATTTATACTAGGGGCGCCAACAAACCCTCAATTTCGACTCGCTGCGCTCGCGAAATCTCGGTCGTCGTTTGCATATTGAGCGAAGCGTGCCCATTGTATTGACTCATTGTTTCCCATTGACTTCAATGGGATATCAGTTTTTTGACATGATACTAAAAAATAAAATATATTTTTTGAGGACATTTTCAATTTTTTTCTTTAAAAAACCTTCACGTAATTTGTGTCTTTTTGATTGCAAAGTTTCATCATTTTCCGTCAAGTAGTTTTCGAGCCAATTCGTGACAAAGAATGTAAAAAGTCTCCAGTAAAACGCTCCGCTCACTTCGTTCGCTTCGCTCAACAAACCAAACACAAACAGTCTTCCTAAGTAATATAAGTGTAAATTATTATAATATTAACATTTGTAACTTTGTATGTGCGTACTTGTGTCTCTCTGTATCGTCTTAGTTTTCAAACGGTGAACCGATTTGAGTGCGGTTTTTTATGAATCGAAAGCTTTGTCTGTCGAGATGGATTTAAGTTTCATGGAAATAAAAGCAGTCATTTCCAAGATATTCAGCCCTCACTAGAACAATGACTGTATTTGATGCAGTATTGTCTAATAATAAATATACATTTAAAAAATAAATCATTGTAATTTTTTAAAAACATTATATAGTTGGCCCTAAAAAAATTGCGTTTAAATCAGCTTTCGTTTGTTAACTAGGAAAGGCGGTAAGCTTTGAAGTTGTGAGGTCTCCGAGATAAACAACGTCTCTTTGTGGAAGGGCCTAAATGGATTTGAGTGAGCCGTATCAAGCCGTAATAGATTTCGCGTTTGTCAAAACAGGGCTTATAAAATCAATTTGTGTCCAGGTTTACTGTTTTTATAATGTTTTATAATTAAGCCTAATAATTTTATAATGATACACGTTTGATCAAAACACAAAACAGAATCGTCTTTGATGTGTATTTAAAAAATGGTAGTAAAAAATCATAGGATACTTAAATCTTAAAACATTACCAGATTCTTCTGTATGTATCTAGTTGTATTGTGGCCTAGATTACAATAAATATCATTTTTTCTAAGATAGTTTATATCTTATCTTTATAAAATTCTACAATTATAATATTAACAGTGCTGCATTTCAAATATCTGTCAATGAACAAGGGCTTATATATTTTCTGTTTAGATTAAATTATTATCTATATCAATATATATAAATGTTTTTTTTTCTTTCAGTGGGTGTACAAACATGTTGTGAAACTAATTAGATAATATTTTTATATACCTATTCTTGATTTGAAAAGGTTCATATTAGAAAATGTTCCACTCGTCAGATTGACCAACAAAGAGAAAAAAATGAATATTAAATAAGTTAATTTAATGATTATTGTAACAAACAAAATATAAATATTATATATTATCAGTAAATTAATTAATAATACAAATACGCAAGTATATTTTTGATACGAAAATAATGATAAATTTTTTGCACTAAATACGTGAACGACTATCAATATGACTCCTGGTAATGAATCAACATTTTATACATTTAAGACCTGTGCACCAGCTCTAGTATTGGATAGATATCTAAGTCTAAGACTAGCACAATCCTAACCTACTAGATGATAGCGAAAAATTATCACAATTAAAATTAAAAAATTTTTTGCTTACTCACTGTTACGGAATTCCGATCTGCCTTCTGAAAAATTAATTTATTCTTGACAAATATAACTCATAACAATTATATCATAGCTCAATGAACAGACTTATATACATTTTAGTTATATTAATCATTTCTTGGTGGTAATTACTTACTTAACATAACATGACAGGATAAACTACTCACTTTTTGAAGTCGGTTTTAAAAGACCAATTATCGTTGTTACTCTTTGCTGACATCTCACAGTGGGCCCTGTACTCTGACATGCACAAGATAATATTTCATAATTAGCCTAAATGTAAGAATAAAAAATCAAATTATTTTGAACAC
The DNA here is from genome assembly GCA_918358695.1 of Melinaea menophilus ssp. n. AW-2005. Lineage (NCBI taxonomy): Eukaryota > Metazoa > Arthropoda > Insecta > Lepidoptera > Nymphalidae > Melinaea > Melinaea menophilus. The sequence goes on from OU911049.1 coordinate 10,515,574, forward strand.
TTTGTACGTACAATGTTAGATCTTATAAAAATGTAATTAATAATGTAATGTTGTGTAATCCTGTGGTTATATTTGGAGACTTATTGTTTTATTCTTAGAAGGACCTCTGAAAATATAAAACGATTGACTATTTATTATCTTTTCAAGAAGTATCATTATCACTCATATTATTAAATAAATTTTTTATTTAATAGTGTGACACAAGGAAAGCTTAGTTGTAAGATTATTACTTATAGGTTGCTCGCCAAATTTGTAAAGTCAATTGTATTAGTAAAGGGGTCGAAACCGTGCAACTAGTGCCTGAAGATTCATAAGTGCAATATATGTGCTTAAAAGAAAAACATTTTGACTTTATTGTAAAATCTTTCAGTACGTAAGTTCAGTTCGAAGTATAACTCTTGTCAGGCTCGTGTAGGTAGGTCATTGACATTCAGCACACACATATCGTGGGTTAAGCAGTACGTGATGTGTGACGTTGTTGAAAACGATTCAGAATAGAGACAATCCTGATTGAAAAACTTCGCTTATATCAACCGCCGGGGAATAAAAGTTCGTTATTACATTGATGCAAGCAAGTTTTATATTAAAAAGAAATAATCTAACCCCATCAGGATTACATTTCGTCATACCTATATTATAACGAGAGAACTTTTCTTTGTTTGTATGTTTGTTTGTTATAAACGGACTCAATAACTAATAAATTGATTTTAAAAATTCATTCACTGGTCCAAAGCTAAATTATCAGGGAAGCGTAGGTTACTTTTTATCCCGATACTCCCATGGGATAGGAAAACACAAACATTTATTGAAGGTAAATTAAAATAACAATACAAATATGCGCACTTTATATAACCTTCAGGTTTATTACTTAAAGCGTGGTTACCAAATAAACATAAAATACTCAAAATTCAAAAATATATTTAAATATATATAAATTAATCTTCACAAAATTCTTATTATAGTCAGTTATTTCATGTGTACACTCACCCTACATTGTCCACGCTCTGACAAGTTCATATAAACATAATCCCGCAGGTATTAAGTTCCCTACCGTCAAGAAATGAAAAAAGTAGTGACAATATCAATTATAGTTTTTCATGTCTATAATCCACTGACCATATCTACAACACTATTAAAAAGTTATTAATAAATATTTTTTTCTTTAAAATGTTATAGGTTTATCAACTTATAACATATATGTTATCAGTTGGTATATAACTTATTGATAAGTAATTAATTACTACGGAGGTAACGACGCTGAAATTTGTACTTTAAATATTTTCTGTAACAATTAATAATAATTGGTAAGTCTAGTATGATGCAGTTAACGACTAAATACATAAATATAGCGTTAATAGACTTTGTCAATATTTTAGATATTTTTATTTAATTGACTGTAACATATGTAACTGATTTGGACTATAATCAATCACAATAAAACATACCAACTCAAAAGACTTGTTAAAATCTCTGAGTCCTGTTCACTCATTGTTTATAAAGGTACAGGAGCTGTCTACTCTATGTCGATCGTTTATAATTGCTTTACGTGTCTGGTTGAGAGAGCCTTTAAATCAGAAAAGCTTCAATTAACATTATTGTTGCTCAACTCCTAATAGGTACACCAGTACTTAAAACTTAATATTATAAGTATTTATTAAAATTATACGATAAAGCATAATAATTTTTCACGTGATGCAAAACGTGATCTTTTTATCAATAATTTGACTCCGTTTAAGTCGTAGTTAAGACGGCTTTGATAAAATTCAATTGTAAGGATATAAAAAAGACAGGGTATAAGAAAACAAAGTTTGAAAATAAAAGAAATAATCGGTAGATTTAGAAATAATAACGATTATGTAAATTAAAATAAAGTACTTAGAAGTTGTCATCTTTTTCTATGTTATTTGGAAAAAAACGAGGCTTAAGGAAAAAGTTATAAGGGAAGAAAATATGCCTTATTGAGACGTAAAGTAAAGTCGACGATAAGACGATAGTAAAGTCTTTAAGTAACCTAGTTTTTAATAAACAGACATTTAGAAATGTCGTTTAAGTTAACAAAGCATTATTAAATATCAGCTAAAATGTATAAAAAAATTTTGGCAACCCTTTATATTAAATTAAATTAATTAAATTAAAAAAGTAGCTAGAAATAAGGAAGCAAGACTAGATGTAGTTTTTATATATTTTAAATTTGTATTAGAACTCATGACAATATAATAAGTAACTCTTCGTCCTAAGATATTTGACTCTTTATAATTACACCTCTATCCTCGACTCATCACTGAGTTATTTGCTTTCAGCAACAATTAGAATTTTCCGGCTCCGGATATTACGCCGCGCTGTGCTAAAAGCCAATGTAATACTCACACAAAGTATTCAGGCGAATAGTTTGTTTGCTATATTTATTAATGGGTATCCTATTTTTAGACCACATCTTGTAGACCAAAAACTTGTATTAAGTAGTTCATCTTAGCTTATTTTTGCTCGTCACACACTAATCTGTATTTACACAAAAACTCAAACTATCTTATCTTTCATAAGTTCTCTTCAACTTTTAAACGAAAACTTACTGCAGTAGGTTAGAAAACAAAACACTTCTTCTAATTGACATCACAACGCGTCACTTGTCTGGACTAACAACTACTGTTCTAAGAAAAGACATTTTAGTAACAAAAGCTTTTGTACTTTGTTTTTAAATATTTGAATAAAATAGTTTTTCATTTTGTCTTCATACAATAATATAAACCTTATCAATTTAAAAATAAAAAGTTTCTATAAGTACAACCTTCATTCAACTCTGTTTATATTCTACGTTAGATTTGACCCGTTTTACAACAAAGACTTTTAGATAGGAAAACTACTGAGATTTTAATGGTCGGCGGATGCATTAGCCGTGAAACCAAATGTCTGTAAAGCCAAAGAGATCTAAGCTTTTAAATGTAAGCTTGAAAGGATGAAACATAAAAGTGCGTAATATACGAGTACGTATAGTCAGTCTTTGGTAAAGTTCCAAATCAAATGGACCATATTTTATTTTATGATCTCGCGGTGCGATTAGCTATAACAATAAAATAATTGACGGTTGTCTTTGAAATGCATATACATATAACAATATTAGATTCAGCAATTAGTACATTATAGAAGAACTTCATGTCTCGAAATTTGCTTATTCAACATTTTATAGCATTTATACAATATTTTAATACAATATTGAGTACACTAGCCCCAATTGAAGTTCGGAAAAACTTTATGATTTTAGAAAATTTAATTTATAATCCAGTTCGAAACAGAATCTCCAAACTGAGATCAAGTCTCACTTTTAATTACGACTATTAAAGACAGGAGTGGCTTTAACAAGTGGATCGTAAGGATTGAAATTGTCAGATATCTATTTACCAACGTCTCTTTGTAGACCTAAGTGGATTGTGTAAACCGTAACGTATTTGACAAAGCGGCTACAAAGTATTTTTTCGATAATATTACTTTGTTATTAATGTTGATGTATTAATAATTAAACAAAATATATACTCGTAATTTGTAGATAAAATCAATATTTTATTTCTGTTTATACTCCTAGCTTAAGATAACATTATAGTATTTGTATATTCAAAATTTATCAGTTAAACAGGGAGCATATTGCGCTGCAGCATCATCGATCAATTTGAAAAATTCAGTGTGGCCAACGAAGAGAGTCGGGATCCTCGCGATCCATCACATTCTTTTCTATTTTCATGCTGAACCTCAATGATAAGCGACGGTTCGTCTAATGATACTGCATGGAATGCAATTTTGATTCAAACTGCATTTAATGTGTTAATAAATTTATTCTCTTTGTACAGCAAAACTGTAAACTTTTTTCTTTCAAATATTATTCTAGAATATAACGATGTATAAAACAAAAAATAAATATAAAACGTAAAAACAGTTTTCAGGTCATTTAAATGAATTCATTGCTGAAATAAATAAAATATTATTATTTATCATAAAACTTTAATAAAATATAAATTTTTATTGGCATAATCAAGTAAATACATGACACCGATGCAGGAACATGAACTAAACTAAACAATAAGACATGTGGCTTGTATTTAATTACTTGAACGTCGTCGTTTCTCGAGAACAATTAGCTTGCGTAGCGTGGTGTGTCTATCTATGGGTGTATATGTGTATTGTGTGTAAAAATTAAATAGTGAATGAATTTTATATATTTTATAACTTTTCGAATACTCCTATAAATGAATATAGTTTTGTTATAATTGTATAAAATAAATTAAATTCTCTATGACACTTTAAACACTTAAGTGTATAGAAATTTATATAATAAAAAAAAAATATTTTACATTATGCAGAAACTATATTTGCAGCAGAATATAAAAGGAATAAGAAGTGATGTATTTAATTATAAGAGGACCGCAGTTCTCGGAGCGCAAGTAGCTTATTGCAGGCTTTTGTATCGATGAGTAATCCTTTGTATGTTGGTCAATGAGTTCCTTACTCCATTATAGCAGATATTATAATTGTCAATAAATCTCAATTCCAAATATAAAACTATGTAATATTACGCTCTGAAATAATGACGTCAGTTATTTCATTGATTATGAATATTCTTACGATTTTTTTGTAACTATCTGCTGCAAGCAACTTTGTTCGCCTTTCTTCTACCCACTGTTTGTAGTCTCCCTCCCACCTGACTGATATGATCAACTATTTACAGTCGCCTACAAAATCTATTTTTTTAAATTATATTAAATATGGGGTTGACGCTTTAAAGTGTTGAGTTTTTTTGTTTATTATCAGACAATTTCATTTAGTGTAGATACAGTAAAATATAAAAAATAGCAATTAGTTCATATTGATTATTAGCTTATTAAAATACCAAATAAGATAGCTTAGTTTTTTTTCTGTATTAAACATTAGCTATTGACAGCGTGTTCATCTTTCCTCTCCCTATTCGCTTTTTCGAGTAAAATAAATTAGCTATCATCACTTAAGACTTATATATATATATATATATATATATATAGATTTTTAATTATGGAGGTATGAGGTGAAATTTCTGGAATAAAAATGCAAGTAATTTGGTCTAATGTAGGTTTATCAAATTTGTTTATCTCATATAAATTTGTTGTTATCTTCACGTCTAAAATACCGCAATGTTTGAAGTCGAAGGTTTTAGAGTAATGTCTGTTGCCAGTGATAACTTATGGATCTGAAAGGTAGTAGTTCAAACGAGGAGATCGACATAAGAACCAAGATCGCCGACCTAGCTCGAAGAATTGCGGGTCTGAAGTTGCAGTCGACGGGGCACATCGCTCATGCAATCGACGGCCGATGAGGCCAAACAGTTCTCAAGTCGATCTTTCGGGGAGGTCTATGCCTTGCAGTAAGCATCTATAAGCTGACAAGAAAAAGAAGAAAAATAAATCTTATAACGTCTTTTCTAAACCTCCTTGCATTACTAATGTTCCCAAGACTTGAATTGATAACTTGGTCTATCACTTTAACATATATGAAAAGATGATAATGACAAATTTATGGTCAGATCACAGAGGTTAAAATTATCTCTTTTAATTAATCATCAAATTGAAAGACCTATAATCATAGTTTTAACTCTAACATTTAAAATGTTTATGTTTATTATTATTAAATAAACGTTATTATAACATTCAAGAAGTTTTAGTTGATCGAAATGTGTGGAAATTAGGTTGTTGACTCATTTGCAGGTTGGATATTATAAGGTATACATTACGCATTGTTAAATTTTGTTTAAAAAGAACGACTGCTGAATTTCTGGCGGGCTCTTTTTAGTAGAGCAGCATTATGAGCGAGTGGTATCTTACTCACCGGCTGACTGCACAGACCTTTTTAATGTTATAATTTACGAATGGAAAGTAAGTGATAATGCCTAATTGAATAAAGAAAATTTAAAAATTATTATCATTAGATTTTTTTTAAAGAAAAAAATCCTATATGTTGATTCAAATTAGAAGTTAAAATGACTAACATGAAGCTAATATCTATCCAATTTTGCGCTAATCATAATAAACAACCTTCAACAATTTTAAATATTTATTTTAGTTCTATCACTAACTGATGCGGAAGCAGTTATTTAAAAACATAATTTTCAGATTTTGTGATATATTAGTATATAAAGAGATATATTGATTTAAACACCAATTTATCTAAACAATGTCAAACTCAAAAGTTCGCCAGTGACATAACAATAATATTTTATTTTATAAATCTCATTTTATTTTCGGTTAACGGCAACAAACAAGTGTTATCATATTTTAACTCCATTTACCATTCTTGGCAGAAAAAATATGTTTTACTTTATAAAATACTGAGCATTCTACTACTAAAATATTTAAAATATTATAAATAAAAATTTTAAATTTATTTGGAAAACTGTCTGTCAATCATTGATATTTAAAATATATATTTTTTTAAATGTTCAATACAGATATATCATGACCTATGAAAGGACATTTAGTCTGCCTATTTCTGTAGACTATTTTTAATTACCATTTATGGAGAGAAATGTGTGTGTCATATGGTGATTCTCACCAGAGATCATGATAAATGAGGATTTGTCATGTTCCTCAGTGCAGCAGTGCTTAAGTCATTAGTTAAATATAAAACACTAAGGATGAATAATTATTTTGTTAACCTTATATATTACATCCTTAAAACGTTTCGGACATAGAGATCTGAATCTTTATAATTACTCTTCTATCCCCGAAGCATTGGTAAATTATTTGCTTTAAGCAAAAATTAGAATTTGCCATCTCCGGATATTATGATGCGCTGTCCTCACAGTTTGCAAATTTATATTTCCTGTGCCTATTAATATATTCACTTAAAAAATATAACCAATTTTCACTTTATCATACTGCAATTGCACCTAAAATAATATTACAACAAAAAAATAAAAAAAAAAACAAAATGTATGACTAATTTAATGCAAATTAATTTATTTGTTTTTTTAAAGAAATTGTTCAAAAATTATAAACGGCTTTCTTTCTTTAATAATTAAAACCATATCTAAGTTTCAAACGAACTCTTTCCTCTTGAGTCCTCTTCTCAATGTAAAGGAAATATTACAGTAGTGTTAGACAACAAAACACTTCTTTTAATTGACATCACGACGCTTCACTTGTCCAGACTAACAACTATTGTACTGAAAAACCTTTAAAAGAGCTTTATCTTTGACGATGACTACATTATTAACATCATATTATTTGACAATCAATCTCTCTCCTGACTATTAGCAATATTCTTGTTTGTTTCATTTAGCTTTTCTCTACTTATAATAATCGATAATCATATCTCAACTAATTAATAATCAAAACATGTACAATAAATCAAAATTTTAATATTGGACAAATTGATAACTATTTTTCACAATATATTAAATACAATTGTTCACAAGTTATAAAAAGAAAGTCAAACTTAACGTTACAGTGGTGCGTAATGCTTATCAATACTAACTGGCCCTATGTTTATACCCTTGGGTAGATCAAACCCGTTTTACGACAAAGGCTTTCAGATAAGGAAACTGCAGATATTTTAATGCATCCCGTATTAGCCGTGACACGAAATGTTTGTAAAGCCAAAGAGATCTCTTTGCTTTTAAATGTAAACTGGAGAAAATAGAACATGAAATGCGTAATATTTTTCTATTTCTTTAAATAAATAAAAGATTGTTATACTTAGTACACAGTTGCAGTTAGCAATAGCAGTGAAACAATGTCAGCATTCGCGGGTATGAGTAAGACATTCCTAGTAATACACTTTTATAGTGACGTGAATCTATTCTGCCTTGGAAAAGATTAATGCTGACTCGTTTTTTCTCACCATTCTGATGTAAAGAAAATTTCTGTTCTGTTGAAAAATTCTGTTGAAAATTTTTTAATTATTTACATCTACTTACCGCTTATATACTTACCACTTATATACTTAACCCTTATGTACTTATCGCTAACATACTTACTCCTTATGTACTTACCGCTTATATGCTTACCGCTTATATACTTAACGCTTATATACTGAACACTTATGTAATTCCCGCTTATGTACTTAGCTCTTATATACTTACTGCTTATGTACTTTCCCATTATATACTTAACCCTTATGTACTTTCTGCTTACATACTCGTACTTCCTCCTTAAGTACTTGCAGCTTATATATTTACGTACCCCTTATGTAATTTTATGTGAGATGATAGAGCGATCAAAATGTTTTTTTGATAATATAAAAACTTTTGAGAGTGGACAAGATTTTTAAGATATATTAGAGATGTATGTATGTATATCATGGAATCAACAGTGCTTTAATTAGATATCGCAAAAAGAGTTTTTTACATAATAATTGAATAAACTTAGGTCTCAACTTAGGTCTCTAACTAAATTAGGCAATGGATAAATGGATAGTGTGTAGCAAGAGTTTTTCAAGGCAAAGAAAAAAATATTTAAAATAGGAGGCATCTTTTTTATTCGGACAAAAACTAAGAGAACGAATTAAATGTAATGAATCTAGTAATGCACTACAATAAACTATAATTGTAAGAATAAAATAGAAATAAGTTTTAATCGACTTACAATCGTTAAATACTGACGATTATTGACTTTGAAATTGTGAAAAAACATTTTTTTTCCTAATTCAGGTGTTGATTGTTCCGATTACCTATAACGTTTAAAATGTATCTATATTTCTTTAAATATTTTATTGGTTCGTTTCTATTTATGTGAATACTTTACTCGTGTATGTATATTATTATTATAATTATTTAAATGTTCTTATACTATTTGTCTGCAATACTAGAAATACATTTGATATATTACATGAAACAATTTTTTTTAATGCGATGTTTATAATGTAACAAGAATAACATTTGACATTTATTAGCTCCAATCAATTTACTCAACCGTTTTAAAACATAAAACACACCACAAATAATAATACGACAACGGGATATTCGTGACGTGAATTCAAACAGCAAGACGTGTGGTTGGTATTTAATTACATCGGGCTCGTTCTAACCCAAATATTTGATACCTTTGCTAAATAAATTATGAATGAATATCCGTATTCCACTTGAAGCGTTGTTGTCTATTTCTTTTATAAATATTATTTCAGAAGGAAGAGGAAAGGATCTATTATTATCAATAATACTAATTATATGTTATTTAGTAATAAATTAAAATTTTAATAAAAGCCAACCTAGTTTTAGCATAAACTACAATAAACAAATACAAGAAACTCAAAAAGGTATTTAATTACTAATGATGTCAGGTATTTTAAGTCGCAGTTGTAAGAGCGCAATTAGCTTAAGGCCTGTATTAACGAGAAATCACTAACATTGTTTTGTTAGAGATTTTACGGCATTAGATATCTTTGTCAGTTAATGAAACGGATTGTATCGCGACATAAAATATTTTATCTTTCCTTTTTACTTCCATTTAATACATCCAAAGGCTGGCAACGAATCTGCAAAATCTTAAATTTTCTGATGGTTATGACCACTACGACATCACATAACTTCAAGTGAAACATTTTGTCGTTTTTTCAAGATTTCACAAATTTAAATTTATAATTTAAATTAACTACATGGTTGTTTTACGTTGGTTATAAGTATAAGTAACTATGTATAATGATAATTATTGAGTTCCTGCAATTTTATTTCCTTTATAAAGGATTCAAATGGACAATATTATCGTCAACACATGATGTAAGAAAAAAATTCTGACTATATTTTTAATAAATATACATTAAAGAATATATCAACACAGTCTATAACCGCAACTTCTGGGATAACACCTCGGTCGCTGTACCACCTGATAATTTATGATAATTTTCCATTAGTATAGTTATAAAGTATTTTATTTTGTTCCCATAAATCAATAATACGATGTACACTTAACGAAATAAAATGATTATTATATTATTCGCGAATAAATTAAGTATGCTGTAAATCGTCTTACATTGCTTCCTTCCCTAGCCCTATTTCGATTCCTGAAACACGATAAGGGGTCAGTCTAGGCGGAACGAAAGCCCCATATTGTTTGTATGTGTTTTACAAATAGATATATTTTGACAAAATCTTGAACGATTGAGCCAAGTTACCAAAGGTTAGAATGCCTTGTAAAGGAACACCGTTGAGAGACATTAGACTGTAGAGACCATCGAAGTCACAGAAAGTTTTTATTCATTATGGTCACTAGTTCTTTTAGTTATCGCCTTTACTTTACGTTTGAGTGTGAAAGTCAGCCGACATCAGATATTATTCTATAACTCCATAAAAAACATTATTTTATCTACGAAACACAAACATTTGTTTTGGATACAATTACAATATCATAAAGTTGCTAAACAAATTTTTATAAAATGTGATGTATGATGTGTCGAATTTCATTTCATTGCCGAAAATTTATTTTTAAACTTTATTTGAAAAGTAGGTTTGTAGTAAACTAAAAATGTATATATTTTTATCAACAAACATTTCATTGAGATGATTTACAATTTAGGAGTGAATGAGTTGATTGGTTTTAAATTGTAGTTAAATTGTATATCTATTCATGTATTTAGAGTTTCACTATAAATACGTACAATTTAAAATATGCAACTAATAATAAAATTGTATTTTATTAAAATTACATAAAGGAGATTCAAGTTTATGCATTTGAATATTAATAAACGTATTTGTAAGCTCTAGAACTTGCAAAAAATCAAGGTACATACATTTAAGTATATCGTATATTAATGAAATGTACTAATGAAATCATAACCGCTCTATTTTTTATCTTCTCCTGTCATGAGTCAGTTTTTACCAAAAATCACAATTTTCAGGGGCTTACCGGATATGACTGCTCGCTACACCAAAACCACTTTCTGTTTATACAGACGATGAGATTATGATGTGTGTGTAACTACAAAATACATTTACTATTGCTTATTATTAACGTGTTATCGGAGAATGTTAATTAATGAAGTAATATACAAGTTAAATTTTTGACGACTTGGGATGCTCTAACCGGCAAATTTATATTTTGGAAAATAGTTTTAAGAACTTTCTAAAGTACAAAAATCCGTGCCCGCAGGGGGACACGCGTGGGTAGACCTCGTGTGTAACTCATTTAAAATATAACTCACTACTTAAGAATAATACATGATGCCGTTGTTTACATCAAAAATTTTCAAGCAAAAAGCGGTTTTAATTTTTTTTCTCGGAAAAGGTATCTTTTTTGGAAATACTTTTGGTACTTAAATTTAGAGTAAAAAATAACCTTTCTTTTAAAAATATTTGCGAGGAGGGAATGTTTACCAGAAAAAAGTTGCCGTGGTTTTACCTACCTAAAATTTACAAGCTAAAAGTGGTTTTTATTTTTTTTCTCGGAAACGGTACCTTTTACGGAAAAACTTTTGATACCTAAATTTAGAGTAAAAAATAACCTTTCTATTAAAAATACTTGTGATGCAAGAATGTTTACCAGAAAAAAGTTATGATTTTTTTTCCAAAAATTTTCGGTTTTTTTACCCCCACCCCTAAGTTATTGAAGTTAGGTTTTCGGTTTATCTACATTAGTTATAGGTATTTATCAAAGACATCATATAATATGAACGCGATTGATCTCCTTTGTATAGGGACAAAGTTATGGTCGAAAAACTGAAATCAAAAAAAGTGAGGTCCTAGCGCCCCCTGTGACCAGATTTCTCTGGTTAACGAACTTGACCTTCATTTTTGGATGGTTGATTTTTGTGCAAGGTTTGAAAGTGATCCGATTGAAACTGCGACCGCTATCGTGCTGACAAAAGTCGAATCTGGACGCACGCACGCATAAATATATATATATATATATATATAAACTTTTTGACCAATGGTCATTTCGGACTCAGGCGGTCATAAGAAGACCTCCTGTGAAGAAATTTTTCCAAAATTCGAAAGTAGGGGACAAATGAATGGGCAGACCGAATTCTTCGAGGTCTACCCAAAAATATTACCAAATAAACATGAATATGAATATTAAACAGATAATTGAAAAAACTGAAGACACGGTCAAGTTTATTGAGCGAAGCGAACGGAGTGAGCGGAGCGTTTTACTGGAGACTTTTTACATTCTTTGTCACGAATTGGCTCGAAAACTACTTAACGGAAAATTATGAAACTTTGCAATCAAAAAGACACACATTAGGTGATGGTTCTTATACAAAAAAATTTGAAAAATGTCCTCAAAAAAAAAATATTTTTTTTAATATCATGTAAAAAAACTGATATCCCATTGAAGTTAATGGGAAACGATGAGTCAATACACTGGGCTCGCTTCGCTCAATATGCAAACGGCACCCAAGATTTCGCGAGCGCAGCGAGTCGAAATTGAGGGTTTGTTGGCGCCCCTAGTATCTTCTGCTATTATTATAACTTGGTATGTGAATAGACAATATTTACTTCATTATTTACCTGTTTAATATATAATAAAAAAATAATAATTAAATAATCATATTATACAAATTATAATTATTTTAATCGTATGAAGACACAAGTTCGTTTTTAACAATATAGCAAAAAGTTTCTTCAAAATCAACCTTGTTGTTGATTCTTCAACTAAAAAGCTAATATAATAACTAAAATGAATGATGCAATACGCAAAAATATGTTCTATCCTCTACGCATTATTTTCAAAACTATATTCATTGCTTCTTCAAAACAAAACTGTAAATACGAACGAACTTACTTGCTTACTTTTACGATACACATTCAAATCAAACAGCTAAATAGTTTTGCAATAATGTTTAAACTTCGTCGCAAAAACTAAAGATTATTTCAACATTTGTAACTGTGTATATATATATATTGTCTCTTTGTATCGTCATAGTTTCTAAACAGATAAACCAATTTGAGTGCGGTTGTTTTGAATTGAATGCCTTGTCTGTCGAAACGGTTCTAAGTTTGTTCCAAATAAAAGCAATAATTTCCAAGATATTCAGCCCTCTGATCAGTTGATCTGTATCTGATGCAGTATTGCCTAATTATTAATATATATGTCAAAAATAAATACTTGCAATTTCTTAATAATATTATATAGTTGGCCCTAAATAAAATTGTGTTTAAATCAGCTTACGTTTGTTAACTAGGGACGACGGTAAGCTTTGAAGTTGTGAGGTCTCCGTGATAAACAACGTCTCTTTGTGGAAGGGCCTAAGTGGATTTGAGTGAGCCGTATCAAGCCGTAATAGATTTCGCATTTGTCAAAACAGGGCTTATAAAATCAATATATGTTCAGGCTTATCGTTTTCATATTATTTTATGATTAAGCGTAATGTTTTTATAATGAGACATAAAAATAGGTTTGATCAAAAGACAATGCGATTTAGAAAACAGAATCCTTATTATGTTTAAAAAATGGTATTAAAAAATCTTAAGATACTTAAATCTTAAGACATTACAAGATTCTTTTGTGTGTCTAGTTAAATAATCAGAGTCAATATAATTATATAACATTTGTTACATCTTCCATATTTTGTATATATCTTTAAAAAAATTTAAGTCCTTACTAATAATAGTATCGTTCAGGGTAGATTTTTAATTCATAAGTACAGTTCCATAAAGAAACGCAAACCAGTACATTGTTAATTTAAATACTTTTAATTTTACTTAATTTAGATTATGACTAATATTTACTATTCTGCAGGATGACTACATAATCAAAGATCGTGACATGATTGGAGTCAAATTAGTTTTTCCGAACAATGTCACTGCTTCCTGACAATGTAATTTATTTGCATGTAATGTACAATGTACAATACAATGTACAATGTAATGTATTTATTTTCAGTTTTATTTAATACACAAATAACACAAACAGGGTTCAGTTGTATAAGTATTACGTTTAGGTAATAGAAAATTTGTTAAGTTATTTAAATTAGTAAAATTGTACTTTATATTCTAAAATTATAAAGGGAATTTACAAGCGCAGTGTGCACAATGCAAGTTTAAATGAGAAAACTTTGACTTTATTGCAAAATTTTTCAGTACATAAATACTATTCAGTTCGATTGAAGTAAAACTCTTTTTCACGCCTGTGTAGGTCATTGACATTCAGCCCACACATATCATGGGTTAAGCAGTACGTGATGTGTGACGTTGTTGAAAACGATTCTGAATACGGACAATCCTGATTAAAAAACTTTCCTTTTATCAACCGCCGAGTAATAAAAATTCGTTATTACAATGATGCAAGCAAATTTCATATTAAAAACGAAATAATCTAACATCCATTGCTCTGAGAAAAGACATAATTAATATACATTTATAGTCATTAATAACTCTTATAGTTTTAAAAAAATTGCTCTTTATTTTGTCATTATACAATATCATAAACCTATTCAATTTAGAAGTAAATAGTGTCTATAAGTACAACCTTCTCCCCTGTTTATATCCTTGGTTAGATTAGAGCCGTTTTACGACAAAGGCTTTTAGATAAGAAAACTACTGAGATTTTAATGGTTGGCAGATGTATTAGCCCTGAAACGAAATTTCTGTAAAGCGAAATAGAGATCTCAGCTTTTAAATGTAAGCTTAAAAGGAAGAAACATAAAAGTACGCAATACCTAAAGTCTTTCTTTGATGCAGTTCCAAATCAAATCGACTAAATTTTAATTCATGATCTCGAGGTTAGATTAGCTATAACAAAAAAGTTATTGTCACTGAAATGCATATAAATATTAAATATTAGGTTCAGAAACTACTAAATTATACGAGCAGTCCATGTCTAGAAATGAGCTTATTCATTTTATTTTATTTGTATTTTTATGTTATAAATATATAAAAAATATTAAATAAAAATTAAAATGTTATGTAATATTTATTATGCTGTAAAAAGTTTAAGAAATATTGTTAAAATTACAATCTGTTAACCAATTTAAACACAACAACCTTGGGGCGTAGAGAGCTAATATTTTGTAAAGGTGTTTATTTAGAAACTTTACAAAAAATAAGCTTTGACTTTAAGAAAACTTATTTGCTTAAAAGTATTATAAGAATTTTAATAAGAGTCAATTTTTAAGGTTATTCGATGATATTTTGCATTCAAATAATTTATTTGTAACTAGTTATTGTCGGTAATTTTATGTCTTTCCTTTTCATCTCATCTAATTAAAATTAGAAACCATCTACCTCACCTGATAATAATCACCCACAATATCTATACAGAGAATATTTTTTAATTTTATTTTTATTAAAGCCAAAACAGTGCTTAATTTCATAAAAATCTGTCCGTCCATTTTTATCCCAGTTGCCATTCTTTTTAATGACACAATCATATGTTTCCACTTTGTTTGGTTCTCATACATTTATAAAGAAGTCCATTTATTTTCTAAAATGGGGTCGGCGTCTTAAAGCTATTGTATTTTCTTTTGTTTTTCATTAGTTTAGTTTCATATAGTATAAGTACATTATAATATAATAAAATAGCTATGAATACTAACAGTTTATTAAAACAGTTAAAAAAATCTAATATATATAGATACCTTATTAAAACAAGGCTTTTTTTGTTATATTAAATACCAGCTATTGATAGCGATTTGAGCTTTCCTCCCCCCACTTCTTATCTTAACTAAAATAAGTAATTTATCATCACTCAAAATGTATGCATTTTTATATTATTTTAATAATTGTCTATTGACAGTATACGGTTTTTTTAACATAATAATAATACAACTAACTTTGTCTAGTGTACGTTTAATAAATTTGTTTGAATCTTATAACTTATTGAACGTCTTTTCGAAACCTACTTGTTATTTGTATTGTTATTTGTATTGATAATGTGTTTTGTCACTATAACATATACATATCAAGAAATAATAGTGACGAATTTAAGTTCAGATCACAATGGTGAAAAATTTTGTCAATTTCTCTCTATTAACTATCGAATTGAGAAGACCAAATTTACTGGCAGACCGACAACAACGTTGCGCAAAACGTGCTTAAGGTAGACTCCACTAATTATAATTCAAATAATATATATATTAAAGTTTTAAAATTTTTGTTACATGAATTTAATAACATTTTTAAGCCAAAAACGATAACAAAATACTTAAAACGTAAATTTAGTGTTTAGGCAACTGTGGACAAATATCCAGAAGTAGAGAAAAATTTTAGAATTTATATCGTGAAAGGCAATTAAATTGTTATCCGGTATTCTTGACTACAGTTACGAATTTCTCCAAAATATTTAAGAACGTTTGCATATAAACGAACTAATTAAATAAAAGCAACTTGGGATGTTATATCTAGTGTTACTGGGAGAACTAAGGCTTCTATTTGAAATTCCTTTGATTAAAAGCGATGAAAGACTAGAACTCGGAAGTTATAAGCCTATCTTAGATTTAACGACCTTAAGTAAGATTTTTGTAAAAAATATTCTAAACCAAATAACAAAATTTGTTTCTAGCAATAAAATCATGCATAGTATACAAAATGGTTTTACCAAAGGTAAACCAACAACTGCCATGGATGTAACGATTCTTAAGCACATTTACGACGCATGCAAGAAAGCGTGGAATGCAAAATGCCTTTGACTGCGTAGATCATCAAACACAACATACATAGTAATATGTAAACTTCTTCACTATGGTGTGCGTTGTGCAGCGCTTCATCTTATTGACTCTTACCTAAATCAAAGAGTCTAGACAATTAATGTAGCTAATTTTAAATCGGCTGGTTCTCATCTAAAGATGAGTGTCCCACAAGGATCTATTCTTGGCAGCTTTTTATTTTCACTTTATGTTAATGACTTGCCCTTTTGCGTAAAAGATCTATGTGATATTGTACTTTTTGCTAATGACACTGCTTATTTTAAAAGCTGAGCGTGAAAGAAGTAATAATGACGAAGTAAACAGTACTATGACATGTTTTTTTTATTGGTTCAACATTAAATAATAATTATTTCAAAAACAGTGACAGATAACGCTTAACACTTAAATTTTATCTTCAAAAAGTTCAGTGTACGCATATATAACAAAATTCCACAAGATATCTTTAACCTTCGTTTTCTTAGCTTTTATCTAAAATTAAAAATGTATTATTATAAGATTCATTTATCTTAATATTGCCTTCAACAATTTTTAGATGATCATAACGTGTTACTTGTAAAAAGAGAGTTTTTTATGAAGAAAAGCATTCTATATATTGACTTAAATAACAAGTTAGCACCAATAATACCAAACTAATATCCATTCAATTTTGCTAAGCAGAATAACAAACTGACAACAACTCGAAATCATTATTTTATTCCTATCACTAACTGATG
The DNA here is from genome assembly GCA_918358695.1 of Melinaea menophilus ssp. n. AW-2005. Classification (NCBI taxonomy): domain Eukaryota; kingdom Metazoa; phylum Arthropoda; class Insecta; order Lepidoptera; family Nymphalidae; genus Melinaea; species Melinaea menophilus. The sequence continues at coordinate 10,532,880 of OU911049.1, forward strand.
TGAAAAGAGTTATAAAAAAATCTATAATTAGTCGACTTTGTGATAAATTATAATAAACATAGATATATTGTTTTAAACAACAATATATACACACAATGTCTAACTCAAGAAGTGGCATTACAATTATATTTTATTTGATAAAAATCATTTTATTTTTATTCACCGACCAAAAAACACAGTGTTATCATATTTCTACGCCATTTGCCATTCTTGGCAGAAAATTATGTGCAAAACGAATATTTTATTTTGCTTTATGAAAATTTGATCATTCCCCTACTACTATATAAATAGTATTATAAATAATAAATAGAAAAAAATATTTTTTTAGAAAATCTGTCGGTCAACCGTTTGGATATTTGAAATATATTTGTACACTGTACAACACAGATATATCAGACCGTGTAAAACTACTGCCTCATTGTTTTTTGAATGCTTTGCTTTTCTATTTCCTATTTTTCGGAGATTTGGACTAGTTTTAGTGACCCTTTGTGGAGACAGATCTGTGTGACCAGAGAACATAAATCTGCTGCTTTAGTCATTAGTTAAATATAAATGACAATTGACGCAAGCGTTTATATATTAACCTTATACCTTATCCTTAAAACGTTTCGGATATAGAGATCAGACCCTTTATAATTACTCCTCTATCCCCGACTCAGTGAGTTGTTTGCTTTTAGCAACAATTACAATTTTCTACCTCCTGCCGGATATTATGCTGCGCTGTACACAGTTTGTAGACTTATGTGTCTTATGGTTATTAGTATTTTTATATTAGAAATATAAATTACAAAATAATTTGCAGAGAAAATCATGTTATAACAAAGAATTTTAAAAAAACTAAAGTATGAATAATTTAACGCATACGAAAGAAATTGTTGAAAAATTATATAAGGCTTTATTTTCTATAACATTTACAAACACATTTAAATTTCAAACGAAATCTTCTGTCTTGAGCCCTCTTTCCCATTAAACGAAAACTTACTTCAGTTATGTTAGACAACAAAACACTTCTTCTAATTGACATCATGACGCTTCACTTGTCCGGACTAACAACTATTGTTCTGAATAAAAATTAAAAGAGCTTTATCTCAGAGGAGGATTAAATAATATCCAACGCAAACCGTGTATCTTATTAACATCATATTATTTGACAATATTATTTAATGATATAAATGTAATTATAAAATAATTATTGTAATAAAGTAAAAATAAATAAACATAAAATAATAAACATAATAAACATTTATTGTAATTATTTAGATACGAAATGGATATGGAAAGGCGTATTGATGCCGGTAACAGAGTCAACGGTGCTTTGACTGCATTGTTGAGACGGCAAAACGTCAGCATAGCTGCACGTTTGGCTGTACACAATGCAGTTTTGATACCGACGCTGTTATACGGCAGCCAAACGTGGGTAACACAGAAGAAGAATGTAAGAAAGATGAATGCTGTGGAGATGCGATCTCTTCGCAGAATATGCGGAGTCAGTCTAGCTGATCGAATCCGCAATGAAGAGATCCACATGGCAGGTACTAGCGAAAATGTTACGATGAGAATGAAGAAGAACCTGCTCAGGTGGTTTGGGCACGTCGAACGAATGAGTGATGAAAGAATGGTAAAAAAGATTTATATAGGAAAAATGAGCGGTAAGAGAGACAGGGGGAGACCTCGAGTGACCTTCGAAAACACAGTATCTATGATACTGGAGGAAGGTCACGTAAAAAGCATGAGGACCCCCCGGAGGGCATGTATGAAGAGGTTGATGTCTGTGGCCGAGGCGAAAGAGGTATGCGTAGCGTTTGGCGCTCCGTCGTCTCTGGCTACCCCGCAAGGGATATGGCGTGAAGCTAAATAAATATATATATTTAATGATATTGTTAATATTTATTTATATTATAATCATATCTTAACCACAGTATTTAATAAACACAACATACCTTATAAACCTAATTGAAACCTTCAACAATTTGTTAATTATTTTTCACAATGTAATAATTATGATTGCTCAAAAGTAATAAGGAATTATTTAATATTAATAAGCACTTAATCCTTAAGTTTAAAGTGTTGAGAAATGCTTATCAATACTAACTGATCCTCTGTTTATACCCTTGGGTAGATCAGGCCCGTTTTACGACAAAGGCAGATAAGGAAACTACAGAGATTTTAATGCATCCCGCATTTGCCATGAACTGAAATGTCTGTAATGCCAAAGCGATCTCTTGGCTTTAAAATGTAAGCTGCAGAGAATAGAATATGAAATGCGTAATGTTTTTCTGTTTAATTAAATAAAAAACCATTTTTGTTTTTTGTTTCAACCATGATTGTTTAATTAAATAGAAGTTAATTAAATACAATAGATGAAAATCATCATTAACATCAAATGGCATTTGATGTTAATAATTAAAAATAATTACCCCTATTATATGCATTTCATTGCATTGCATGCATTATGTCTTATTATTCTATGGTGTGTTAGCGGTTAATACGAGCCATGCTCGAGGATAAATTACTTGTAACAAATAATTTTTAAAAACCCGAATAAATATAAAGACTTTTCCGAACACTATTCGAATCCCTGATCAGAAACAATTATTCACGTGCATTTTAGCCAGTAGATCAGTGAGATAACTACAATATCATCTTACAGCGACAACAATAATATGACATTTTTAACACTAATACACCGTAGCAATGAAACAATGTCGGCCATCGTGGGTATGGCACACATTCTTAGTGATACACTTTTATAGTGACGTGAACCTATTCACCCTCGGACAATATGCTGACTCGTTTCTTTGGCCATTATAATGAAAGGGATAACGTTCTGTTAAAAAAAATGACTCACTACTTATTATTACGTAAGAATAGGTAATATATTTACCATAATATAGATCTAGCTTCATCGAAAAAGGAAACAAACCACTTTTACTTCTAAATCGATAAAATATTGTTATTCTGGAAATGCTAATTTATATATTTAAAATAAAAGTATTATAAGGTATACAATAAAAAAATATAGTATGTTTAAAGTTAAAGGCCGGGGGTTAAATGATAATATAACAATATAATAAGACAGTTGCATATTGTTATCATTTAATTTCCGAATAAAAAATTATTACCGTTATGATTTAAATACATTCAGAAATTTACACTTTTTAAGACTACCAATTCCTCGATTGTTTTTTATAATTAAACATTCAATTAGCTAAGCAAGGCGAATTTTGTGGAGATAGAGTATTTAATAGTTTTGTAAAATAAATTAGTGAATGGATATCCGTATTCAATTTGAAGCGTTGTTGTCTATTTTTTTTATAAATTTTATTTCAGGAGGGATGGGAAAGGTTATATTATTATCAATAATAATAATATCATTTTGTTTGGTAAAAAAAATAAATTATAATTCAAATTCAAATTGAAAGTAAACCTTGTTTTATCATAAATTACAATAAATAAATACTAGGAACTCAAAAAGGTATTTAATTGCTAAAGACGTCAGGTATTTTAAGTAGCAGTTGTTAGAGCACAATTAGCTTAAGGCTTTGTATCAACGAGAGATCGCTAACATTGTTTTGTTAGAGTTTTTACAGCATCAGATATCTTTGTCAGTTGATGAAACGATTTGTATAGCGATATAAAATATTTTATATTTTACTATCCAAATGGTGAATGAATCTCAAACTTCTTATATTTGCTGATGATAGTGACATCAATTATCTTCCATTGGTAGATTTGGTTGTATGTTTTTGCTTTCATTAAATTAAAACTACAATTCAAATAAATGTATATCATCTTTGATAATCATTCCCCTTTTGCAAAATTTAATTCTTTTATTAAACCACATTACAAAAATACCTCGTTCGACAGGGTCGATCGTGTTAGGTAGATTCCCGTCGGTCGGATCGACAAAGAAAAACTAGCCAGCAGTATTCTACTGCTCATTACGAGTCTTATGACGGGTCACTCTGCATATATTGGGTGGGTGGGGAACCACCCCCCACCCCTATTTCCCAAACGGGGGGTTTCCGACTGCAAAATTTTGCCTTCTTCTGTGACTTTTTTCGGTTTTTAACTTTTAACCGCCCCAGCCCTCCAACCCCCCGACCGATTTCCCCCGTTCAAGAACTTAACCTTCATTTTGTCCTTAAAAATGTGTATACCAAGTTTGAAAATCCTCCGTCAATATTTGCGACCTGTAGCGTGTCCCAAAGGTTTGCACTTTCACCCCCCCTCCCAACGCTCCCTTTCACTTTTTCCAAAAAAACGAGATGCTACGTTTGTCCTACTAATTTATCCTATCGACCTGTGAAGTCAGATTTTGCTTACGATGAATTTGGACTGATAGATCATATTTACATATATATATATAGAGGGATATATAAATATTTTTTTTCGACGGATTCTCAATCTCCAGTTCATAAACGGCGTAGCGCGCCTACTCTGGGGTCTGGGTCCCGTCATCGCATCGATTGCAATAGGTAGATTCATCTATGGAATCTACCTAAAAATAAAATGTATAATGTATAGTGTTAACATGTTCAGAAAGATTTTTTCTTAATCATATTTCAATAAATATAGACCGATAAATACAAATTACGGTCAGGGCTGAGATGTACAATCAAACTGATAACAAATTATGTTCATTTTCCATTACTATAGTTACAAAGGTTTTTTGTCCCATAAAGTAATATTAGCATGAGTACTAAACAAAATAAAATTAATATAATATTCGGAGATAAATTAAATATGGTTAATTAACCATTCTCAATGATTTAATCAATCGCTAAAAATTAATTTATTATCACTGGTTTGTTTTATTGTCCTTTATATTATTTTTGTAACGTCTATTAATATATTTTGTATTTAATATTTATATAATATTGAAATGTGCACTTTTTTTTTAGTAATGTGAGTAATATTGAAATGTTTAAAATTAATATAATATAATAATAGATACCTGAAGAGTTTATGGATTCAAGTACTGATTGTCTTGTTTCCATATTGTAATTAATACAATAAAATGATGACAATAATTATAATTATTTAGCTAATTGATATTTGAAATTAATAATATATACACAAAAGTGCACATGTTTATTATATATAGTATATACACATATTGTCAACTTGCACTTATCCCGAATACGTAAGGTTGGTAACTGTGTCAGTTTCTTACACGCTCTTCAACCATACTCCCTCTCAGTAGAGACTTGTATGTTGCCATATAATTTTTCAGGCACTCCTTCGATGTCTTCTTCGTTTACCCTCTTTTCTTATAACTAACGATATTTATATTTTAGACTTTTCTCCTTCCACATTTTGCCATCTGACAAAGGATTACTTCTCATTTTTTCTACCGCTAGTACTACTTTCATTGATTCCATTTGTAGCCCAGTATTTCGTTCCCAGAAAACGGGAAGGAGTTTTTAAAAATTCTGTATATTTTGACAAAATCTTAAACGATTAAACCAAAAAACCACAGATCAGAGCACACTTGTGAAGGAGCCATGTTGTAGGACATTAAATTGGATACACCGTCGAAATCTCATATAATGTATTTAATTCATACTGCTGATGTTCAGACCAACACTTTCCAAGCTTTTTTCAAGTATCCTATAGACGTTAAAAAACTCTTGCCCTCATGCCACATTTCTTAGTTTTTTTTTCAAATTGGTCCCTAGTTTCCTTAGTCATCGTCCCTACTTACTTTTAAATCCAACAAAAATTGGATATAATATAAAACTAGTTTTCCGACAGTTTCTTTATACACTCATATATATACAACAAAATAGTAACGATACAAAATCACTTAATATAAATTTTGAAAAAAGTAAAAACCTGTGCCGTAGTACTCAATGAAATAACTTACAGTGAAATAGTAACGAGTCAGAATCTCTACAATCTGAAAATGACTTCAAGGGGGAAGCGTAAAAAAATATATTAACTATAATTAAAGTTATATAAGTTAAATAACCAAGTTCATTGGATATATTTAATATAATTTGGGCTAGTGTTGGCTTATTATTAAAATCAACGTATAGAAATCCTATTCACCGCTTTTCACTTTTTTAGTTGACTTATTTTTTAAATTATAGTTAAGTTTAGTTCTATATCCATTATCTTTTCCATACTTCAAGTTATATTTTAATTACGTGTTATTCTTACTATGCGACTTCTAATACTATCGTATTTAAAATTATTATTACACAAGGAAGACCAATTTTTTTGTAAGAATAGATCGATTAGCTTCAGAACTAAGTAATAAGTAATCTTACTTTTACGATATACATTCAAATCAAACACTTCATAGTATTGCGTAACTTAACTTAACGTGCTTAACCTTCGACGTAAAAACTAAAGATTATAATTTTCAATTTTGTAACTGTGTATATATGTTATTGTGTCTGTCTGTAACGTCATATTTTCTAAACAGGTTAAACAATTTGAGTGCGATTATTTTAAATCAAAAGCCTTGTCTATTAAAGTGGTTCTAAGTTTGTTGGAAATAAAAGCAGTCATATCCAAGATATTAAGCCATCATTAGAATAGTAACATTATCTGACGCAATATTGTCAATCTTTTCTTAATAATTATTTGTATATATGTGAATAATAAAAACTTGCACTTGACCCCAAATAAAATTGCGTTTAAATCAGCTTACATTTGTTAACTAGGGACGACGGTAAGCTTTGAAGTTGTGAGGTCTCCGTGATAAACAACATCTCTTTGTGGAAGGGCCTAAGTGGATTTGAGTGAGCCGTATCAAGCCGTAATAGATTTCGCATTTGTCAAAACAGGGCTTATAAAATCAATTTATGTTCAGGCTTATCGTTTTTATATTATTTTATGATTAAGCGTAATGTTTTTATAACGAAACGTTAAAATAAGATACTTAAACGTCAGTATGATCATGCAATTTTTAACATCTGACAAGATACTTTGTATACATAATATAAAATTTGTAAGTAAAGTCCTCAATAATAATACTGTCGTTCCCGGCAAACATTTTATTTACAAATAGACTTCCATAAAGAAAACTAAAACAGAATATATATTGCAGAATGAGTACAAAATCAAAGGACGTCGCTTAGATAATAATAAGAGACCATCCTTTCCATGACAAATAATAACTTCTAACACTATATTGACAATAAAGCTATATTTCAGACATCTGGAAATGAACGATGTCTAATATATTTTTAATTTAGCTTAGCTTATTATTTTGGGTAGACCTCGAAGAATTCGGTCTGCCCATTCATTTGTCCCCTACTTTCGAATTTTGGAAAAATTTCTTCACAGGAGGTCTTGTTATGGCCCCCTGAGTCCGAAATGACCATTGGTCAAAAAGTTTATATATATATATATATATATATATATGCGTGCGTGCGTCCAGATGCGACTTTTGTCAGCACGATAGCGGCCGCAGTTTTGATCGGATCGCTTTCAAACTTTGCACAAAAATCAACCATCCAAAAATGAAGGTCAAGTTCGTTAACCAGAGAAATCCGGACACAGGAGGCGCTAGAACCTCACTTTTTCTGATTTCAGTTTTTCGACCATAACTTTTTCCCTATACAAAGAAGATCAATCGCGTTCATATTATATGATGTCTTTGATGAATACCTATAACTAATGTAGATAAACCGAAAACCTAACTTCAATAACTTAGGGGTGGGGGTAAAAAAACCGAAAATTTTTGGAAAAAAAATCATAACTTTTTTCTGGTAAACATTCTCACAACACAAGTATTTTTAATAGAAAGGTTATTTTTTACTTTAAATTTAAGTATCAGAAGTTTGGCCCGTAAAAGGTACCGTTTCCGAGAAAAAAAATAAAAACCACTTTTAGCTTGAAAATTTAAGGTAGGTAAAACCACGTCAACTTTTTTCTGGTAACATTCCCTCGTCTCAAATATTTTTAATAGAAAGGTTATTTTTTACTCTAAATTTAAGTACCAAAAGTATTTCCAAAAAAGATACCTTTTCCGAGAAAAAAAATTAAAACCGCTTTTTGTAGAAAATGTTGGATGTAAACAACGGCATCATGTATTATTCTTAGGTAGTGAGTTATATTTAAAACGAGTTACACACGAGGTCTACCCACGCGTGTCCCCCTGCGGGCACGGATTTTTTTATCTTTATATCTATACTTTCTGTTTGTTTTGTTAGATATTATATAGAAATGTATCAAATTGAGAAAAGCTATTTTATTAATATTCTATAATATATATTAATTGGAGACATTTTTATTTTTTCTAGCAATTTACTGGTCTCCTGATATAGTTGTAAAAGCCAATATACTCGCCGAGATGTAAATATAATAAAATATAATATCTGTCTTGGCGTAAACATAGTTATTTTTTGACATTACAAAGCTAACAAATTAGCTATAACTCTGCCAAACTAAGACGCCTTAAGAGCTCTAACTTGTTCATAAAATCAAGTCAAGAAAAATAAATATTATATAAGACAATTGTAACATTTTTTTTGCAACAAACAATATATAACCATTTTATATTAATAAAGTGAATAATGATTTAATTGATAATACAAATACAGAAGTTTTTAATATGAAAATAACATAAACTGAATTGCATTAAATACGTGAAGGACTGTATCAATATGACTGCCGGTAATGAATCAACAATCAACATGATTTTATTAATTTAAACCCTGTTTAATACAACATTGTTGAACACTAAAAATTTCATTAAAACAGTTATCGGGGTGACTACATCGGAAAGACCTTCCTTTATCCAATATATCTCTATAATTATTTCTTATAATTTATAACTTAATTAGCCTTATAAATATACTAATCATATTCCCCGCATCCCTGATCATACAATTATAATATAATCCTTCATACGGATCTTACCACTACTACGAATACCTTGTGTAGGATTTACTAAAATTTTAATAATATTAGGCTTATTCATCATTCATTATTATATTAGCAAACATATTTCTCAGCAACTCCAGTATTGGATACATAACTAGGCCTAAGACTGGCAGAATTCTAAACTATTAAGTATTTGCGAAGAAATTGACACAATTTAGGTATCGTTAATAATATTTTTGTATATGTGCTGTTCCAGAATTTCGATCTACATTCTTTTCAGTTCAAAATTAATTTATTCTTGACATCTTTAACCTATAACAATTACTATTACACCTCAATGAACATATTTATATACATTTTAATTATATTCATAATTTCTTTGTTGTAATTACTTACTTAACATAATGTTAAATATAATAGAGAGAAAAGATTCTGACGACATGATAAGCTGCTCACTTTTTAAAGTTGTTTTAAAAGACCAATTATCGTTGGTTATTATGTTACCTTGCTGACATCTCAGAGTGTGCTCTGAACTTTGACATGCACAACATAATATTTGATAATTTGCCTAAACGTAAGAATAAAAAGTCTAATTATTTTAAACACTTTGTACGTACACTGTTAAAGCATATAACAATATTATGTTATGTTGATTTTAATTATATATTGGTGATTTATTGTTTTATTGTTAGAATTACTTCATAAAACAAAAAGATTTACTTTAACGATGACGTGAGATTTTTTGAAATTATATTGATATCCTGCCTTAATATTTTTTTTTATTAATTTCAATTCATGTTCGATCCAATCACTTTTCCATTTATAGTACTTCTCCACTTGTTATAAATAAATCACTTATTGACTGTATAGATTTTTATTTAATAATATAACACAAAGAAGCTTTAATTGTATGATTATTACTAATAGATAGCTAGCAAATTTGTAAAGTCAACTGTATTAGTAAAGGTGTGGAAACCGTGCAACTAGTGCCTTACAATTCACAAGTGCAATGTATGCATTACATGCTTAAAATGAAAAAACTTTGACTTTATTGCAAAATCTTTCAATACGTTCGTACTATTCAGTTCGATTGAAGTTTAACTCTTTTTCACGCTCGTGTAGGTCATTGACATTCAGCCCACACACATTGTGGGTTAAGCAGTACGTGATGTGTGACGTTGTTGAAAACGATTCAGAATAGGGACAATCCTGATTGAAAAACTTTGCTTATATCAACCGCCGGGGTATAAAAGTCCTTTATTACAATGATGCAAGCAAGTTTAATAATAAAGAAGAAATAAACTAACCCTATCCTGTTTACATTAGATCCATCTACACTTATTGTAAAAAAAATAACTTTCCTTTGTTTGTAAGTTTGTTGGTAAACCGATATTAAAAATTCTGTCACCTGTCGGAAGCTAAATGATCAGCGTAACTATACTACTATTTATCCTAATAGTCCCACGAGCTAGGCACGAAGACACTAACATTTTTTGAGGCTAAATTACAATAAAAGTACAAATGTACGTACTTTGTATAAACTTCAGTTTTATTACTCGAAGCACGGAAGAAGAAAGAGCTGGTAAATACTAATTATCTAATAAACAATACTCAAAATTTAAAAATATATTTATACTTAAATGGTCATACATCGGACAATCATAGACAACAAAGAAATGTAACAGACCCTGGATTCGCGAGACGACACAAATTATATTCCTTTCAAAAAAATGAATCATCACAAACTTATTATAGTCAGTTATTTCATGATGTGTAACAGACTCGTCTAACATTGGACACGCTCTGACAAGTTCGTATAAACACAATCCCGCAGGTATTAAGTTCCCTGCCGTCATGAAATGGAATAAAGTAGTAACAATATTAATTATTGTTTCTCGTATTTATAATCCACTGACCCAAAACAATATTAAAAATTTTAATAAATCATAAAGTTTATCTATACTTATAATAAATCTGTAGAGAGGTCAATTCTGTACATGAAATATATTTACAAAATAAGTAGCAGGGGGTGATTAGTGTTCGATACTGATGCCAAAAATGCAGTTAAAAAAATTTTTGTCTGTCTGTCTGTCTGTCTGTTTGTATGTTATTTATAGAAAAAAAAACTACTCGACGGATTTTAACGAAACTTAGTACAATTATTCTTTATACTCCTGGGAAGGTAATAGTATACTTTTCATCACACTACAATGAATAGGAGCAGAGCAGTGAAAGGAAATGTTGAGAAAATGGGAGAAGTTGCTTGATTTTTTAAGCTTCCGTCACGTGTGCAGCCTTAATGGTTAGAGCTACATAGAAACTATGTATAACGGAAATATTCTACATAAAAATACACGAAAAATATTCCAAGACAGCATATATCTACCTTTTATAGTTAACTCACAATAACACGCATAACTCTCGATAGCTTAGCAGTTCGGAGATTTCTTATTATATTTGTTTACTTTTACGTTTATAAAACCAATAATGCTCACCATCATTCCTAATTAAAAAAAAAATAAACATTAGCACCAATTCAATAAAAAAAGAATCATTGAAATCGGTATAGAAACACCAAACTTATACTTACTTACATGAAATACGCCAACAAGACATCGCGCGTGAATAGTGAATCAAGCTATAAGGATTATTTTTGCGTAACGGTTGCCGCGCTCGACGGGGCTCGCGGCGGCAGAGTATAAAAGGGGCGGGAGGCGAGCGCAAGCGTCATTCAATATTTGGCTGTTGATGCGTTCAGAGTGTTGAACTTTATTGACAGACAATAATTGTTATTTTATAAACCGTGCTTATCAGCGCGACTTTTTGTCTTTAAATAGTTTATTTTAATTTCTTTTGTTGTTATTTTCTAAATTAGTTTTAGTTTTGTTTAAATTCTTAACTATTAATAGTTCCTATTTTATTTCTTTTTAAGTAGATTTAGATTCGATTTTTAGATTAGATAATAGATAGATAGATTAGATTATTGTTAGATTTTTAGTTACTGATAGGTTAGTTTTGGGCATTTTATGTTTAGTTTTTTTTGTATTGAGTAGATAAAAGCGTAGGTAGGTACTTTTATTAATTATAGTATTCATAGGTATTTTTTATTTATTTTTAAGTGAAGTAGGTATAGGTAGATATTGCCTACTATCTACCTATACTGCACACGTGTTTTAGCTTTATTTTCATTTCTTTTTTTTTTGTACCTAAGTTGTAGGTAGGTAGGTACATATTTCTTAGTTTAATTCTATTAGAATATTAGGTATTTAAGTTTAAATAGGCACTTAGATTTATATTTTTTTATTATATAGCAGCTGTACTTAGAACATCTAAGGTTTTTTTTGTATTAGCATAGGTACTTTGATTAATTACAGTAGTTGTAGGTATTTCTTATTATTCATTTTTAAGTGAAGTAGGTAAGTGTAGATAGTATTGCACACGCATTAAGTATAGCTTTATTTTCATTTTTTATTCTTTTGTAATTTGTAGGTACCTACGTACATATTTATAATTCGATTAGAATATTATTTTAGTTTTAATAGGCACTTAGATTTATATTCTATTTATTATATACTTAGCTATAGTTAGGACCTCTGACGTAAGTTTTTTGTTGGGTAACTAAATAGAATTTAAGTTACCGTCGATTAAAAATAAAATAAACGATGCCACCTAAAAAACGACCATCTTTATCTCGAACTTCGAGTCAAGCTAGGAGAATGAGAATGACGCGTTCTCAAGAATCGGAAGAGGAAAGAGCACATCGGTTAAACTCTATGAGAGTTAGTGCCTCAACATCTCGAGCTAATGAAAGCTCTCCAGAAAGAGAGATGCGATTAGCAGCTGAAAGAGCGAGACGAGCTACAACACGGGCTTCTCAAAGCTCTTCTCAACGAGAGCTAAGGCGTTCCATTGACCGGGAACAACATGCGTTATCCCGAGAAGCTGAAACTGCTTTACAACGAGAATTGCGACTCACAGCTGACCGCGAACGGCATACATTATCTCGCGAGTCTGAAACCTTCACTGAGAGGGAATTACGGCTTACAGCTGACCGCGAACGTCATATTTTATCTCGCGAGTCCGAAACCTTCACTGAGAGGGAATTACGGCTTACAGCTGACCACGAACGTCATATTTTATCTCGCGAGTCCGAAACCTTCACTGAGAGGGAATTACGGCTTACAGCTGACCGCGAACGTCATATTTTATCTCGCGAGTCCGAAACCTTCACTGAGAGGGAATTACGGCTTACAGCTGACCACGAACGTCATATTTTATCTCGCGAGTCCGAAACCTTCACTGAGAGGGAATTACGGCTTACAGCTGATCGCGAACGTCATATTTTGTCTCGAGAATCTGAAACTTTTACTCAATATCAAGACCGTTTGACAAATGATAGGGCGCACCATAACATGATTCGATCTCTTGAAGATGAACATGAGCATGAACAACGACTAGAGTCGGGACGCGATTATTACAATTCTTTGAGACAAGAACAATTGATTACTTTATCTAATGAAAGATTAAGAATTGAAAATATTCGGTCGCTTGAAACAGAAGAACAGCGAGAGGCCCGTCTTACTGCAGATAGATTTCGACATGGTCTTAATGACTTAGATATACACGTGGTAGATCAATCTACAAATTCGGTGGCGTGGTCCGATAAATATAAAAGTGGGTTTGCTTATAACCTCACAATTGATTACAGATCATCTTCTGAAATAGGCGATATGAACGTAGTATGTTCCTTTTGTAATGCTTCGAAGTGGAGGAAGGAGTCTGCTGGTTTCTGTTGTTCTGGAGGTAAAATAAATTTGCCTTCGTTCGAAGACCCACCGGAACCTTTAAAATCACTACTTTTAGGGGAACATTTGCAATCCAAACAGTTTTTAGATAATATTCGCACTTATAATAGTGCATTCCAAATGACATCCTTTGGTGCTAAACAAATCTCAGAAGGCCCTTTCATGCCTACTTTTAAGGTACAAGGTCAGGTTTACCATTTGATAGGGTCCCTTTTGCCTGAAGAACAACCTAAATTTCTTCAAATATATTTTGTATCCGATTACAACGAACAGTCGAATATAAGAAATCAATATTTTCCGAATTTAAATACTGAACTCATTTCACAACTTCAGAACATGTTACATCAGGTTAATTCGTACGTATGCAGTTTTAAATCGGCATTAGAAGCCCTTTCTCAAGATGGTAATAACAATTATAAAATTGTTATAAATGCCGATAAGCGTCCAACTCAGGAACACCCTGGGCGTCATAACGTTCCATCCACGAATGAAGTTGCTGTAGTACTGGTCGACCAGGAATGTGATAGGCGTGATATCGTTATACGTTCCAGAGACAATCGTTTGCAACGTATTTTCGAAACCCACAGGGAAGATGGTTATAATTTCGCTGTATACCAAACCGATCCGCGCACAGGCGCACCTAATTATAATAAAAAGGTGTCATGCCTTCAATTTTATTGTTACCACCTGCAAGTGAGACGGAATAGATTGGTATACTTTCAACGTTTTCGTGGCTTATTTAATCAGTTTATTGTTGACATGTACGCAAAAATTGAAACCGAAAGATTAGTTTATATACGATCTAATCAAAGGCAGCTGCGCGCTGAAGAATACGTGCACCTTCGCGATGCCATGCAGCAAGATAACGATACTGTGAATATGGGTCGTTTAGTTATTTTACCCTCTTCTTTTACTGGTGGTCCACGCTACATGCATGAACGTACTCAAGACGCTTTTTGTTACGTAAGAAAATATGGACGTCCCGACTTATTTGTTACTGTAACTACCAATCCCAAGTGGGATGAAATCACTCGGGAGCTTCTTGAGGGTCAGGCACCGCATGACCGCCATGATATTATTGCAAGAGTGTTTCATTTAAAATTAAAATCAATGATAGATCTTCTTACCAAAGATAACATTTTTGGAGAAGTATTGTGTTATATGTATAGTGTTGAGTGGCAAAAACGCGGCTTACCTCACGCACATATCTTGCTTTGGTTAAAAGATAAGGTTCGACCTAATGATGTAGACAGATTAATCAGTGCTGAAATTCCAGATCCGACTGCAGATCCCCTGTTATACGACATTGTTAAAACTCATATGATACATGGTCCATGTGGTGCATTTAACGCAAATGCTCCTTGCATGCAAGACGGTCGTTGCACTAAAAGGTATCCAAAAGCATTAGTGGATGAAACTGTAACAGGACATGATGGATACCCATTATATCGTCGCCGTTCAAGAGACAATGGTGGTTTTACTGTTGAAAAGCGAATGTCTGGACAACAGGTTACTTTAGATAATAGGTGGGTCGTTCCGTATTCGCCTGTATTGTCCAGAGCATTTCAAGCTCACATAAATGTAGAAATGTGTAATAGTGTAGAGTCAATTAAATATATTTGTAAGTACATTAACAAGGGCAGTGACCAAGCTACGTTTGCGTTAAGAAATGAACATGATGAAGTTACTAGATTTCAGTCAGGCAGATATATCAGAAAAATATAAAGAAAAATTTGCAGAAGACTTTCTTCGGAATTTATCTCACAATAATGAAGGCGCAACTAATGATAATTTTCGAGATCTGGCTATAAATCAGTGCTTATTAGCTCTTCAGGAAGACTTAACAGCAGTAGGCGGTAAATCACTTTGTGAATATGGTTTGCCAACGCCAACCTCAGTCGGAGAGGTTACCAATAGGGAATATTCCGCAGAGATTGGTTACAACCCAATGGAACTGCTGGTAACATTAGAAAACGGTGTCCCAATGATGACTGCAGAACAACGCTTAGTCTATGATCGCGTGTGCGAGAGTGTGCAGAATAATTTAGGAACAATATGGTTTTTAGATGCACCTGGAGGAACTGGGAAAACTTTTTTGACTAAATTAATATTAGCTTATGTTCGAAATCAGCGTAAAATCGCTCTTGCCGTGGCTTCATCAGGTATAGCTGCAACATTGCTACCAGGAGGTAAGACTGCTCACACTATGTTTAAAATACCAATTAATTTAGATCGCACGGAAAGTCCAACCTGTAGTATTTCAAGAAATAGCGACAAAGCTAAGGTATTGCGTGAGTGTAATTTAATCGTATGGGATGAATGTACGATGGCCCATCGAAAAGGAGTAGAAGCAGTAGACAGAACTCTAAGGGACATAAGACAAAATGATCGACCAATGGGCGGTATTACGGTTTTATTTTGTGGTGATTTCCGACAAACCTTACCGGTAATACCACGGGGAACCCGAGCTGATGAGATTAGGGCTTGCCTGAAAAGCTCTTATTTGTGGCGTGATATACAATCGGTGCATTTGACTATAAATATGCGAGTGAGAACTGGAGACAACGCAGATAATCGTGAATTTTCTGATACATTATTGAAGATTGGTGAAGGTACCTATCCACAACTACACCAAGGAAAACTTATTCTGACACCTGAGTTATGTTGTATAGTGCAATCCCAACAACATCTTACATCTTCGGTTTACGGTGACATAACAATTATATTAAATAGGGACAATTCTTGGCTTTGCGAAAGGTCCATTTTGACTCCTCGCAATGACCAGGCATCTGAAATTAATAATAAAATACTGTCTAATATACAGGGAGAAAGCAAAGTTTATAGTTCAATAAATAGAATGGTTGATGAACAAGAAGCCACTAATTACCCGATAGAATTTTTAAATTCTTTAAGTATGCCTGGACTACCTTCTCATATAATTTGTTTAAAAATTGGCATACCGATAATTCTGCTCCGAAATTTAAGACCACCTCAACTTTGCAATGGAACTCGGCTAAAAGTAACCCAGTTGCAACAAAATGTAATCGAGGCTCAAATTTTAACAGGTTGCGGTGCAGGAGAAACTGTCTTTATTCCCAGAATTCCCATAATACCAAATAATTTTCCATTCCAATTTAAAAGAACGCAATTCCCAGTATCGGTGTGCTATGCCATGACTATCAATAAAGCTCAAGGGCAGACTTTTCGTGTTGCTGGAGTAGATCTCGGTGTTAGCTGTTTCTCGCATGGTCAATTATACGTCGCTCTTTCCCGGGTTAGCAATTCTAGGAATCTTTACGTTCACGTGCCGGACGGGTCGACTCTTAACATAGTCTACCCAGAAGCTTTGCGCTGAAACATTTTAATTTGATCTAAAAATATTAGCAATATATTATCTTAATAAAAAACAAGGAGTTACACGCTGACCGAGTCGTGGGTATAGCGTGGGTATATTATAATATTCTGCTGTTACTTATATTTTTCAACAGTTTTGTGGATTGGCATATTATATTACTATTGCCCTTCTAAAATACGAAAGTGAATCTGCCTGTTACGTCAAAACTATGAGGGAGGACATCTGCTAATTTTTTTTCGAAAAACGACGGAAACGCGGACGAAGTCGCGGGCAAAAGCTAGTAGTAAATAAATATAAAAATAAAAGTGTTTGTTCCTTTTTAATGAAACAGATCAAGCGAGATCTTTTTATCGTGGTAAATGATATATTTAGAATAGATGATATTCATCTATTCTAACGTAAATAATAAGTAGTGTAGTCAAGTATTTTTCAACACAAACGTTATCCCTTTCATTAGAAAAGCGAAAGAAACGAGTCAGCATTAATCTTTTTCGAGGTTGAATAGGTTCACGTCACTATAAAAGTGTATTGCTAGGAATGTGGGTTACCCACACCCACGAATGCCGACGTTGTTTCACTGCTATTTCTAACTGTAACTCTGTACTAAGTATGACAGAACTCTTTGTTGTTAACTGAATCGTTTCCTGCGTTTAGACTTGGATACTGTGTATTTTAACTTTATGTTATACGGTACATGTATGTCAACATATAATGTTTTCTAAGGGAAAGTATATATGTATGAAGATATTACAGTCATTGTATTGTAATATTGTAGTTCTCTTGATCTAGTGGCTAAATTATACGTGAATAATTGTTTCTAATCACGGGTTCGAGTCCTGGCGGGTATCATCTTTATATTATGTCGGATTTTTGAAAATTGTTTATCGAAATAATTATGCCTGGTTCATAGCTAGTATAAACCTCATGGCGTATTACTATGGGGTATTAGATACCATGGGGACGCATATAATTGGGGTAAGAGGCATTTGATGATGGAGATAAAGTCTATCTATTGCATTTATTTAACTTACTAACCATTTATTTATTTTTTTTTAATTTTATTTATTTATTTATTTATTTATTTTATTTATTTATTTATTTATTTATTTCAAAAATTCTTAAAACTATATACATGGTATACATATCAAATTTGAATTGAATTTATTGAATTTTGAAAATTACAATTTTCATTTGTAATCAAACAAACATATATCGTAAACGACTACAAAAGTATAAACTGTGTCGCAGCCGTTTACGCCCACTCCGGGACTCCGTGTATGTTCTAGAATCATATAAGATGTATTCAAATATTCAGTAAATTAACAATTCTTATAAATATTATTTTCTATACAATAACTAAATTATAATAAATAATTATTATTCGTTTTTGAGACAAAAATAAATAAAAATTTATATTTTTCGCTTAAACTTAACGAAAAATTATTAAATTGTTATTATTACAATTTTATTAAAGAATTAAATAGTGTATTAAAATAATAAACAATGATTTATTGATTAATTATTAGAGTTAATTATATTATTATAAGAATGTGAGGTGGGTATGTGTTGTGTGTGTGTGTGTGTGTGTGTGTGTGTGTGTATATGTCATTATTAATTATAAATAAGCGTTTCTGTTTCATCGTATGAAAGTTTCTGTAAGTAATTACAAATTTTATTTTTACAGCTCCAGTATGTCAGAGGATATATGTTTAAAATTTTATTTAATTTATTGTAAATCAATGAGGAAAGGTATTCATAATTCCGTTTTGGTAGTGCAGTATGACATCGTTTGGTTTCACATGGTTGTTTAGAGCGACGAGTGAATGTATTATCAATTATGAAAGGTAGTGTCTGATGTTTTCGTAAAATCAGTTGTCTAATATACAATTGTCTTACTGTTAACACATTGGCAGTGCTGTATAGCTCATTGGTAGGTGAAAGCATTGGTTTTGATAAAATTACTTTTAGTACAGCTCTTTGTGCTCTCTCCAATCGAAGAAATCGAATTTTACTAGATCCACCCCATGCTGTTACGCAATAAGAGAGAATTGATTGTATCAGAGAAAAGTAAACTGTTGTTAGGATGTTTGGATCAGCAACCGCCCTCAGCCTTTTAAAAACAAATATCAATTTTCTTACCCTAACAACCGTTGAGTCTACCTGATCCTTCCAAGTCAATAAATGATCTATTTCGATTCCTAAATATTTAATAGTATGGGCACGGGTTAGTGTAGCACAGGAACAGCTAGTACCTCGAGATAAACAACGATGTGCTTGAATTGAATAAGTCTCATCAGGCAAAGTCTGTGAACTTACAGAAAATGTGACAAACATAGTCTTCGTTAAGTTTAGTGTCAACCAGTTCCTGTCCATCCAACGAACTATGTTACTCAAAACTGTCTCAGCTGAAATACGAGCTTCTGTCCAAGATCGAGCCTGAATGAGAAGTGCAGTATCATCCGCATAAGCCAAAATCTTACATTCATTCATTAAGGGGAGCTCAAGTAGGTCATTTACGTAAATAAGAAATAGCGTAGGGCCCAATACACTACCCTGGGGCACTCCGCACGTAATTGGTAAAGCTTGACTTTTATACGGATAGATTTGCACCCGTTGCTTACGGTTATTAAGATAACTTTTGAATATTTGAAGAGCATTTCCACGCACTCCAATATTCTCAAGTTTATTTATGAGAATGGGTATAGAGACGGTGTCAAAAGCTTTAGTAAGATCTAGAAAGATGCCAATGGTTTTGTCTTGAATTATGATTATTTACAATAGTATTTGTTAATGTTAATACAGCATCTTCTGTTGATTTACCTTTACGGAAACCAAATTGATTGTCAGACAAAATGGTAAGGTCCTCCAGAAATTTTGTTAATCTGCTGTTCAAAATTTTTTCAAATATTTTGGACAATGTTGACAATACTGATATAGGCCTATAACTGTTGACACTATCTCTATCACCACTCTTATATATGGGATGAATTATGGCCTCCTTAAATACTGCAGGAAAAGTTCCAGTAGAGATACACATGTTAAAAAGATGTGTTATTACTGGTACTAAAGAATGATGAGCTGATTTCAATAAAGAGGAGGAAATGTTATCCCAACCAACGGCGCACCTTTTAAGCCCTATAATTATGCGGCGAACTTCGTCATTATCAGTTTCCATTAAAACCATCGAATTAATCGTAGATTTGCTGGAAGTGCTTGAAAAGGTATCACAGTTCTTCAGCCTTGAGGATAGCTCTGTGCCAATGCTACTAAAGTAATCATTAACTATATTAACGGATTGTTCAGGATTAGAAGCCAACTGTAACAGTGACGTAGCAGTTATTATTTCATTGTTTAAGTATGTGCAATTTTTAATGAGTTTCCATGTGGCCTTGGGATCATTTTTTGCTTTTTGGAACTCTGCACGTTCGTAAGATATTTTAACGGTTTTCAAGATGTTCCTACAATGGGTTCTGTATCGCGTATACGTTAATTTGGCTTCGTGATTGTTAGGATTTTTTTTGTGAATTTTGTATAACCGGTCACGATTTCTAACACAACGCAAAAGACCTGGCGTCATCCAAGGCTTAATAATCCGTCGCTTACTAGGAATAGCTACTATTCGTGAATGAGACGAGACGATATCCATGATAATCTTCACCAAAGTACTAGCTGCCGCTTCAGCATCAGTCATGGACATGATAGGAGAAAAGTTGGTATTACCAAGGTCCCTCACACAAGCACTCTCATCCGTAATTAATTTAGTACAGGCAGCTCTATTTCTCCTTTGACAAGGACTTTAGAATGTTATCCAATGATTCGATGAAATCAGATACATTCCTAATTGAAGGAGATCGATAAGCGGCCACTACAGCAATATCGTTATTAAACTTCAAGACGAGACAGTTAGCATCTTTTAATGTTGGTTTTATAACTGTACACGCAAGTTCAGATTTAACAAAAGCTACTACTCCGTCGTTTTGGTTTGTAAAGGTGCTTTTATATGAAGAATAGCCTGGCATCGCCGGGAGACAATGACTTTTACTCAGCCAACATTCACTGAGTATAAGCACGTCAAAAACCAAGTTTATTCTTTTTAGCAGTAATTGAAATTCATCAAAATTACAACTAATACTTCTAATATTAAGGTGTAAAATTAGGAATTTATTATTCATATTTTTAAAATACTCCCAACTATTTTCCGGAGCACAACCATATGACTGAGATATAGACATTCGTTCAATGTCATTGTTAATTAAGGAACTATCCATATAAACGAGAAAATAAAATAATATATACGCCATTTGCCATACTGAGTGTAAATGTGAAGTGTAAAATTGTATATGTATAGTGTAAAGATTGTTAATTGAATGAACATAAATTTAAAATTATATAAAAAAGTGTTACAAAAATTATTGCATGAAAATACAATTAGAAACATGAATAAATATATTTTTTAAAATAGTCATAAACTCACAGCAGTCTTCAAATTCGCTAGATCTAGCTCGCCTCTAATTGGGATGGCAGCGGTGCCCTCTTTCTTTCTAAGGAATATTTTCCCGTTTGATACCCAAGAGAAGTCGTAGTTGTTTGTTCTTGCGTAGTCCTTGCTTAGGTATAGTAATCTTTTCATTTTAGGAGTCAGATTTTCAGAGATGAAGACGGGCTTACGTAGGCCACGTATCTGCATAGATTCCGTGCTTAGTTTATTTGTTTTATTGTGTTTATTATACTCTTTATATTTCCGTATAATAAGTTCCTTCGTTAACACACTTGTGAAGTCTACAATAATTGTTTTATCTTCAGAGTCTTTCTTGCTGATGCGAAAAATATCTCTAACGGAAATTTGGTCAGTGTGCGTATTTAGAACTTTAGCCATAGTGGAAACATGCCTGAGGAGATCCTGTTTAGTTTCGCCAGGTGCATATGGAATATTTTTAATTTCAATACAAGAGGCACGTTTATGGCGTTCTATGTTTTCAAGCTTATCTTCCAGGCCTTGAATGTGTTGTAAGTCTTTACAGCGATCAGCTTCAATTTTTTCTATTTGTGACTGTATACACTCAAATTTATTGGCAAGGAAGTCAGCAGTGTTTTGAACACTAATATTCTGTGTCCTAATTTCTTCTAGTGCCAAAGATATTTTTTCCATTTTAGTATCCTGGGCTTTCTGATGCGCTTTTAATTCCTCAAACATTAATTTCATTTCCGACATCAAATCATTAAGCTGAGTTTCGTTGCACTCAGTTCGCTTCCGTTTATGACGTTGAGTAACGTTGACGGTACCACGCTTTGAATCTTCTCCGGATTTATTAAGTTTGGATTCAGGCGAGCAGTGTTGTACACGCGGCGAAGTGGGGGGTGTGCGTCGGAGTGGCATATCTTGTTATAATTATTAGAACTGACACTACACTTAAGCGATTTTCTTTTTTTTTTTTTTTTTTTTTTATAGTACAAGTAAGTTTTTCTGGTTATTATCGGCAATCAGTCTCTTAAAGTACCAGGCGCACATAAAACGAATCACTTACTTCCTAGTGATACTTCAAGTAGGGCGGCGTTTGAGCAAGTAAGTTTCCATACGCTGATGATGAACGTAGGGCGGGACACGCAGATACAATTAGCCGATAGCTAGTGATGATAGGCGGCGCTTGCGCAACTTTTGAGAAAGGGGCGGATACGAGGGCGGTGGGTATTACCCAATCGCAGGGGTACAGAACAAAGAGGATTTCACTTCACTTATGCACTCCTATTATTTATTCAGAATTATTTTACTAATTTAAATATTTAAAATAATAATAATATTAAAAATTAAAATAAAAACGGTATAAAAACAAAGGGATAACAGTTTGGCACACGTCTACGCGATACCGAGGTCCGGGAGGAAGGGCACCATTATTGCAACCGATAAATATAGTTAGTTAATCGGTAATTTATTTAATTAAACAGGGAAACATTACGCTTTTTATGTTCTATTCTCTCCAGCTTAGATTTAAAAGCCAAGATATCTCTTTGGCTTTACAGACATTTCGTTTCACGGCTAATGCGGGATGCATTAAAGTCTCTGTAGTTTCCTTATCTGAAAGCCTTTGTCCTAAAACGTGGTTGATCTGCCTCAGAACATAAACAGGGGGAGAGTTAGTACTGATAAGCATTTCTCACCAATCTAACCTTAAGTATGAATTATGAATTCCTTATTAATACTTAATACTCCCTTATTACTAAATTTGAACAATTATAATTAATATATTGTGAAAAATTGCTTTGATTATCGATTATTACCAAATAGATAAATGAATGATAAAAACCAATAATGATTTTAAAAGGAATATGTAAAAAATTTGAAGTTTATAAGATACACGTTTTGGATTAGCTATCATGTAATTCTAGCCTAAGATAAAACGCTTCAAAAGTTATTCTTTGAAACAATAGTTGTTAGTCCAGACAAGTGAAGCGTCGTGATGTCAATTAGAATAAGTGTCTTGTTGTCTAACACTACTGCAGTAAGTTTTCGTTTAGATTAAGGAGAGGACTCAAGACGAAAGAGTTCGTTTGAAATTTAAATGTGTTTTAAATATTGTAGAAAAAAAAGTCGTTTATAAATTTTAAACAAAGTCTTTCGAAAAACTAATACATTTTTTATTTTTTTGCTATAATATTTTAATATCCGGCAGGAGGTGGAAAATTCTAATTGTTGCTAAAACCAAACAACGCACTGAGTCGGGGATAGAGGAGTAATTATAAAGGCTCTGATCTCTATATCCGAAAGGTTGTAAGGGTGTAGTATATAAGAGGAGCAAAGGCTAATATCAAATAATTGAGGCATGCTTAATCATTTATTTTTAATTAAAGCTGCAGTGTTATGTTATAAATTTGTCACCAGATAAAATGTTATAAAGAAGATATATGTTACAAGATAAATGGTCCCTAAAGCAGTTTACAACTGAAAAACAGGAAATAGCCAAAGCCTTGAAAAGGAAATACGCAGTAGCTAAACGTCCTTTTACAGGCCATGACCAGACCTATTGAACATTTTGTACAAATATATTTCAAATATCTAAATGGTAGACGGACTGATTTCCAAACTAATTTCAGAATGTCAGATACATAATGTTGTATATACGGTAGTAGTAGTATGTTCATAATTTCATAAAGTAAAACAAGACATTCATTGTGCACATTCTTTTCTGCCAAGAATGCTAAATGGCGTAGAAATATTATAAGACTGTGTTTGTTGTCGGTGACTGAAAATAAAATGATATTTATCAAATAAAATATAAATAAAATATTATGATGACACCGGTTATATTTTTTATGTTTGAAATTGTTTGTGTAAATTATTGTTTAAATCAATGTTTCTCTACATATATAAAAATATATAAAAAAACAGCAAATAACAGATTTTTTTAATAACTGTCTCGGTATCAGTTAGAGATATTAGAACTAAAATAATAATTTAGAAGTATTGTCAGTATGTTTATTCAGTTTAGCCTTAAATTGAACGCATATTAGTATGATGTCAGTGTTAGCTTCTATTTGACTTAAAGTATAAGATATTTTTCTACAAAAAGATGTCCCATTTTCAAGGAAATATATAAAATTGGTTTGAACACTGAAGTAAAATAAAAATATATACACTTTAGGTACATGATACATGATTTTTTTTAGTTTAGTAATGGAGTGTGGGAGGAAAAAACAAAGTCAATAGTGCATAGTATTTAATATAATAAAACAAGTCTAATCCTTATTTAAATATAGTATCTATATTAGTTGAGATTTTTTTGGATATTTTAATAAGCCCTCAGTATTCATAGGTAATTTTTTATATAACACTGTAATTTCACTCACTGAATATGAAACTGCCTGACGAAAAACAAAAGAAAACTCAATAGCTTAAAGGCGCCAACCCCGATATTAGAAAATAAATAGACTTCTTTATAAATGTATGAGAACCAAACAAAATGGAAACGTAGGATGGTGTCATTTAAAATAACGGCATCAGGGATAAAAATATGCATAAAACTGTATACTGCCTTTTGACCAGTTGAATATTTTTGAATAATAATTGTAGTAATTGCAATGATACTTATGATATAGTCTAAAATCACTTTTATGTATCATGAATATATTTTTATGAAGCTACGAACTTTGATATTAAAATGATGTACAGTATTTGAATGATAAATGTTTATGATATACATTTTATTTTATGTGCTCCCAAAAGTTAACATTTCATCCATAGGTAAATTGAAATATTCCATTCGTAAACGAGGGTACTCCATAGAGATCGTATTATTTAACGTATTCTGATTGTCAGGCATTGGAGAATATTTAACAACCTTCGCTATTTAATACTGAACAAATAATTTATACACTTTCAATTGCTTCTAATAGACAGGTGTTTAGAATCATCAAAAATCGTTAAGAAATAAATCGTTAAGAAATAATTTCCAAGCTTAAACGATAAATTGGTAGTAGAATACACATAAAAATTATGTAATTAAGTACACATATATATTTTTACCATTATATTATACAATTTAGTTTATTTAGTTATAGTTTTTTGTATCTTTATTTACATTAAGTATGACATTTTGCACTAACTTTATCGTTTTCATATATATTTTGCGATTGAGATTTTATAAATACTTTTATAATTGTATTTCTTGATATTTGGAAATTTTAGTTTAATTTTTAATAATTGTTATTTATCCCTAAAAAAACTAGCTTTAGGTAAAAAATGAAAACCATGAAAGATTTTGAATAATCCAGACTTTGATCGATCGAAAAGTTTTGTTCTTGATCTGATTTTATATCAAAATATATTTTATAGATCATTAATAACATTATTTGCTCGGATGTTTACGGTCAATGAATTTATTCCATTTCGCTATTGTTGGAAACTTAATGCGTGTGGGATCGTCTCTATATAAACTTGTCCAACCGTATCGAATGTGGGATGAGGTTGTTATAACATGACGAAGGAACTAACGTAAGATTTTTTCTTATTTTGATAGAAAATTATTACGTAGCCATAATATAAGTTGTATAACTTAGTAAAATACAAAAATGTTTTATTTTTAATTTTCTATTTTGCAACTGAGGCCGAGAAATATATGTCATTTGGGAAATTAATTCCCGGGATCCAAAGGTAATGCGGGATGTGTTTGGACGAAGCCAGAGCTGGCATTATAAACCGCACCTCAGAAATTAATTCTACAAGCTTCTGTTATGAATTTGAATCTTACCTTAATATCAGACATAGCTTGTAATATCTCTGTAATCCTGGAATTAGTCTCAAATATTAAGAGTTATAAAATTATTTTATGGTGGGTAATTTTAGCAATTTATTTCGCTTGATTCATAGTATCATTTTAGCATAGGATCGAATTAAAATAGATTTATTAGGAGTGCCAGTTGATATACTATAGTAATATCTGAGAAATATACATATTTTATCGACATAATTGTTTATAGTGATGTAGAATAAGTCGTGAGTTTTGTGAAGTAATATGATTTTTATTTTCTGGTAAAACTCTAATATTTTGTTGAAGAGTATGTTAACAAACTGTAACTAAATAAACATCTAGGGCATACATTATAATCGAAACCTCCGCATACATTAGCTCGTTAAGCTTTCACAGAGCGATGTAGGAACAAACATAAGAACTGCTAACAAGTCTTGTAACGATAAGCACCGAACTTGCGCAATTTCAGAGCTAGTTAGGCTTTGAACAGTTGTTGCGGATACATTCCGCTTTCATATCTGAATCTTCGTCGACTTGAAACTTTTGTCTAAGTATATTAAACTATCAAATCATTAGTTTTTTAGTTTTGTTAATGATTATTTTATTTTAATGTTAAAATTACTTGTCTTATTTTTTTACTGAACTTTGGTTTCCTAGTGGTTGACATAACCAAAGTTTTTCAATTAATTTGTTTTTATTTATGGAGGATTCGAATAATTGGAGCAACTTGAAGAGTAGTTATATAGCCAAAACTTTTGCAAATAACACTACTTCCAACACTAACACAACATAACGTAACACTAGATAAGACATTCCAAGCTGCCTCTATGGTATTTTCTGAAATTAAGATTTTATTTCTGATATAAATCGACTTAGTTCGTACGCAAACGTTCTTAAATATTTTAGAACTCTGGATCATAATTACATTGCCTCTCATCAAATAAATAATTTAATTTTTCTCTACATCTATATTCATACAGTTGCCAAATCACTAAATTTAAGTTTAAGGTTATTTTGTTAAAAATAATATTAAATTCATATAACAACAAATTAAAAACTTTAAAACATCATCAGTGAAGTCACTTGAAGCACTTTTTGAGCATTTTTATTTTTCAATATAGGATTCTTCTTTTGCTATCAGTCTGAAAGTAATTTTTTTTGGCCTTTCAAATTGACAATTAATTAATAGAGACAATTTTTGACCTACAGTGGTCAATCTGAACTTAAATTTGTCATTATTATCTTTTCATATATGTTAAAGTGACAGAACACATTGTCAATACAAGTCGCGGAAACATTAGTAATGCGAGAAGGTTTAGAAAAGACGTTCAACGAATTATGAGATTTCTTCTTCTTCTTCTTCTTGTCAGCCTTTAGACGCCCAATGCAAGTCATAGGCCTCCTCTAAAGATCGACTTGAGAACTTTTCGGCTCTATTGCGATCCTCGTGTAATTAATTACAACACTTCGTAACTTCCTTTTACATTTTGCTGTAAATATATTTTTTGCATTATATTAAACATATAAAATAATATTATGTTCTAAGTCTTTCTTATAAAATTCGTTACATTTCTATACACTTACTCGTAAGTGCTAAAATTATTAAAGCGAATTAAATTTATTGTTATACAACATCATTACAACAACACTATATTCATTTATAGGAGTATTCGAAAAGTTATAAAATATATTAAATTAATTCTCTATATTTTTTCCACACACAATACACATATACACCCATAGACACACCATGCTACGTAAGCTAATTGTTCTCGAGAAACGATGACGTTCAAGTAATTAAATACAAGCCACATGTCTTATTGTTTAGTTTAGTTCATGTTCGTGCATCGTTGTCACGTATTTACTCGATTATGTCAATAAAATTTTATATTTTATTAAAGTTTTATGATAAATAATAACATTCTATTTATTTCAGCAATGAATTCATTTAAATGACCTGAAAACTGTTTTTACGTTTTATATTTTTTTTTTATTTTATACATCTTCATATTCTGGAATAATTGATGTACAAAGAGAATAAATTTATTCCACATTAAATGCAGTTTGAATCAAAATTGCATTCCATGCAGTATCATTAGGCGAACCATTTCACTTATCATTGAGGTTCAGTATGAAAATAGAAAAGAATGTGATGGATCGCGCGGATCCCGACTCTTTTCGTTGGCCACGCTGAATTTTTCAAATTGATCGATGATACTGCAGCGTAATATACTCCCTGTTTAACTGATAAATTTTGAATATACCGATACCATAATGTTATCCTAAGTAGAAGTTCTAGTGAACAGAAATAATATATTTATTTTATCTATACTTTATATATTTTCTCTAATTACATAAGTAATGTTATCGAAAAATAGCTTTGTAGCTGCTTTGTCAAATACGTTACGGTTTACAAAATCCATTTACGTCTACAAAGAAACGTTGGTAAATAGATATCTGACAATTTCAATTCTTACGATCCACTTGTTAAAGCCACTAATAGTCTTAATTAAAAGTGAAGCTGGATCTCAGTTTCGGGATTTGAATTCTGTTTTGAAAAAGAACTGGATTGTAAATTAAATCTAATTTTTTTTTGCAATTCAACTAGGGTTACTGTAATATATAAAAAAATTATAAGATTTCAATTGTGTATTTGCTTAATGCTTTAAATGGTTTCTGCACAAAAAAATAATATTAAGACTACATAATTAATACGAAATATTATACTATTGCGGTATAACAAACATGTTGACTTTGTATTATTTCATTATAATGCTCTTTCGTTTTGTGTTTAGGCAATTTCTTATATTATGAAGCTAGCTTTAGCCGGAGACGTCATTCGCGTTTAAACAAATTAACTTTCTCATCGCTTATTTCAAAAGATGAGGGGTTGGTTTCCCATAATAGTTTTGCTATTTTCATCAATCAGAATGTATTACTATTTTGTATTGTGCTTTTATCTTCAAAATTACTGATTTTCATTTTTCATCCCTTAATACCTCGAGGGCTTCCAAAAATATTTGGACACTATCGATTTTTTATTATATACGTAGGCCTGTTTTAGAAATTATATATAAATTACCTTACAAAGAACAGCCTCTTATTAAATTTCTTGTATTATTTTTACATGTTAGTTTTTTAAATTCCAAAGCTTATTTATAAAATATTAGCTTTCCCTGCCCCAAGGTTGTTGTGTTTTAATTGGATAACAGATTTTAATTTTGGTAATACTTCTACTCATTTTACAACACAATTCCTAGCATTTAAATTTTTATTTAATAAATTTTGTTAAATTAAGGCTATAGAATACTAAATAAGCAAATTTCTAGACATGAAGTTCTTCTATAACGTAATTGCTGAACCTAATATAATAATATGTATGTGCATTTCAGAGACAACCATCAATATTTTTTTTGTTGTAGGTAATCTCACCCCGAAATCATAAAATAAAATATGGTCCATTTGATTTGGAACCTTACCAACGATAGACTATACGTACTCGTATATTACGCACTTTTATGTTTCATCCTTTCAAGCTTACATTTAAAAACTAAGATCGCTCTTTGGCTTTACGGACATTTTGTTTCACGGCTAATGCATCCGCCAACCATTAAAATCTCAGTAGTTTTCTTATCTAAAAGCCTTTGTCGTAAAACGGGTCTAATGTAACCAAGGATATAATATGTTGTACTTATACGTTTTACGTTTAAATCGATAGGGTTTGTATACAGATGAAAAGAAATACTATTTTTAAAAGTAGAAGTATTATTGATCACTGTAAATTAGATCACTATCTATTAACATATTGAAATTTAAAATATATAAATAAGCTGTTTGAGTTGGATATTCAAATATTAAAAAACAAGCAACAAAGCTTTTGTTAATAAAATATCTGTCCTAAGAACAATAGTTGTTAGTCCCGACAAGTGAAGCGTCACGTTGTCAATTAGAAGAAATGTTTTGTTGTATAACACCGCTCCAGTAACTTTCCGTTTAAATGTTGAAGAGAACTTATGAAAGATAAGCTCGTTTGAGATCATGTGTAAATACAGGTAATTTTTGTGGCAGTGTGACGAGCAAAATTAAACTAAGATGAAATACTTAATTCAAGTTTTTGGTCTACAAGATGTGGTCTTGAAATAAGATACCCAGCAACACATACAGCGAACAAACTATTGGTCTGAATACTTTGTGTGAGTATTACATTGACTTTTAGCACAGCGCGGCGTAATATCCGGAGCCGGAAAATTCTAATTGTTGCTGAAAGCAAATAACTCAGTCATGAGTCGAGGATAGAGGTGTAATTATTAAGAGTCAAATCTCTTAGTACGAAATGTTACAATAAGTTATAAGAGTTATTTATTATATTGTAATGAGTTCTAATACAAATTTTAAATATATAAAACTAGATTTAGTGTGCTTCCATATTTCTTGTTACTTTTTTTTATGTTTAATAAAAATGGTTGTCCAAAATACTATAAACATTTCGGCTAAGATTAAATAATTCCTTATTAAATTAAACTACGTTTCTAAATATGTCTTTTTATTAAGAACTTAGTTTTCCAATGACTACTTACGTCTCAATGAAGCGTATTTTCATCCCTTATAACTTTTTCCTTAACAGCCGTTTTTTCCAAATAACATAGAAAAATATGACAACTTCTAAGTATTTTATTTTAATTTACACAATCGTTATAATTTAAAAATCTACAAGTGTAATCTACAAGTACAAGCATCAAGTGATAATAAATTATTAACCCTTTTTTGTATTACTTAAATAAATATAAATTTTTTACCAACAACAATGTTAATTGAAGGTTTTCTGATTTAAAGGCTCTCTCAACCAGTCACGTAAAACACTTATAAACGATCGACATAGAGTAGACAGCTACTGTACCTTTATAAACAATGAGTGAAAAGAACTCAGAGACTTTAACAAGTGTTTGAAGTTAATATCTTTTATTTTGATTAATAATAGTCCAAATCAGTTACAGTCAATTAAAAAAAAGCATCTGAAATATTGACAAAGTCTATAAACTCTATATATATGTATTTAGTCGTTAACTGCATCATACTAGACTTAACAAATTATTATTAATTCTTACAGAAAATATTTAAAGTTCAGATTTCAGCGTCGTTACCTCTGTAGTAATTAATTACTTATCAATGAGTTATATACCAACTGATAACATATATGTTATAAGTTGATAAACCTATAATATTTAAAAAAAAAAAAATTTTATTAATAACTTTTTAATAGTGTTGTAGATAAAGTCAGTGGATTATAAACATAAGAAACTTTAATTAATATTGACACTACTTTATTCCATTTCATGACGGTAGGGAACTTAATACCTGCGGGTTTGTGTTTATATGAACTTGTCAGAGCGTGTCCAACGTAGGACGAGTCTGTTACACATTATGAAATAACCGACCATATTAAGTATTTTGTGAAGATACATTTATACATATTTAAGTATATTTTTGAATTTGTGTTTGATTATATGTTTATAAGATAACTAGCATTTGCCAGATGCTTCGCCCTCCGTGCTTCAAGTAATAAACCTGAAGCTTATATAAAGTACGTACATTTGTATTGTTATTGTAATTTACCTTCAATAAATGTTTGTGTTTTCCTTCCAATGGGAGTATCGGGATAAAAAGTAGCCTACGCTTCTCTGATAATTTGCTTTCAACCGGTGAATGTTTGGTGACTGGTGAAAAAATCGATTTATTAGTTATTGAGCCCGTTTATAACAAACAAAAAAGAAAATGTTTTCTTTTTATAAAAGAAGTAAATATAGATCTAGTGTATTCATGAAAGGGTTAGATTATCTCTTTTTAATATTAAATTTGCTTGCATCATTGTAACAACGAACATTTATTCCTCGGCGATTGATATAAGCAAAGTTTTTCAATCATGACTGACCCTATTCTGAATCGTTTTCAACAACGTCACACATCACGTACTGTTTAACCAACTGTATGTGTGGGCTGAATGTCAATGACCTACACGAGCGTAAAAAAGAGTTATACTTCAATCGAACTGAATAGTACCTACGTACTGAAAGATTTTGCAATAAAGTCAAAGTTTTTTCAATTAAACTTGCATACATTGCACTGATGAATCGTCAGGCACTAGTTACACGGTTTCAATCCCTTTACTAATACAATTGACTTAACAAATTTGCTAGCTACCTATAAGTAATAATCATACAACTAAGGTTAGGATTGTACTTGTCTTATGCTTAGGTATCTATCCAACACTGGAGCTGCTGAGAAATATATATGTATGTAAGGTGATTGTACATCCACTGAAAATAAAAAGAAGAAGGTATAGATAGAGACAACAATTTAATCTAAAGGGTTAATATATACTCGTAAGCCTTTGTGCATTGACAGCTGTCTGAAATGCAGCACTATTAAAAATATTGCATTTGTAAAATTTTATACTTTCCGTTATCGCCGAAAAAATGGTGTCTTATCGTAGTCTCAGTTACAATCTTTGATTTTGTAGTCTTTCTGCAGTATCATAAAAAAATATCATAACTTCATCAAGTAAAAAATAAAAGGTATTTAAATAAACATATATCAATGTACTGATTTACTAGTGAATAAAATATCTGCACTGAGTGATAATATTATTAGTAAGGAATTAACTTACAATTCTGTTAAGGAATGTGGAAAGTATGAGATGTTACAAATGTTATGATTATATTGACTCTGATTATTTAACTATTGGCTTAAGATTTAAGTATTCTAAGACTTTTTAACATTTTTTATATAGTTATCAAAGACGATTCTGTTTTGTA
Source organism: Melinaea menophilus ssp. n. AW-2005 (assembly GCA_918358695.1). Lineage (NCBI taxonomy): Eukaryota > Metazoa > Arthropoda > Insecta > Lepidoptera > Nymphalidae > Melinaea > Melinaea menophilus. The sequence continues at coordinate 10,565,935 of OU911049.1, forward strand.
AATGGCATTGTGATGAAAAGTATTTTAATGTACCATTATAAAATTATTACGCTTAATCATAAAACAATATAAAAACAGTAAACCTGGACACAAATTGATTCTATAAGCCTTGTTTTGACAAATGCGAAATCTATTACGGCTTGATAGGGCTCAGTCAAATCCACTTAGGCCCTTCCACAAAGAGACGTTGTTTATCACGGAGACCTCACAACTTCAAAGCTTACCGTTGTCTCTAGTTAACAAACGTAAGCTGATTTAAACACAATTTTGTTTAGGGCCAACTATATAATGTTATTAAAAATTATTTGTTTTTTTTTTTTTAATGAATAATTAGACAAAAATGCATTAGATACAGTTACTATTCCAATGAGGGCTGAATATCTTGGAAATTACTGAATTTATTTCCATGTGACTTAAAACCATCTCGACAGACAAGGCTTTCGATACAAAACAACGAATGAAGATATTACAGTCCCTGTGTTGTGATAATTTAATTCTCTCGTTGGTCAAGTGGCTAAAATATACATGAATAATTGTTTCTGATCAAAGGTTCGACTCCTGGCGGGTAACATACTTATATCTTTGAAAATCATTTGTCCGAAGGAATTATTACGCCTGGTCCATGGCTAGTATAAACATCATGGTGTATTACTATGCGGTATTGGATAACGAAGACGACACAGAAAGACACAAGTAGGCATATACAAAGTTACAAATGTTAATATTACTAGTCGTTCGGTAAACAGTAGACCTCAGTACGTTAGGGGATGAGACAATGTTGGGAAACTTTTTAAGTGCCTTTTCCAAAAAGGAATAAGTATATCAATGTATGTATGTAGGTACATAAATACCGAACGAAATTTGGCTCCACCAAATAACAACGGAGTTATTCAACTTTAAAATCAAATTTAAAAAACGGCTCGATATAAAAATTCAAATAATTCTAAGAACACGCCTGCCAATTTTCGTGACGATAAGATGAAAAATAAGCCGTCTACGCCGGAACAAACATGCTGAAATAAAGGTATTGTTTTTTGCAATTACAGTTTTGTTTCGAAAAGCAATTAGAATATAGCTTTTTTAATAGGGCAAATCCGTGGAGGGTGAAATATATTTCGTTATTGTATCTTTTTTTTTGTTTTTTAATTAAAGAATCCAATTCGAGATTTTTTTTAATTAACTTGTAGTTAAGTAACATGTTATTAAATTAAGCACACATGAGTGCACGCGAAATCTAATTTAAATTTATGTGAAATATATTTTTGTATATATTTTATAGGTACATAATTAAGTATTTATTATATTTACTTGACTTGTGTGAAATCAGCAGCACGAATACATTTTCAGTGATTTCGACGGTTTGTCCAGTTTAATAGTTCTTGATGGTGCTTCTTTGTAAGTGTGACCTTTGTTTAATCGGCTTAGTCGTTTAAAATTTTGTCAAAATATATCAAGTTGTCAAATAAACCGGGATAATAAGCGACACCCGTTTTGTATAGACTGACCCCTTACCGTTTTTCAAGGATCGAAAGGAATCAATGAAAGCAGTATCAGCGAAAGGATGTGAAGTGATCCTTTGTCGTGGTATGGATACGTATTGAGAAGAGACTAAAAACGTGAAACAAGAAAAGTGTTAAGTATAAATGTGAATAGGAATTAGAAAAACGAAAAACGTGGAAAAGTGTAAACTATATATGTGAATAGGAATAACAAAAGAGAGTAACCGAAAAATACATCGAAAAATTATATAGCAAAGAATCAGGTGTCCACTGAGATGATGTATAGTTAAAGAGAGTGGAAGGAATTGACATATAAAACCGTCCCTACATATTTGGAAAACGTGCATGTATATGTTAAATGTTCTAATAAATAATGCAAATTTGGGTATTTACCCAACTGTATAACATGTATATACGAGACATTTGTTCGTTTGTAAATTAACTTAATAATTATAATTACGAACATTTCTTTTATTAATTAGAATAGGAAAGCTGTAAACAATAAGTACTTGAATCCATAAACTCTTCAGACTTACAGAAAATAAGTGCCCACTTTAATATAATATAAATATTAAATACAAATATATCAATTGATGTTACAAATAAAAAACACAATAAACCAAACCAGTGATACATTTATTTTTAGAGATTGTTTAATCATTGAGGGTTAATTAACCATACTTAATTTATCAGCAAATTTTATTTTGTTAATTTTATTTTATTTTTAGCGTATTTACTATTTTACGTATTTTAATACGAGATCAAAATTATTCATTTCTTTCAAAATAAATTTGCAAGATGACAATTAGTTAATTTGAATTAAAGCTTTAATTTTATGAAAGCTGAAACGAATGACCAAATCTTTCACTTGAAGTTAAGTAATACCGTAATTATCATAATCATCAGCAAATATAAGAATTAACAGATTCGTTGCCAACCTTTAGACATATTAGATGAAAGGAAAAAGGAAATATAAAATATTTTATATCGCTATAAAAACTGTTTGCTCTACTGACAAAGATATCTAATGCTGTAAAAAAACAAACAAAACAATGTTAGCGTTTCTCGTTGATACAAAGCCTTAAGCTAATTGCGCTCTAACAAATGCGACTTAAAATACCTGATGTCTTTAGTAATTAAATACTTACCTTATTCAGTTCCTTGTATTTATTTACTGTAGTTTGTGCAATTTTTTGTTATTATTTAAGTTTATTACTAAATTAAATGTAATTATTATTATTATTATTGAATCCTACCTATCTACCTATCCTATATGTAATAAATCCTACCCCATCCCTTCTGAAACAATATTTATAAAAAAACGGCAATTTTTTTCAACTAGAAGACTTGTCATCTAAACGCACATCCTTCGAATATGAAGGGACGGCACAATATATCAATTTCTTCTAATCTCTTTATATGTACATCATCTTCTTCTGTGATTCTTTGCCATATATTTTTTCCTGCACTCCTTCGATGTCTTCTTCGGTTCACTTTCCATATAACTATTCAAATTCATACTTTAGACTTTTCTTGTTCCACGTTTTCATCCCTTCGCACTACCTGTCCACATCATAACAAAGGTTCACTTCTCGGCCTTTCTTTCGCTGATACTTCATATTTAATACGGATATTCGTTCACTAATTTATTTAACAAATACTGTATCTTTACTAAAAACCAGTCATACGTCTTGCTGTTTGAATTCTCTTCACGAATATACCGTCGTCGCCTAATTATTTGTAGTATATTTTATGCGTTTGAGTAATAAATTGATTGTAGCTAATAAATTTCATATGCTTTTCTTGTGGCATTATAAATACCACATTAAATATAATTTTTGTTTGATATAATATATGAAATGTATTTTTGAAATTGTATTTAAAAATTTACACTATATTAAAGTTTTTCCTTGTTTATTTATTTATTAGAAAGACAAACAAAAGTATAACAACATTTAAATAGGTATTATAAGAATATACATAAACCAGTAAAGTATTCACATAAACAGAAACATTGAAACACACATAGTATCGTAAAACAATAAAAATATAGTTACATACCAAACATTATTATGTTTTCACAAATTCAAAAATTTATTAAAATTACAATACGGCTAAAAGAGGTTGTTTATCTTAGAGAGCTCATAATTTTAAAGTCTGTAATATTCAGTAGGTAACAATTGTAAGCCGATTAAAATGTATTTCTATTCTATTCTTACAAAAATATAGTTTATGGTAGTGTATTACAAGATTCTTTACTACATGTAAAGAATCTTGTAATACACTACCATAATCCTTCTTTCAGTCTTTGTCCGAGTCACAAATTAATATGCCTCCTATCTTTAATATTTTGGGTAGACCTCGAAGAATTCGGTCTGCCTCGAAGAATTTTGGAAAAATTTCTTCACAGGAGGTCTTCTTATGACCCCCTGAGTCCGAAATGACCATTGGTCAAAAAGTTTTTATATATATATATATATATATATATATGCGTGCGTGCGTCCAGATTCAACTTTTGTCAGCACGATAGCGGCCGCAGTTTCACTCGGATCGCTTTGAAACTTTGCACAAAAATCAACCATCCAAAAATGAAGGTCAAGTTCGTTAACCAGAGAAATCCGGCCACAGGGGGCGCAAGGGCCTCACTTTTTCTGATTTCAGTTTTTCGACCATAACTTTTTCCCTATACGAAGAAGATCAATCGCGTTTATACTATATGATGTCTTTGATGAATACCTATAACTAATGTAGATAAACCGAAGACCTAACTTTAATAACTTAGGGGTGGGGGTAAAAAAACCAAAAATTTTTGTAAAAAAATTCATAACTTTTTTCTGGTAAACTTTCTTACATCACAAGTATTTTTAATAGAAAGGTTATTTTTTACTCTAAATTTAGGTCCTAAAAGTTTTTCCGTAAAAGGTACCGTTTCTGAGAAAAAAAATAAAAACCACTTTTAGCTTGAAAATTTAAGGTAGGTAAAACCACGGCAACTTTTTTCTGGTAAACATTCCCTCGTCGCAAATATTTTTAATAGGAAGATTATTTTTTACTCTAAATTTAAGTACCGAAAGTATTTCCAAAAAAGATACCTTTTCCGAGAAAAAAAATAAAAACCACTTTTTGCTTGAAAATTTTTGATGTAAGCAACGGCATCATGTGTTATTCTTAGGTAGCGAGTTATATTTTAAACGAATTACACACGAGGTCTACCCACGCGTGTCCCCCTGCGGGCACGGAATTTTTTTTCTTTGTATGTCTTTTAAAAATCTTTCTCTATACGCTATCCATTTATCCATTGTCTATTTTTATCTGTTGAGACCCCCCCCCCCCGCCTGTGGAAAGTTGGTAACTGTTACGGTTCGAGCAAAACATAAGTTTGCTCATTTACCAATTTACAATGAGTTTTTCGAAAATCTTTAATATATCTCAAAAAATATTTTTCCTTTCTCAAAGGTTTTATTTTACCAAAAAAACACAACGTTTTATGGATATTTTTAATGTTATTTGAATTTATTTACAATAGTAAATAAGTATAAAAAGTGTTTGTTCCATTTTATTAAAAGAGATCAAGCTAGATCTCTTTATCGTGGTAAATGATATATTTAGAATAGATGAATATCATTTATTCTAACGTAAATAATAAGTAGTAAGTCAAGTATTTTCCAACAGAAACGTTATCCCTTTCATCAGAATAGCGAAAGAAACGAGTCAGCATTAATCTTTGTCGAGGTTGAATAGGTTCGCGTCACTATAAAAGTGTATTGCTAGGAATGTGGGTGACCCACACCCACGAATGCCGACATTGTTTCTCTGCTATTTCGAACTGTAACTCTGTACTAAGTATGACAGAACTCTTTGTTGTTAACTGAATCGTTTCCTGCTTTTAGACTTGGATACTGTGTATTTTAACTTTATGTTATATGGTATATTAATGTCAATAGATGATGTTTTCTAAGGGAAAGTATATATTTATGAAGATATTACAGTCGTTGTATTGTGATATTGTAGTTCTCTTGATGTAAAGGCTAAATTATCAATGAATAATTGTTTCTAATCACGGGTTCGAGTCCTGGCGGGTATCATCTTTATATTATGTCGGATTTTTGAAAATTTTTGTTGGATGGAATTATGTCTTTTCCTTGGCTATTATAAACTACATGGTGTATTACTATGGGGGGATACAATTGGGGGTCCATATAATTGGGGTAATAGGCATTTGATGATGATGATGTCTATCTATTGCATTTAATTAACTAATATGTAATTCACTAACCATTATTGCAATCGATAAATATAGTTAGTTAATCGGTAATTTATTTAATTAAATATGAAAAAAACATTACGTTTTTTATGTTCTATTCTCTCCAGCTTAGATTTAAAAGGGAAGATATCTCTTTGGCTTTACAGACATTTCGTTTCACAGCTAATGCATTAAAATCTCTATAGTTTCCTTATCTGAAAGCCTTTGTCCTAAGTCGTGGCTGATTTGCCTCAGAACATAAACTGGGAGACAGTTAATATTGATAAGCATTTCTCACCAATCTAACCTTAAGTGTGAATTCCTTATTAATAATTATAATTAGTATATTGTGACAAATAGCTTTGATTATCGATTATTAGCAAATAGATAAATGAATGATAATAACCAATAATGATTTTAAAAGGAAGATGTAAAAAATATGAAGTTTAAAGGATACACGTTTTGGATTATCTATCATGTAATTCTAGTTTAAGATAAAACGCTTCAAAAGTTTTTCTTTGAAACAATAGTTGTTAGTCAAGACAAGTGAAGCGTCGTGATGTCAATTAGAAGAAGTGTCTTGTTGTCTAACACTACTGCAGTAAGTTTTCGTTTAGATTGAGAAGAGGACTCAAGACGAAAGAGTTCGTTTGAAATTTAAATGTGTTTTAAATATTATAGAAAAGAAAGTCGTTTATAAATTTTAAGCAAAGTCTTTCGAAAAACTAATACATTTTTTATTTATTTCTATAATATTTTTCCGGTCCAAATTATTTTATAATATGTTTTTTAAAATGAACATACTAATAACCACAAGAAATATAAGTCTACACACTGTGAGTACAGCGCAGCATAATATCCGGCAGGAGGTGGAAAATTGTAATTGTTGCTAAAAGCAAACAACTCACCGAGTCGGGGATAGCGGATTAATTATAAAGGCTCTGATCTCTATATCCGAAAGGTTGTAAGGATGTAATATATAAGAGGAGCAAAGGCTAATATCAAATAATTGAGGCATGCTTAATCATTTTTTTTAATTAATAAAGCTGCAGAATTATATTATATATTTGTCACCAGATAAAATGTTATAAAGAAAATATATGTTACAAGATAAATGGTCCCTAAAATAGTTTACAACTGAAAAACAGGAAATAGCCAAAGCCTTGAAAAGGAACTACGCAGTAGCTAAATGTCCTTTTACAGGTCATGACCTGACCTATTGAACATTTTGTACAAATATATTTCAAATATCTAAATGGTTGACGGACTGATTTCCAAACTAATTTCAGAATGTCAGATACATAATATTGTATATACGGTAGTAGTAGTATGTTCATAATTTCATAAAGTAAAACAAGACATTCATTGTGCACATTCTTTTCTGCCAAGAATGCTAAATGGCGTAGAAATATGATAACACTGTGTTTGTTATCGGTGACTGAAAAAAAAATATCTTTATCAAATAAAATATCATTACCGGTAAAAATATAACCGGTGACACCGGTTATATTTTTTATGTTTGAAATTGTTTGTGTAAATTATTGTTTAAAACAATGTATCTCTATATATATAAAAATATTTAAAAAAAACAACAAATTACGGATTTTTTTAATAACTATCTCGCCATCAGTTAGAGACATTAGAAATAAAATAATAATTTTAAATAATTGTCATTATGTTTACTCAGTTTAACATTAAATTGAACGCATATTAGTATGATGTTAGTGTTAGCTTGTTATTTGACTTAAAGCATAAGATATTTTTCTACAAAAAGATGTCCCATTTTCAAGTATTTAATATAATAAAACAAGTCTAATACTTGTTTAAATATAGTATCTATATTAGTTGAGACTTTTATGGATATTTTAATAAGCCCTCAGTATTCATAGGTATTTTTTTATATTTCACTTTAATTTCATACACTGTATTTGAAACTGTCTGACGAAAAAGAAAAGAAAACACAATAGCTTGAAGATGCCAACCCCGATATTAAAAAATAAATATACTTCTTTATAAATGTATGACAACCAAACAAAATGGAAACGTAGGGTGGTGTCATTTAAAGTTACGGCATCAGGGATAAAAATATGCATAAAACTGTATACTGCCTTTTGACCAGTTGAATATTTTTGAATAATAATTGTAGTAAGTGCAATGATACTTATGATATAGTCTAAAATCACTTTTGTATCATGAATATGTTTTTATGAAGCCACGAACTTTGATATTAAAATGATGTACATTATTTGAATAATAAATGTTTATGATATACATTTTATTTTATGTGCTCCCAAAAGTTAACATTTCATCCATAGGTAAATTGAAATATTCCATTCGTAAACGAGGGTACTCCATAGAGATCGTATTATTTAACGTATTCTGATTGTCAGGCATTGGAGAATATTTAACAACCTTTGCTATTTAATACTGGACAAATAATTTATACACTTTCAAATGCTTCTAATAGACAGGTGTTTAGAATAATCAAAAATCGTTAAGAAAATTTCATTTCCAAGTTTAAACGATAAATTGGTTGTATAGTACACATCAGTCTGTTTATAATATTATATTATATAATTTAGTATTTTAGTTATAGTTTTTTCTATAATTAATGATTTTTCCTATGGTTATATTTTTTTAAATTTACATTAAGTGTGACATTTTGCTCTAGCTTTAACTATTTCATATATATTTGCGATTTAGGTTTTATAAATACTTTTATAATGATGACTTGACATTTGGAAATTACAGTTTAATTTTTAATAATTGTTATCTGAATCTAAAACATCTAACTTGCTTTAGGTAAAAAATAGAGACCATAAAAGATTTTGAATAATCCAGACTTTGATAGATCGAAAAGTTTTGTTCCTGATCTGATTTTATATCAAAATATATTTTATAGATCATTAATAACATTATTTGCTCGGATGTTTACGGTCAATGAATTTATTCCATTTCGCTATTGTTGGAAACTTAATGCGTGTGGGATCGTCTCTATATAAACTTGTTCAACCGTATCGAATGTGGGATGAGGTTGTTATAACATGACGAAGGAACTGACGTAAGATTTTTTTCTTATTTTGGTAGAAAATAATTACGTAGCCATAATATAAGTTGTATAACTTAGTAGTAGTAGTATAGTACAATACAAAAATATTTTATATTTAATTTTCTATTTTGCAACTGAAGCCGAGAAACATATGTCATTTGGGATATTAATTCCCGGGATCCAAAGGTAATGCGGGATGTGTTTGGACGAAGCCAGAGCCAGTATTATAAACCACACCTCAGAAATTAATTCTACAAGCTTCTGTTATGAATTTGAATCTTACTTTAATTTCAGACATAGCATGTAATATCTCTGTAATCCTGGAATTAGTCTCAAATATTAAAGGTTGTAAAATTATTTTATGGTGGGTAATTTTAACAATTTATTTCGCTTGATTCATAGTATCATTTTAGCATAGGATCGAATTAAAATAGATTTATTAGGAGTGCCAGTTGATATACTATAATAATATCTGAGAAATATACATATTTTATCGACATAATTGTCTATAGTAATGTAGAATTAGCCTTGAGTTTAGCGAAGTAATATGATTTTTATTTTCTGGTAAAACTCTAATATTTTGTTTAAGAGTATGTTAACAAACTGAAACTAAATAAACATCTAGGGCATACATTATAATCGAAACATCCGCATACATTAGCTCGTTAAGCTTTCACAGAGCGATGTAGGAACAAACATAAGAACTACTAACAAGTCTTGTAACGATAAGCACCAAACTTGCGCACTTTCAGAGCTAGTTAGGCTTTGAACAGTTGTTGCGGATACATTCGGCTTTCATATTTGAATCTTCGTCGACTTGAAACTTTTGTCAAAATATTTTAAACCATCAGGTCATTAGAGTTTTAGTTAAATTAATGATTAATTTCGTTTAATGTTAAAATTACTTGTCTTATTTTTTACTGAACTTTGGTTTCCTTGTGGTTGACATAACCAAAGTTTTTCAATTAATTGGTCTTTATTTATGAATGATCAAAAAGAGCTGGAGCAATTTGAGGAGTAATTATATTGCAAAGACTTTTGCAAACGTTCATAACATTTTGAAAATTATTTTTGCACGAATTTTTTTTGATTGAAACGAATTGATTTTTTGAAATGTTTTCTTTATACCGCTATAAAAGCATGGTTAACTTAGCAATTAGTTTTCATAATATGTAATAAACTCAAAGTCAAACTACATATTATTTAAGGATTTTACTACGAAGATATTTCGTCTTTATCTAGTTTCGAAGATTACTTCGAGCATAAAAAGTACCACGGTCAAGGAGTAAAAAGACTTTTATATCATTTATTTTATAACTATAATAAATATATAATTGATATATATTCTAATGTAGTATATATTCTAACAATATTAAGGTATATATTCTAATGTAGTAGCAATAACATAGATTATGTTATATGGTAGATGTTATAACTTTAAGCCTATTAAATAAAGATAATTTATTTGAAAATAAAATTCATATTTTAAAATGTTAATCATAACAGAAGTGAAGCCTTCACCTACGTTATATAAAAGCAGTGCAAAATACCGCATCTAACGTTGGTACTAATATTATGAATCTTTTGCAATAAAAAAGTTTTGAATAAATAACTGAATCATGGGTTTGTTTTGTTTTGCAATAGATATCGGACGAGACGTGATTCTCGTACCAATACATAAAAATAAAAAAGATTACCTAACCGAAGCATGTTTATTATTTATATAAATAATAATATTTAAAGGTATCAGGAAACAAAACCTTTGAAAACAATACAAAAATTTTGATTTTATAGTATATTCAATTACGCAAGATGACCCTTCTGTTTTATTTTGTCCAGAATATATTAGCAAGAAAAGGGAATCAAAACCACTTGTCTCCTCATATTTAAAACTAGGGGATAGACAAAATCACCGACGATACCTAGTAAATAACCAAATTGAAGTAATACTCTTTGGTCCTGTTAATAAATTGATTGTTTAAGTTAATTTAAAACAATAATTTAAATGTACATACAAAACTTATTACAGTTTTATTTTGTTTGTAATTTTATTTATAAATACAATTTACAACGGTAAAGCTAAAATGATACTTATAATAAAGAATTAAAAGCCTTTTTTGCTTACACAATATCAGGACGCTACGACAAAAGCTGTTTGGTAGTGCGTGGAATGTGTTATGTGATGGAACGTAAAGAGCAAACTTGATTTACGTGCCGATACAGCTGATAGTAAAAATATTAATAAATCAACCGCATAGCCCGAATTTTGTTTTAATAAAATTATTTTTGGTTGTCATTGCGTTCAAATTAAATTTCTTTATTTAAAATATATATATATAATATAATACATATTAAGCTTTTATGGGTGAAAAATAATAATTTAATATTTTTTTTTAGATCTAATATTATCTTATTAGGACTTGTAAGGCATAGCTATATTTTAAATCTCAAGGATGTAGTTTTGAACAAAGATTGTTATATATTCATACATGTTTGAAACATATATATATAATATACATATATATACAAAACATATATCCTAAGAATAAACATTTACATTGAAAGTTGTTCGTTACCAGCATATAAAAATGTTTTAATAATCTTAAAACGGTGCTATAAAAAAGGTTCGATAAGATCTGAACTTTACCTTTTTCTTTATTTTTATATTCGTACTTAATAATGTTAGTTTACTGCCAATTTTTCTTAACGTTATACCATTACCGTCACCTGTCTCTCTGTCACATACATTCGTCAACCCTATGTGGTTTAGAATAGAGTTTTATTTCATTCGTATTATAATTGTAACCATGAGCACATGGTTGAGTGTCCTCAAGCGACAGTTAGTCCTTTGATGTTTTGGTCTTTGTCTTTGAGTCTCTCGTTTCATCGTGAAAGTGTCCTACTAAAGGTATGAGTTTATTTATATATATGAGTTTATTTTAAAGAGGTTGACATGGTGACAAAGAATAAGGACACCTGTATGTTTGAAGAGTTTTTTAATAGGAAAGCTGTTTTACGCAATATAAGTTTTGATAAGTCTTATATATTATGTTTGTATGTCAATCCAAATTTTGCATTACGTATCTTTTATATATGTTTGAATATTTTTACTATCAAGTACTGATATATGTTATACTATATATGATTGTAATTTTGTCGGTATATTGCTAAATTCCATATGGTGTACCATCATAAAACCCTTTTGACATGAATATTTGATAAAGAGTCGGGACAAAATCGAGCATACCAACGGACAGCTATAAAACATTTAACAATTTTTAGTTCAGAAGGTTTTAGAGATAAAAGTTAACATGAAAAAGTAAATTATATCGTCATATTATTAAAATTATTGAACTAAAAATGTACTTATTTATATAAATATATAAGAAAATTTTGTATTTCTTAATATAAAGTATACATATTACCATAATACAAATAGTTGAAAAATATACAGAGGAAAAATATCTGTTATAAAAAAATATTGAAAAAGCAATTATTTTCTCTCGAATTCATGATACATCGTCGAACCTCCATCAAATCTGTGTCATGGCACCAAACAAATTCTGCAAACAGTTTACATACACGCATACCCTCCTTGAGGGTCTGTCTACTTACATTTTTTCAGTGACTATATCATACGTGAATTATTCCTTATTTTTTGTGCCATAAAGTCGCAATTGTGATCTCAATTTTAGGTTCAATATTCTAATGTTTATGATATTGTATATTTACTTTGCATTTTCGATGAAACAGTAAGGGACAATCTCTGAAGTCAAATATTATCGAGGTTGTGATTATGTTTTGGTTGACATTGTTGCTATTTGTGTTTAGATGTTTCCTTTGTTTACTTTGATTTTGGTGTTTGGAAAGGTCATACTGATATTATAAGTTCAATACTTTAGAAATAGAGCTGTAACTTGTTGAAGCTATAATATAAGTAATATTATATTTAGTTACTTATACTTATATGATATTAAGCTACTTGACATAGTTCGTGGTTGTTTGTTTTGTTAAACACTCGATACATTTTATGAAGTGTTATACTAGTAAGAAGAAAGCCTCGCCGTCTTTAATACTAATCATATTTTCGTTACCACTTCCTTATTAAGATCGTGAGATTTTTTTTAAAATCGCAATTAAAATGAATGCAGAAATTACTATTACTGCGTAAAATAAAAATAAATTTTTGAAAAAAATGTCTATCTACTTTTATATCCAAAATATATAAAACAATAATCATATAATTAATAACTCTTTTCTTACCTAATTATGAAATTGATTTAACAGAAGGAAATAAAACCTAATGTAAAAACATTAGAACCCAATATAACATAGTTAGAAAAATTATATAAAAATGATAACATTTAAAAAAGTAATAATAATAATACATAATTTTTTTTTATACATCATTGATAATGCATAGAAAATGCTAGACTGAAAAAGTTTTGGTTTTTTTTTATTAAAAGAAGTGAAAAGCTTAAAATTTAACCTTGAGGAATAGGAGGAGCATCAATCAGTCGATGACTTGCCATTTACATCAACCCTCTGAATACTATAAGACAAGTAAGAAACCGAAGGTTTGCGATAATTGTTCTTAATAACAACTTTCGGACCAACATTTCCTGTTCAACACAATCTAAAGAATCTCAGAGAGTATCTTGTAATTTCTCAAATATATTATGTTTTACGATGTTTGCATCAGTTGCAGCGCGAAAATTTTAAAATTTAAAAGTGATGCAAATGATTTTATTAGTTGATGATTTTATTTAAAGTAACACTGATATTATGTTTGTATTCAAAGGAACCTCAAGAATCGAGACATTTTAAAAAGGCTGTTATCATTAGGTCTAAAACAAACATAAGAAATACAGTCAAAAAATATTTACTAATTTTGCGCAATTTACACTATTAAGCAGATCACATTTATGGACATATTCCATAAGCCAAAAAAGATTTTATATCAATTCCTTGAAATTCCAAATTGATATTACAATTTTTAACATTTTCTATAAAAAGGGATTCGGCGACAGCAGGCGAACGAATTAAAAAAGTGATAGAAATATTATTTTTCAGAAGTTTTCAACATTTCCAATATATAAAACTGTACTAAATTTTTAAATCATCTTCAATAAGTAACAAATTTATACATTGTTTGTATAGCGCAAACCCAAACCCACCTTTTTGTTTTCCCGTGATAATGAAAGGATTTTCCGGAGGCACAAGCATCTGTTGGCTCTGATAATAAGCTTTCACCACACCACATTTCATCAACATCCATCCAGTAGTTTTGTATTATTGTATTAAAGCCCAAACCAGTATGTGTTTTCTCTCGAAAATGAGAGAGATTTTTCAGGAATAAAAAACATATCTACTCGTATATGTAATTAAAATTAGTCGATTAGATTTGGCGTGATACCCGGACGTACATACAAACTGTCAAAAAAAAGAATAAAAATATATTTTATTTATTACTTATATCTACGCCTTTTATTTGTAAATATATTTTTTTTAAATACTTTACATTACATTTTCTTAAAATACTTTTTAGATTTAAAATAAATTATTATTTTTAATAAGATAACTTTCTTTACCGTGTAGTGCAATTTTAAAAAAGAAAAAAATCTGATTGACATCAAAGCAAAAGAACTGAAAACCCTCATTAAGTAACAAAGTTTTAATTCGCTTAGTCGCAACTAACCCCGAGTGACGGCACGTGAGTATAATTAGTGAGATTAAATCCCGGGATCCTGGGATCGAAAGATAAGCCGAGATGTGCTTGGACGATTCCGGAACCGGGATTACAAACCGTACTTTACAAATTAATTCTACACGCTTCTGTTATGAATTTGAAATCTTACCTAAAGTTTCGAAACATCTCCGCTGATTCCCTAAATATCTTGATTTGTCAATTTTACGAAGTACAGGCTAATAAAAGGGGTTCCTTTGTATTTATTATTATTTCAAAAAGATGTTCTTATTTGAGATAAGGATTTTATAAATTGTAACAATCTTTCGATTACAATTATAATTCATATATACGACTATCTATGCCAACGACTTTTCAGTAAAGATAACCTAAGTTACTCCAGATAAAATCGGTCGAGCTATTTCAGAAGATAGCCAGAACAAATAAATAAACAGATAAAAATATTAAAAATCTATTTTTTATGTAAGTACCATATGAGTATATACTTTCACATACATTTAGTGAAAAGCTGTAGCTGTTGTAGATATAGCTGAAAACAGATACTTAAATTTTATCAATGTGTAAAGATATAATTATATATTATTATAAAAATATATCAAACAATACGAACTCAGGCGCTCATCTATCTCCGTCAGTCATTAGGCTGGCTAAGGTGAAGGACTTCTGTCCGAGGTTCAAGAATTGCTGTCTCACGCTGAAGCTACCCTTAATAATGGTCAGAGGATTAGGTAAAAGTTTCGTAGTATTATCTTCAAAGACAGTGAATATATTTATTCATTTATAGTATAAAAAGATGCGACATAGTTGTAACATGGCTTATCCCTCCATAGTTGTCACATTTTTACATGCATCATATTAATATTAGATATTAAATATACAAATCAAACATTTTATTTGGGCAACAAATAATATTTTAATAAGAGAGACAATTTCAAAATATAAATGTTTTCAATTTTTGCGAGTAGTTTAATGAAGTTTCGCTAAATGTTGATATCAAATAACATGTGTTACTATTTGCATCGTGATTTCGTCATTATATTATTATTACTATTATTTAGTTCAAATCACTTCTATATTATGACTAATGTCTAAGCTACACGATTTAATACGTCGAAAGTGCTTGTAATATTACTACAATTCCACACTACTATAACCGTGATGTGGAGACGAAAAAGACATTCTTACATACTAAAGTAACCAATAAGTAGTGATAATACTACATTTAAATAAACTATGTTAAAAGAATCCAACAAATGAATAAGAATGTACCGAATGCTGATGAAAGGAGTTTCAATGCCTTTAAGTATTTTTAGCTCATTAATATCCTCACAAAAAGAATCTTTCCTCCTAGAATAATGATGTATGTTAAAAATTAAAGAAGGATGTGAACCAAGTAACAATATTAAGAATGTATCCCAGATTGAATTATAAATTAGGTCTTTTAGCCCATCTCAAAGAAATAAAGAGAGTGTATAAAGAAACACAGACTTCGATTGTTGGACATAAACACATTGGAACCTCCATAACTTTAGTTTTAAGTCGATATTTATCACCACTGTCCCATAAAAATGTAATAGTACCACTATTATATTGACGTACATAAAGTTAGAATGACGCTCAAATGAACAAATAAAGTATGAATTATGACGCCATTTTATAATAAAGGTAATAGTAAGAAAACCTGATAAAATAAATGTGATGATTTTAATTAATGTCAAGTTTTGCTGTATTGTACATGAAAGTTAATAGAAAATACAACTGCAAATGAGCCTTAAAATAAAACGTGGGGGTAAAAAACATAAATACATATAATTAAAAATCACAATTGTTATGTATGAAATAAATTAGTTTTGGTCTGCTAACTAAATTTGACAGAAATGAATTTTTATAAAATATTCTATTGGTATGCGGATTTCAATTTCTGTGTACCTCACACAGAAGTTTGTTATTTCTAAATCAATAACGAAACAATAGTGCTGACAAAGGCTACCACGAAGTTACCGTCTTTGTTAGTGGTAGCGCAGATTCGTTAATCCTACTATGGTAATTGTTTTTCAACAATATTAAACATAAATTCGCATCATCATAAATAATTTTGGAAATAATAATATTGGTAATATGTAGTAAATATTTTGTTTCGTTAATACTAAAAATAAAAGTGTAAATGTCATCTAAAGGTATATTAAAAAATCATATAGAAATAAAATAAATGTTTATATTTATCTGATGGTAATATTAGCAGGTGCTCTGTTTCATAGGCAGTGACAAAAGAGTCTTATTAACAACAGAAACAAAAAAAAAACTAGAAGTTTCACCAACTTTAAGGAACTCGGGGAGTGGAATGTGAGTAGAACACATGTAGGAAATAACTTAATACTGCCATGATATTATATTTACTTCAAGCAACCTCCCATACACAATGACGTACACAACATGTTTCCATAGTCTGTTAAAACTATTGTAAAGTCGCTAATATTATGATGCTTTCAATACATTAACGTAACGTATGCTCATTGAAAAAATACAAACATTATATGTTAAAAGTGGAATTTATTGTAATGACTAATAACACTGAATATAATGAAAAACAATATTTATAATTTTGATTCACCTAACAAATATGTATTATTTGTGCAACATAATTTTAGTTAGTTTTTAGAATTGTCCAAATCTATCACCAAATAGTTTATGGTTTACATTTAACGCATGTTAGTATTCAAAGCTTAAATTAAAATAAGGAATACCTACGTTACTAATAGAGTGATTTGGGAGACGTTGCTTCACTATTACAACTTCCAACATAGTTGTTTGTAAGTATTCTTACTTAAAAAATAAGGAATTATACAAATACTATTTTTGTTAATGTTTAAAGGTTAATCTTTTAACACTAAACCTACCAAGTACCGGTCAAATTCACCGTTCTTAAACTTTTGTAAAAGTTACACAATTTTAAACGTTATAATATCGTTATCAAACTACATGACAATTCTGAGAATATGCATATAATATTTTCTACATTCTTTACTTTTAGTTATTTTGCATTATTACCTGCGTTATATAATAAAATAACTTTTAATTACCGGTCAATTTGACGGACAGATATACAAGAATTGTCGGTAGGTTTAGTGTTAAATACTTGGAAATGTGAAAACATCATAGAAATGGTAATGGTGTTATTAGTTATATTGTGTTATAGTTAGTATCCATGGTGTTCCTCGTGGGTTCATCTGATTCGATTTACAATTTAGCGATTTTACTCTAAAGTTATTGTATATCTTGTTAGGGTATAATTCATGGCCCTTTTTTTGAAGAGTATGTTTTAGAATAAGACAAGGTTCTTGTTGTTTTTTATAAATTGTTAATAAAATATATTAATAAACTACGCGATTAAATGACATTATATATTACAAAGTATTTATTGTAATTATTGCGAAAAACATTTTGTAACAAAATTAATTAAAAAGCCAACACGGGACACAAATACAAAGTCGTCCTAATTGTTTCTGTTTCATAACTGTATCTCATACCGAGATAACATCGTACAATGTTATAATATTTTTGTAACCAAAACCATCCATCAAGAATTTAAGCGAAGTGATTTCATAAAATTCCAAATTGAAAACCATCTAACATATTATGATTTATTACGAAAGTTGATGAATTTGTTTTTAACGAACCACATATTATATTGTATATAAAAAAACGATATTATCAAAATATATTCGTGGATGGATGGATGGAGGTGAAATTGTAAGCCTATTATATTATTGTTAGATCCTTATAATGTATTACAAACTGCATTTCGTAGTACAAATCGTTTCGATAAATTGCATTTGAGTATCGCTTTGAGAATCTCGTTAGCGACGCTCACTGGCAGAGTAAAAGACCTTGTCTCTTCATATTATTAGAATTCGTTATATAAGAGGATGAGTAGTTTGTATTGGATAGGAATATTATATTTATTGCTTATATAATGACTTAAGTTAAATAAAAGTTTGTTTTAGCATTTTATATCTAACCCGGTTTATAACTCTCAGACGTCAGAGGACCCCTCAGCAAATAAAAAGCATAGACCAGACGCAATAATTTGTCAAATTCTTTCAAAGTTAAAGAAATAGGGCCTTTAGCAAGTTACACGACTTTTTTTTAAAAGGATATTTTTGATATAAATCGATATTTTTGTTTAGTATTCAGTATATTACATTTACGTTAATATTTTCTTCAAAGAATACAGTTTTATTTTCGGTAACAATATTGTTTGAGTATTGAAACCTGCGTAAAGCATAATAATAAGTTTATAGGTCGCTCGTTGTTCGGAGTGTTGACTGAATTCTCCACTGTTGATCAAATATTGGCGCAATCACCCTAATGTATGTTACGCTATTAATTTTGGAAAACGGCTCCCGGCCTTTTACGTTTTATACACAAAAATACTCTACAATCTGATAGCGTTATATAAGCTTGGCATATTGGACGATTGAGTTGGCGATATATACAATTTATTGGCGCAAACTGTCTCTTCGCAAATATGAGAAAAATTTAAGGCACGTATTGTGAGTATCAGTGAATAGGTTTAATCAAGATTATACGTTTAAATAAGGCTGTAAGGCTCTATTTCGAATGACTATTAAGTTAATAACGAAAATATTGGCGATGTTTGTTGACACGGCAGACTTGTTTCTTTCAAGTACATATCTCATCGGTTCTCGGCTAAACATTCTCATTTAGAGCATTGCAACGTTAATCTTGAAGTTCATAATATAATACAGTATATAAAAATGTTTCACATAGATGTAATACTAAAGGCATAAAATATAAAATAGTACAATGTACGGTGCTTTTAACAATTCTGTTGACTCTGTCTCGATGATGGCGGCTCGCTTTGTGACCAAATTGGCGGTAATTTTGAGTGCAATTAAAAAGAGAGTAATTATTTCGCCTCGTTGGTTGTGTCTGACATTTACGGCTACGTAATGTTAGTAACGGAGGTGTAATTATTTATAACTTTTAATAAAGTTCTGAACATCAAATTATATCTTTTTTACTGATTCTTATCAGATTTGTAACAATTAGAGCTTTATCAAGTTCTTATGATTATAATAAAGAAAAACTATAAAAGATTAAAAATATTAATTTTATATATTGGTGTAATTATAGTCATTGATTCATTATAAGTAATGTATGGAGGGTAATTGTAATATGTCAGATGAGTTTACGACGAGTTTACTGAGCATCACATTTTTACAAACTATTGTGGTGTAGTAAATATGAAAGTTGCGTTTTGTACGGCGAGTGAGAGGACCAGATGCCCAACTTCCCACAATACCTTCCTATTTATAAGGAATATCAATGCATCTACATCTTTACATGGATGTAAATATTCTAATATTTGTCCTCTTGTAATTTCACAACCTTAACTATACCATTTGATATCGGAAGAGAAAAAAAATCTTTAATGCATTATCTACTAACTTTTACTGAAGTGACAGTGAACAGGGATAATTTAAAATCTTATTTCCAAGTAGCATAAGTAACTTTTTATTCAAAAATGCTACTTAATCCTAGGTCAAATTTTTCAATCCCCTCCTTATATCCGGATTAGGAGCGTATACTCCGGTATACAAACATGTGTTTCAAAGTACATAAAATGGAATATTTATCAACTCGTCACGCTTGACCCAAAGGGTTAACTAGGACTAAACATAAACATTTGTAAAAAGTTATTTATATTTTAAATGTAAGAAGGAAATACCTTATCATAAATAGTACGTTATAATATATATTAAACAAATACTTCCGTAATGGTGTTTTCGTTTAACTTCCCCCTAAACAATTATAACGATTCTGATGTTTTGTTTTGATGAACATTTGAATGGATCAATGAGTTAGTTAGATTTACATGTATTTTTTATATATTGGCAAGGCAGGATAATATCTGCAGATCCGCTAGAGTAGAATAGGTTTCTAAATATAAATATTATCATCATAAATAGGTGCAAATGTTACATTATCTATTGAAGAAAATTGTACCAAAATAATGCAAAAAAAATAAATAAAATAAAGCACACAACACCTTGAGCAATTACTTATATAATATATCATGTATTTTAAATGTATGTCAGTGTAAGGTTTTCCTGAGGGTAAGCGAGCGGTTGGAATAAAACTATTGTATGCAGCAGATACATCTCGGTGTCAGTGATGAATGTTCTAACTTACACGTATTTTAACATATTATGAAAACGGGAAAACGTAGAAAAGATTCTAGTCACTGTTTGTTAAATATATTGTTATCTTCTATCTTAATTTAGAAAATTGTTGCTCAAATTTAACCGTTTTTTTATATGTTTTTGATCAAAGTTATTAACTTTTATTATACGGTCTTTAGAACTAAATAGAGATACACTTATAAAACAATAATGTAGGTTATATATTAAGATCATTAATCTAAAGTCTTACTCAAATATTTTTCAATTATAATTCATGAATAAAAAGCACTGAAAATTTTTATATTTTATGGTTTATTACCGAAGATTAAAAATATAGAAACATCTGCGTCAAGAAATAATCAAAACGATACTAAAGATGCAGACTTTCACAGATTGATCGTTTCACACAGGGATGCTGAATATAGACTATTAGAAATGAAACTATAATGTACCTATTTACTAAAAAGAGCAAATAAAGAAGTAACAATAAAAATGAACAGGGGATTTTAATAGGGCAGTAACCAATTAATTATTTATGAAAAAGATATATATTATAAAAAACATTGAACAAGTATAAAACCCTAAGTCTATAACAATAACTTTTAAACATACACGATTTTGCACGAATATTAAAACTGTATCAGCGTCTGTTTGTGAAGTCGACTTGCAAGCCTATTACGAAAGCACCTGAGACGCGACAAATTAAAATTTCATCCCCACAGATGACAATGGTGGTTGTAAATTGGAGATCAATAAGCGCAGCGCAGTCTACTCTGATTTGTCATTTCTGTTTATTTAAGTGTTTCGTTATTGTCTGACTGAAGTGCTTTACAACATATGTCGTGCGATACAGGCGTAATTATTAAGATTGGTTTTATGGTAAGTAAGAGAGAGTTCGTAAGTTTTATAATATCGCACAAATGAATTTTGTTTTGTTATCAAAGTATTTATAACTTGGTAGCAAATTTACTTTTAGTAGACCCAACCCAATGTTTTGATAATGCATCAAAATATACCCTTGTTCGTAAAGAATCTAACTCCTCCTAAACTATTACTTTGTAAGTTCAATAAACTCGATAGGGCTGTATTATAAATCTTAGTTAAGCTTTTCTTTATCTACATAAACATAAGTATTCCCAAATCTCACAAAACTAAGTTAAGAAAATCCCCCTGCATACCTCATTTCGGCTACAGCTTAGAAACATTAGTTCTAAATTTTGTTTAAGAAGGGCAGCGGTACGAACTTTTGGCTCAGGTTGAACTTAGGCTGTGGTCTCAGGAATAACTCGAGGTACTCGATATGGGCTTTAAGACAGTTTGATTAGTTGAAAGTTCTCCCCTGTTTGGGAATGCGAGGGGGATGTGGTGGATAGGAGTCGAGTCTTATTGGGATGAGCGCAGTGCAGTCGCATTGAGGCGGTGAAGTATTTCTTTAATGTTTTCGGGCTGATACCTTTCTGCTCGTAATTGCTGGGGCAGTATTTTCTTGTTTTGGAACGATTTTATTTATAGGAATATTTATTGACCTAATATTTAATTCTTATGTTTGTTAATAATTTTTTATAAATAATATACCTTATCATATTTTCATCCAATTTCACCTTTGCAGACTAATATACATATTTGTTGATACAAAATTTCTACTATATAATTTCACCTCATCCGGAAACGCAAATTCTTTCACGGAGTTCTAATAGCTCTGAATAGCAATTTTCCGTTTGAATTATTCTAAACTCGGGGTACATTATGGCTAATTTGCATCGACACCCAACCCTCTTCAGTAATAACTACGACGCTTAGCTGCTCAACCCTACAAATGCGATGTAATCGGCCTATTAAGCCATACAAATTCAATTAATGAGATTAAAAGCATTCAACGTGTGAAGTCAGATATAAACATTATCTCTTCAAGTCCGAACATTTTTGTTTTGCCGCGATAGTTGTTGTGAGAAAGGGGCGGCTGAGGATTAACTTTTTTACTTTTACATAATTTTCAATTTAAAACCTTTAAGAATAATTACGATTCATAAAACGCATATCCAAAATCTTAAAAGAGACCTAGAGATTTATTTAGGTTTATAATTTTTTGGGAGGCTCTTGAAATACTTTTCGTACGAAATAATTTGAATCTAATATTTATTGTTTCAATTTGAGTATATTTTTCAGAAGAATTTCAATACGACATCACCGATTTAATTTCATATAGTAAAAAAAACTTCTAAATAAATCCAGTAAATATGTAACATTGGTATCTGCAGTGCAAAATTACGTACATTAGATATTTCGCAAATCATAAACTAAATTTTGCGGTCCACTAACTTTGCTTTTGAAGTTGCGTTGAGATAACTTGTACACAACTAAAATACTTGTTTTATATTAATAATTGTTATTTAACTTTTGTATTCTATTAATTTATAATTAAAATATAAAGATTTATTATTTTTTTAGGTTGAAAATATATCTTTAAACACCGTATGTTTGTTTTGTGTTCACGTCAAAATCGTTTTATTTGAACCGATTTATAAAGCATTTTAGCGTAAAGTAACTTACACTTAGAGAATGGACATCATATCTTTGAAAAAAAATAAGACTTAACATTTTTAAAATGGGAGATGCAATTTGCTACAGGAAAGTTATTATTTTTAGGGAGTTTAGGAAAAATTATTTTCTTAGTCTAATCGAAAAGAGAATTTAGGAAGGAATTTTGTAAATTCCATACGTATAAAGATAAAGTGGAGGTTAGCACTTTTGAAGTTTTTGTTGGAAACCTAGAGAATATAAAAATAAGAAAGCAAGAGAACCTTAAAGTATGCTTTGTTTGTAATTTTGTCTAATTAACATAGGCAAAATATTAAAAAAAAACATTTTTCTAGATATATATATTTATACGCTACCAGTAGTTACAAGTTTCACACCTGCTGCTGCAACATATTACTGACAAAGCGATAATTATGACAAGGGTGGGAAAAGGAAAAAGTATTACTTCCCCAAATTCCAATAATATCTATAAACAACGTCCAAGGTCAAACATCAGGTTAGCATTTAGAGAAATACTTTTTTCTAGAGACAACTATATACTTCATATATTATATTCACAACTTAATCAAAGGCTGGTTCCACAAAGAACTTCATTGTCACACTTTTAGTTAACAATAAATTATCTTTTTTTTCTTTAATTTGATTATTGAGACACATTTATAATTGATACATAGATAATTTAAAATTGCAACTTTAACTTACATTACATTTTGTATAGTCTATTACCAGTCCTCCCTATCGTCAAATTAATTTAATTTATTATAAGCCCTTATTAGCCTTTGGTTGCACTCTTTTTTTATATTGGATATTTTAAATTATTAAGATTTTAGCAGTTAATTTCAGTACCGAATCAAGTTAAAAAATAATTGTTTTATTTGTGAAAAAAAATAAAAATATTATTTTATGTTTATTTCACTTGTACTACAAAAGCTGCTTCTCGCATTACATATATATAAGTTTGTCTGGTCGGACATTATATTTTTTAAAGATATAAAATGATAGGTATAGCTTTTTAAATAAAAGCGTTTTAATAATATTTTAAATAACTTACTAGGATTTACTTTATACGTAGCGTGAACTGCTTGCTATCCCTGAAAAATAATATAATCCACAGTCGTCCTTCTGATGATGCTGTAAGATAATATAGTATGGAAGTATGCAATGTAAACCAACGTAGCTGTGGGGATAGTTAGCTGTCTAATTTTCGCTGAGTTTAATTGTTTAACTTGTGTGTTATAAACGTCCCTCTGCAATTTAAAGATATAACTAAAATACGCTTATGATAATATTCTTGTAATTCTCAACTTTATTATTGTCAAATATAAAAAGAAGTTACTTACCACAAATCACTGGGAAAGAACCATTAAAGTATTGTTTACATGTAAAACGTTCCTGTCTTCTTTATCTTCTTTTACTATAAGTAATTTACGAGTATCAGTAAACGGAAGAAACAAAAGATTATCCTTACTTGTTCAAAAATGTTTTTTAGCTACTCCTATTTTTACTATCTTACCTGAAATGATTTAAGAAATAATTAAAATGAACATATAAATAAAATTTATTTGTGTTGTTTGTAATTCCAAATGGACAGAGTTTCTCTAATGGCATATAAAATAATAAACGGTATTGACATTTTTTTTTAATTTTTCTGTCTGTTTGGTCCAGCTAATCTCTGAAACAGCTGAGCCGATTCTAATAGGACTTTCACTGACTGATAGCTCATTTTATAAGGCACCTTTTATTAAAAAAAACATATTTCACGCAAAGAAGTCGTTAACTCGGCTAGTTAAAAATGTTAAGAATACGGCGTAGCAATATTTAAAGATTAAAGAGTAAATAACTTCTTTTTTAAAAACTATTATTTCCCAATAACACTTTCAACAACCTTCTCAAACTACAATTTGTAACTTTCTCTCTCTCAGTCTCTTTATTCATAATTTGATTATTTTACTATTTGGAATGAAAGTAATAACAAAATTACACTATATATTACCTTCGTGGCACCTCCATCTAACTTGTAATATTTTTCAAAGTTTGCAGCCTCAATAGTACAATAACGCTATGATCTGCAAGTGCCTTAAAATTGGAATGTCAGACGATACAAAGCGCGCCATCACTCTCGACGGTCTATCGAATCTCTCTTACTATTGTTAAGTTACCCCACAAGCGTAGGGCTGGTGTTTTATTTGTATTGTATTACATTCATGGGACTACAAACAATTTATATGCTTTTTAATAATGCGATTAAGTACGTGTTTCTTTACAAATACTAATCACTTACATAGGATAATAATTGATATATCGCTTAGCAGATAACGCGTTCGGAATTTGTAAAAGCAATGTTTGTACGAAGCAACAAATTAATAACGGTCTCAAAGGCCCTGCAACTATTCCTGAACTATTATGGCGGGACGAGGGTTAATCACGACTTGCCTTTTATGTTACAGAAGGTGATTGTGATGGTTAATAAGTTAAAAGGAAGCATGTGCATAGAGTTGTAAACCTGAACTTTTCAATCATTTATAATAGTTAAGAGCTAGCTACAACTTAATGTGCTTATGAAACAATTTAATGTTTATTATTTAATATTATCGACAAAAGACGAAGTAACTTAATTATATTATAGAGATCGGATCAAAGATTGAATATGGTATTATAACTATACTGCTTCCTAGATAATCTTCTTATGCCATCGTATTATCATTATTCTTATATTAATTTAGATAGATGTCTTACATCGTATTCATGTAATGATAATGAAGAGATTAACTGAGAAATGAACTGATATTTTGATCAAAACATTTATTCTTTGAACATTGTATAGTTATAGTTACTTTAATAAAACTATGTACAATATCTTAAATAATTTGAGGAAGCTTAATTTGATCTAAAAGCATAAATAACTTTGCTATTAAATAAAGTAATTCCTATTGCATGTTTAAAAGTGATATCTCTTTGAAACAAGTTATTTTTAAAAAATTGGAGCACGTATTTCTTTTTTAGAAATAACGAACTAAATGTAAACCGTTTGATTGGAAACTAACAATATGTAGATATTAGTACCAGTATTCATTTCCCCAACAAACACGCAGTTTTTGAATCAAATTTTGGAGCATGTCACGTGTAAATAGAGCCTTGAAAAAATATTGTACCGTTTTAACAAAACCAACTGATTGCTAACTTGTTACCGCGTAATAGTAACATCCATCAATACGCACTGCTCAGGAAACGCTGCGATTTATTAAACAATTATAACAGCAGACTAAATACTCGTATTAGTTATTGTAATTTGAATTTACTATTCTAAATACAATCAAAAGAAACATTTCAAAATATATTACTAATAATAATTTCAATTTGATTTCTATATGTTATAGTTATGTAATCATTAAATTAGACTTTGTTAAAAATTTCATTAAAATATAAAATTAGTGTTTAAGTACCGTGCGTTGATCACCAATGGAGCGCGAAACAAGCCCGCACCGCGGCGTCGCCTGCAAAAACACGTTCGATATTTCACAAAGCGTACATTTGCATTTCGGTTGCATAACAATATTGTATATATAAGCCATAGGTGTTATCATTTATGTGTTTTTAATAACAGTAACGATTTGTTAACATAAATATATTCACTTTCGAATACATTCTGTTTGTCATATCATGTCATGTCTATCTGTCACGAGTAATATAAATAACTTTTACAAAACATAATGATATTAAATATTTGTTGGAGCTAAAGTTCATTAAAATGATTTTAATACGAGCAATTAAAGTAAAATTAATTGTAAATCTGTCACGAATAGCTGAAAAATAATTTAAATTTTTAAATTTTAAATCACCTGAAGTCCGTCCATCAAAACAAAATTATACGAAAATCCAACACTTAATTGCCTCCTCTCTCTTCTTTACCGCTCATTATCTCCCAAATTACTTGATTATGAATTTTTGGAATTCTTCCGTTTTCGACCACTTGATAAATTTCCAAGTTTTTAATGAAGAAATACGAGTTATTCCCGGACAGACCAACTTTCCAGTTACTTTCATAATAACTTATTATGGTTGGAAAATTGTTGTTTCATTTAATTAATTAGGAACATTTTCAATCATTATTATATACATAATAAACTGTTCATATTCCTTTTAAATGTAACATATTCGTACACTATTCTTATTTATCAGGACCATTTGTACTCTTTAGTTATAAATTACGTGTCCCGGTTCTTGGCAGTACTCCTTGTTATTTTGATCTGAATAATATCTGTATAATATTTGTCGCGAACGAGGAAACTAAGCGTAATATTATTACTTATAATAAATAGGTTTTCCGGAGAAATGGCGCGGCGCCAGGCTTTTTTAACTTCCGCAAGTCATAAATAGTTAATGTCCTTATGAAGGGGTACGATAATTGTGGATGCTATACCTTTTTTTATGATATTTGTAGATCATATATGTAATTTCAGTTCCAACAAAGATTATATTACCTCATTCAATCTAAACATTAAAAATTCTATAAAAATCTTTAAAGTATCATTCAAATATATATCATTTAAGAAATCTCTATAAATCCTTTTTCATATAAAAGTCATATATTCGTGTATTAAACATTTATATTTTATTAAAAAAATATATTACACAATTCTTGTACCGAGTAAACTCCGCGATGACAAATGGTCGTTTCAAAGAATTAAATGAAATATTGCGCTTCCATAAAACCTTCCCAGTGTTGTTTGTGATTTGAATATGTATACGCTGCATCAGATCGGGCCCGTTCACAACACTGCGTCTTTATTTACGAACTAACTGTTCCACTATTTTTGTGTATATATTTTTAATTTATAACGAGTAAATACAATAGGATTAAAAATACACGCCTCAAATCGTGATCATGAAGCAGTGCTAGTTTAAAACAAAGATGAGACAAAGCATTAATTTAATAATGAAAATTGATTATTGAAATACACATATTTATGGATTTGTTTTGTTAAACTATTCACATTGTGAATAAGTCTTTATCTCACTCAATGCAATGAATATTCATAACTTACCCGTAATCTTATCTCAAGGAAACTTAAAAATATTAACAGCCAATGCCATTAGTCGTTATTTTTCTTGAATTAAAAACTTGGCATTTATCTTATTATAACAAATAAGAGAAGTAATTACTGAGTTTGCTGGGAAAATAATTTCATACAAATAAAATACCTTTTGGAGACGAGCTGCGTAGGTGTTACGTGATATTTGAGATCCCCTACTACTGTTAAAATTTGTATAAATAAAACTGTTTTATTCCTCATTTTAAAATATATGTTATATAAGAATTAATTACTAGTCCATCGCTCCTGTCGAGTCCTATTAAGCACTTTTCTGTTTTAAATATCATGAATATTAAATATGCTATTAAAAATTTAATTATAGAGGTTTATAGCTATTTTAGTGTGACGGGTCTTTTGATATCTTCATTTTATTTTAGACACAAATCATTTGGATTTTTATTACTCATAGTACTGGTGTTTTAGTTCATATTAGAGTTGGTTTGAAATTCATTCCACGGAATATGTGACTCAGGATTTTATATCTTCAAAACCGTCATTCACGTAAATATTTTATTCACCTTACATTAATAGTATTTAGTTTTATTGCGTGTCTATTCCCGACCTGGTTTGAAAGATTTTCCTTGACTTGAAAGGTTGACTTGCAAAAAATGAGGTTGAGGACGTTTTAATAAAACGATGAGATTATTAATATTGCACATGTTTGTTCTGTACTCGTTAAAACATTCAAATAAAGGGAGGTGTGGTAATTACCATTCATTGTGCGTTTTATTTCATTTGAAATGACTTTGTGGTATTTGAAACGAGTGTGGGATGTGACGTGAATACGCCTCTTGAATAACAATTTTAAAATAAAAATATCATTTTTTGATACACAAGTTAGAATGTAAATAAAAATTAAGCCACTTTAATTATTTTTTCCTTAATTATGTAGCGTTTAATCTACTTATATGAATATAAAAACCTTTCAGACGATTATTTTAAAGACTTTATTTTATTTCTATTTATTATTATTATTTATTTTATTTATTACTTATTATTTCTATTTTATTTTTTCCTTTGTTTTATTCTGGCTACCTAGCAAGGGACATGGCGTGAAGCTAAATATATAAATAATAATAAATATATAATATTTTCAAGACGTGATTTCAAATACAAAAATAGACAAAAATCACTTATCAAAGCAACCATAAATACTGTATTAAAACTTTGCTACAGATTTATTATACCCCATGAAACAACATCAGATTAAAGGTTGTATAAATAAATGTTACTCTAAAACAAGACTAAATGATAAAGCCAGTGACGAATATTAAAACGCTTTTAAAGTATAAAAGACATTTTGTCAATTTCAACTTTCACTTTGTCATTCATAAAGAAACCAACTAAGTCCATTAGAGTTGTGAAACTAATAGAAAAGTTAATCGATTGATTTTATATTTTTATTAGTTTCATGAGGGAATAAAAACTTTACTTTAGTAGAGATTCATTTAGAGTCCAGGAATGTTTTATCGTGCAATGACTTATTAACTCTATAATATATTCTTAATTTATAATCATTTGTTCAGTATTATATTTATATATATTGGCTTAGTAACAGGATGATTTCTTAGAGGTCCCAGATTCGAATCCGGTCCGTGTTGAGAAATTTGGATTCTATATTTGTTTGACATACTTAAATATACATATGTCAACAGACAATTTCAAATATTATAATTAATTAATATATTATATTAGTTTTTTAATTTGCTTCACGACAAAATAATTTTAGTTATGCTAAGTGTTCAATATTCTATACTGAAAAAAAAATATATATATTTAAAAAAAAAACGTTATAGATACCGCTTACGTCTATATAAAAACGATTAGATACATCAAAGTGGATAATGACACAATCACGTTCTGGTATTGCTGAAGCACCTAGAAATGACACCAAGTGAAATAGATGTGAGAAATCAAGATTCAAAGCAAGATATTAAGACTTATAATAAAATTCCATTGATCTAATAATTATTGGCTCTGGCTCACTAATTATTGTCAAGTTTGAGTATACTTTGTGTCTTGTGTCTGTTTTATTTTACTGTGTAACTCCTGTGGTTTCATAAAACACAGTAGTTATAAAAAAAAATAAGTAGGAAGGACAAACATATGCAATTGAAATTCTGTGGTTCGATTATGAGTTTATTTTTAAATAAGGTAAACGGGTTTTGCGATATGACAGGTTTTAAGATTTAGAAGAGCTGTGAGCAGTGCACTGGAAACTGCTAGATAGCTTAGCTTTGAGAGGTTTAAATTGTGCGCTTTGGATATGGAAGTTATATATATAGTATATTCGAAAACAAATAAAGTTTTATGAATTCTAAACAGAAAAGACAGCAATTTGATCGAATTTTACTTTTATACTTTCTGCCAACAACTTGTACAATAAATAATAATAGTGTTATTTTATAATCCTTAAGGTCTGTATTAATTTAAATAATACTTTAACTAAACTTTTAAGGGTAAAAGTCAACTTATACTTATTATAACAAGGTTATGATTTGTGAATTACTACATCACTCTAACATCCTCACTTTCATCAAATCCAACGATGAAAAACAAGGACAGTACAGATGGACGTTAGGTGAAAACAAAACTAATGTTAATTAGTAGTTGACTTACACTATCCAATACGAGTAGCATGTTTGACACAGTTGTGGTAACAGCTAGCCAGTGCTTTATACATAAATCAGGAACCGAATTTCGTCCCTCGAGGCTAAGTGGAGTGAACATTAAATACCGTTTAAATATACATGCTGCTTTACTGATAGGTTATCACGGTAATGGAATATTGTACAAATTGTTAATACCAATTTTTAATGAATACATCATGTAAAGAATAAAATATTAAATAACTATTTTTTATTTTGATTTTACAAATATAAATTCAAGATAGTTTAAATTAATGGCAACACTGTATTAAAAGAAATATTAAAATGTATTTCTGAAAGAGTTATGTTACATGATAGTATTTTATAATGATTAAAAATACCTCATCATTATCGTACAAAGCCTCTCATGTTTATTTATGCTGACAGTTAATGCACTTGACGTTGAAGGTTTATGCAACACTGAAAGTAAATTCAAATTCTATTTAAAATAGTGAATTAAGAACTATTCGGTATATGATTAAAAATAAAAGTCTGGAATGAAAAGTATATTTTCCGCAGGCTCAAGTGATATCAAGATGGGTTCGTATTTAATTAAAAAAGTACGCCCCAGTTCACTGCGAGGCCTCTATTTGCTACTTTTCATTTATTTAAAGGATTAAATATAGATTCTCGAAATATAGTCGGTGTGATAACGGATTTGTATGTATTTTATTTAAAATATTTATTTCGAGAACATTTCATTTTTTTTTCGTTTATATCTTGTTACATTTAATAACCTCTACATATCGTTAAAATGTATGGCCATAACGCTCTTAATTTATTTAGTTTGGAATATTTATTTTTAAATCGATATCAATTATAATAGCGATCTACCAAGAGTTCGTAAAGCATAGAGAAGTTATCCTGGGAGCGAGTAGTCGAACTAAATTAATTAAGTAGAGTTGCTGTCTCTACGTAATGAATGTGGGGTGAATGAAGTTAATATCGGATAACTGTGGATTGACTTTTAAATTTAATTTTTTGTTGCTGGCTTTTTATTGTGCATTATAAGCTTCGACATTTCAATTTTAAACATATGATTTATTTCTACATTAATGCCTATTTCTGTAACCTTCTCTTTAATATTTATTATTTATATTTCTGTAACAAAAAATACTTATAGACCTTATTTGTATATAGCTTATATGATTTATATCTATATAGATGTACAGTTACCTATAGGAGTTAAAAGGTAAACAATTCACTCAATAACACATCAAAATGTGTGTAACAACAATTACAACTACAAACAAAAGTATAAAATATTGCTAATAGATATAATTGTTAACTATAAAACGAATACATAATAAATTAATATGTTATACGTATTCTTAGTTTTTGAATTTTCTTGACAATAAAATAATATATGTATATGAATATGGAATGAAATGTAGTCTAAGAAGTAATATAATCTTATAAGATATGCACTTCCCTTGATTGAAGTGCCTCATTAAAGTTTCTGAAAGCAATATTTCAAGAAACATCTTTTTAAAATCTACTTCATAAATAATTCGTTAGTTTAACATAACGACACCTTCACAAAATGCTGAAAAAATTCTTGCGAATTTGTAGCGAACAATTAGTTTCTATTTTCTTAATAGTCAATCATGTTTTTAAATATATCGAAACAATTAAATTTAAATCTAACACATTAAAATTGTAAAGTTAAAAACATAATTTTATATAACTAAGTTTAAATATAAAATGGCATATATTTTTTTTATATATAAAAATTTAAATTCTCTGTGTGTTGAATTTGAGCCGCTAAGGAATGATCTTCCGTTACTCCACGCCACCTCTAATTATTTAACCCAGGATATGAATATTCATGACAATACATCAAGGAGTCTCTTTGTAGTTATTTCAGTTTCTATTTTGCATCAACTTCAGGTCAGTGGAATTGAATTTTCAATTTTAAGAGTCAATAGGATGAGAGCATTATTAGGGTGTGGTAGCAATTGATATTAATTTTTATTTGAAATTACAATTTTAACTTGACGATATAATTAAAAAATTTTACTCAACAATATTCTGGCTGAGTTTTTAAAATGTACTACATAAATAAAATGAAAAAACATACATATAAATCCTTGGTGATTGGTGAGAGGTGATTTGTCAAACATGTAACTAATCCAAGGTGTCAAGCCAAATTTTTTTACGACTCAACGCATCAAACAGAAGTACTCTCAGCTCAGAAGGCTGTTACACGCAGGCTTACTCGACGCCCTCAATCAAGGTTTTATCACAAAAACTGTAAGTTGGCGAGTGTCGCGGACGGGCCGTTTCATAAATCTCGGCAATGCGTAGGTAACCGCCATAAATTCGGTGAGCACCGACCCGCCTTCAGATGTACTGGTATGATTTGTAAGAGACAGCGGTATAATATATGTTATCTTTGTTAGTCCCTCATTTATTTTAAAAAAATATATACGAACTTAATGTCGCAATACGTCTTTTATGGTATTTATTATACCATTGTCAACTCCTTTCCGTTCTTAGCCTATTTTTTTATATTTACTGCATTATATGATTAAAAAATAAAATAATCGAAACAGAAACACCATAATATAAATCACTCGGATAATAATAATAAAACATCCGCTCCATACTTCTAACTTAAAAATCACTTAACTAAAGGAAGCTCAGTTCAGTATAAAGATAACGTTTGAAAGATTCGCAGCGAGCAGACATGTGTTTTTGATGGTTTTCTCGATGGCGATGATTTCATTGAAATCATATGCAGGGCTCGCGTTTATAGCGAGACATTTACCCTACTTTATATACTATAAATATATAATCAATATTAAAAACTCTTACAAATAATATTAAATGTTAATTGTGAATCATTAAGTGTATATTATGACACCCTAGTAAATTATACGAATGTGTTAAATGTCAATGACGATATGAATGTGTATGACGATTGTAAACTTAATGAAGTCGTAAATTTAATGTAGCATGTTTTATTATGACGTTTTTTTTAAATCGCTCTCTGAAAAAACAAAAATCAATAAATGCTCTCGAAATAATATAAATACTAGTATATTATCTATAAAAATCAATATCACTACTTCGCACCCATACTCTATTTACTTACGTCAAATATACAATTATTTTTGCGGATCAGAGTTATTTAAAATTCAACCTTATTCATAGCGGAGTAGAGTTCGTGTTTTAGGTAAATTAAGGTTTAAGGTAGGGTACACCTGCGACCAACCATTTACCAAACTGACGTACACCGACTAAAGAAAATATATTGCTTCCAAGATGATGTAGAAAATATATCCAGATTTGAATAAATACAAGTGAGCTTAGAAAAAATAATCATGATCATAAATAAATAATTTAATATCATACAAGAAGTAAGAGCATTTATATTGACAGCAATACTAATTATATCCTTCATAATAGAATATATAAAGTATAGTATATTTTAAGGACATATACATTTACATCTGCAGTTATAAGAAGGCCATGACCTCAATTTACCCCTTACCCCGTATTTAAAGCACAACTAAGCTTGCAATTATGAAACCCTAAGAGAATAACGGAAGCAGAAAATTACCGTTACAACATTATAACGAATATAATATTATCTTAACTACTTACATTACATCTGTCTTGTTGACGAATCAAACTATAAACAATTTGAATATACATTTAATAGATGTATTATGTTGAAATTTAGTCGAAGGCTGTTTTATTACCAGTATTGAGTCAATATGATTCTGATTTTAGTGATAATATTTTGAAATAAATAAAATAAATAATTTTCTACTAATTCCAAAAAACACTGATTCTTGAACACTCCGTAATAATAACATACTTTTATATTATTGGAACGTTTCAAAAAATAAATTTCAAAAATATTTTTCAAATACGTCAATTTCAAATGCATCACGAAAATGTTGAGTAATTTTTAATTATTTTAATATTGATATAACAGATATTAATCTGATTTCATATTCTATATGGTAAAACAAAAGTGATACTTTTGTTTTACCTTGAATATAAATTTTCTGTCATTAAATTATCACGTGTGGATTTTGTAAGATACTCGTATGTTAATGTTAGCGATACGTTAGTCACTGAGAAATTATATAATTGAATAATGTTTTATCCATCACGCAGTATAATTCTATTATCATAGACCTCAGTACACTCGTCACCTCTTATTCTTCATTTGCATTTAGTGCTAATAGCTTTCTAAGTGGAATAAAATGAAAATTTCCTTTGAGATGTTCACGGGCCGTCGGATTAAATCGCTGTAGTTCTATTTGTTTAACAATTTCATATTAATATGACTTTATTCGAATATATATCTTCATAAATACAAGCAATCTTATATTGTATATGGAATAACTAATTATAATTACAGTTAATAACTAAAAAGAAGTCTGAATTGTTTTTTTTTTGTTTTATTTATGGATATGGAGATTTTATCCATTTAATACTGTATATTTTATGTATAGAAAAAATACCTTAATACGCGAACATATTAAGCATAGTAATAAAAAAGTCACCCTTACGTTGGAGGGTATTTGAAATTAGATTTTAAAATTCATTACACGATAATTATGCTGTTTATTCAACCGAGAGATCACTCAAGAGATGAATTTTAATGCGCACACTAATGGCTACTTGCAATGACAGATACTACACTGAGTAGTCTTGAGTGGTGCATTACTACTGAGACGAAGCGCAGTATTCTGAAGGATTATAACCATTTCAGACTGTCTAAGTATAGTCTCCACTATAATTCACATTACTCGAATTAAAAGAACTTATTCGTTGAAAGGATAAGAGCCTAGATTTAAATTAGTTTAAAAAAAAACACAATCACCACCCGATAAATCCAGACAGGAAGACATAATGAAAAAAAAATTGTTTTATTCCTCATAAACAATAAAAACTTTGGAATATTTTACTGAATTTGGAGGTTTTATAATTTTATTAAAAAGCATCTAACATTTTCAGTAAACCATGTTGTATTGTAAAAAAATTCTAAAATTCCATCCACATACATATGACACTTCAATAAACTAGCAAATTATGAAAACTATTGATATATATTTTTAAATTAGAATAATATGTATTATGATTATTGAACCTGACTTTGTAAATAATATATTCGTATTAATATATTATTATTTCATACATGTCATAGAGTCATAGGTCATGAATACTATATGTTGCACGTTGTTTATAATTTGAAAGCATTCGTTCTATACTTAATGTATTCATATTTATCTTACACTCAGTAATTATAATTCCTATATTTGTTTTATTTATCACAAAACATAAACTAAAACAATGACAATGTGAGAGCAAACAGCGCTGGAATACACTATTACAATAATTGCAGACTTAAGCTTCATATAGAAAGTCATGGAATTGTTAACCTTATAGCTATTGATGTAGGGTTGATTTTCCTTTAAAACTTCAATGTTGTAAACATTTTAAGAGAATTACGTAGTTTATAAATAATAAAAGAGGATTGTTGTAGGCTGAAGTTAGAAAATCTAAAACATGATATTATATATTTTATAAAACGCTTTTATAACATCAAACAATAAGTTATCCTTTTCAAAAACTTAAAACGAACACGATAACTTTTGTACAACTTTTATTAAACTTTCGACTAAAGAATAAACGAATAAATTATAATAATAAATGAATTTCATTCAAATCAGAAACAAAGGGTTTATTTGAAATAGTACTAAGAATATGTACATATCTTTTTAGACAATGGTCTGATCTGTTAGACATCTTGTGACTTCTACATGTCTTTACTTCATATTCACAATTATGATAAATGTTCTCTCTCTAATGTCTATAGTTTATTGTTATGTTAGCGTCCGAGTTTAGTAAAAGTACATTTTTTGTACATTAAAGTTCGTCTTTTTCAATTTCTAAGACCACCAATAAACACTAAAAATGGTCGTAAAATCAAAAATCTTTTAAATGACATGAACTATTAATGTCTTATTGAACTGCATCAAATAATAAATCATAAAACTATACATTAAGAATCTTAATAAATATTATATTAACATTTTTATTAGAGTACTAATATGTATTGTTGTATCAAAGATAAACCTCTTTAGTTGTTTTTAATTGTTATGTAAACGTAAAAGGTCAAGTTTCACGAAGCCTAAATACCGATCTTAGTACAAAACTCCTTAAAACAAGTGCAGTATGATATTCAAAATATGGCAAGCCAATAACAAACTAATGAAACTTCCGTCGAGTTGTGGAATATTTAATTAAAGCTATTAATTAGCGGATCAAAGATAACCGCGTAATTAATGTCTGAACTCTGCATCTCGCGCCGCTTGACGGCAGGCGCTGGATAATTAATATTGTATTTTAAAGATTTCTTTGAAATATATATGTCTTTCCTATGAAATATTTTATCATGTTCAAATGCTCATGAATATTGATGACCAAGTTAAGCTTTTTTGAATTACATTACATTCAGATTAAAAGGAGTACCGATAAATTCACGAATACTCTGCAATTTCATCATAACTTGTACAAAATAGTACAATTATTTTATTATATACTATATACTTAAATAATTAATATGATATGAGTGGATTGATTATACAGAATTATGTTAAAAGTATTCACCAAAAGACATTCAATATATTTCAGAAAACATAATTCATAATAAAAATACTTGACATTACGCTCCTATGGCATTGTTAATGCTGGAAAAATAAATTGCAGCCGCGGTACAGACCGCAAAGGTACGAGCCTTTACCGCCATTTTGTAGCTTTTTCAAGTTATATATTTACATGACATTTTATCTGTCTGTTTGCAAGCATACTTAAGCTTGTGTAACACTCTCATTTATCTTTATTAACAATTTATTCGTTCTTTTAGTATATTTTACATTAAAATACAAATATTATCATGCGCATAAGTTTTTACCTATTTTCTATATTTTTTTCTGTGCTGTCTGCATTTGGGCACGAATATAGCAAGCAAATCTGGAAGACCAATTTATTGTTAAAAGAAGGTCTCCAGGTGATAGTTATTCTCGTATATATAAGAAAAGGAAAAATTGTAAACAGGTGTTACATACTTTGGTTGTACAAACAGTTGTAAAGAAAAATCCACATGGTTAAGTGATATTGTAAAAAATACACAAAAAAGAGAAAAGATCTGTATACAAGGCTAATGTGCGAATACAAATGTTTCAATCTGGATGATGTATTAACCTGTGACAAAACGAGTGACAGGCTTTTATATGGTGCGTCATATTAATGTTACCCTACTTACAACCACAAATATAGATCCAGAAAATAGGTATGCATAGGTATCATCTATAAATAGTAGCAAGCAAAACCTGTGTTTTAACCAATGGTAATTCTATATAAAACAATAAATATTATTTTCGTCAGATCTGAGATATATGTACGGCGTTAAATAAAAGGTCCCTCATGCTTATCTATTTATCTTTCTCAAGCATTCTCTCTTCACTTAGCAAATTACTCTTGTTACATTCTAAGCAAAAAGTAATTTAATTTTTTTAGGTTAGTTTCTTATGTCAAAAATAATAATGTTACGTTCAAATGTTTGATTTGAAAATTTGGAATTAAATTATAAGTAAATTTGATATATCTATATAACAAGTCATTTATCGTTGCAGAATTAAACGGCGGTCGCTTGTCGATCGTGACGCGGGTCGCTTCACGCAACGTGTCACTAAATTCATCATTGTGACGTGAAACTTTCAGAAAACCAAAAGAATTTATTGGTATTATCATGGAGAAATGTAAACAGACTTAAAAGTATTGGAAAAAAATGTATAATTAAGTCATTGGAATGATAATACAACAAAACATTTAGGTTATGATATCACTGCTTGGATTTCCCATATAAAATCAACTGCCGATGCTTGACGCGGGTGTCATTTCACACGTCACTTCAATTTGATATTGATGGATCTCGAAGCATATCAATTAGCCTTTTGTAGCTTTTATAAAATAGTGAATATTAAAATGAATATATACACTCATATACACGAAAAAACTGAATTACAAATCGAATAAAAAATATGAAAACTTATAAGAATACTTTTTTAATAAGGTTTTAGAATATCCTATATATTGTTCACTCCTTATCGATTGTTTCAATAGCAGAGGTCATCGAATATTGATTTTGATCTTTATTCTCTCTATTGTTTTCCATCTCCTCATCATAGTAATCGTGAGCTGTCGTTTTCCTTGGTACATTTTCTTTAACTTGAATGATTGGAAAAAAAATCTTTGGCAGATCCTTATCATATTTTCAAGTTCCATTCTCTCCAACAGTCGATGGCAACTTCTTTACAATTAAATAATTACTTTATGCTGCACCGTCTACTTTATGAATAGCTTCAACAAAAATAAGTTCTTTTTTCTCTTTTACATTTATCTCTTTCTTATTAAAACCAGGTAGTGGTATCGACATTTTATATTCCTTATCGTCAATTTCTTTATTGGGTGGATAGTGTTTAGTAAGACCAGCAAGCATTTCTTTAACTTTCATTGCTTCTCTCCTTAACTTACCCTAAAATCAACGTGTGAACAAGTATTCGTCACTATAACTGCAATCTTCTTCGTGATATGAAGGCACATAATGATGATGATGATAATGATGATGGTAACGATGACGATGACGTGAGTTCTGTCTTGGAGCCGCCCTGGCACAAGCTAACAATCCCAGTAGAACTATCGCAATCATTGTCTTTATCGATATTCACTGTCAGTCCCCTTTAACTTATCTTTTTATATAGATATAGTGGATGCAAAGTTTATCATGTTATCTGTACATCCTAGAGCGGAAAATAAATTAAGCGAAGTCAACAGTCTACAGTTTTTTTCTTGGTTTTTCTTTTATCAATATCATAATATTCGATGCAATAATGTAATCGATATTGTTTCGTATGTGGCGATCTAATAGATACTTTCGTTAAAAAATTGTCAAATGATTTTTAAAACAAATTGTAATAAAAAGAGTGACAAGCTTTTATTTGGTGACTCGTATTAATGTAACCGTTGCAACTCGACATTAGGAACCAGAAAATAGTATTCATAGATTTCATTTATACACAATATAATTAAGAAGGAATAGTGTAAAAAGGATAAAAAAGTAAACGTGTTATGGAACAGTCAGTTAAAAAACCGCTTTCATATTTTGGTCTGTTTTATTATCATTATCATGAGATGACATCGAATTTGGTTCGAGCTTAGTTAAAATAAAACTTATAAGAGATTGGTTTGTATAAATTTCACGTTATGATAGATGCTATGGAGCTTTGAAGCTTAGAAATTTGGAGCTCTACTCACTACGCTATTCTATTTGAATATGGTAGATAGAAATATTTGGTCAAGCCGGAAATTAAAAACTGCCAGTCCTGTCAACACAAACAGTCTCAATAGATTAAAATAAAAATATCATTAAATTCAAACCATGATATTTTAAATTATAATCTTTTGAGTTCTACCATTTTAACTAATAAAAATAAAAAAAACTCAAACCATAAATATTCCTACTGGCAGCTCTCAGGTGTGTGCACGGCTTTACATTAAAAGGTGGGGTTATTTATCTTTCCACGCACCCTCTCCATTTACTTACTTGTAATTAAGTCTTCGTACATTTTAAACACAAAATCATTGAACAATTTTCTATTTATTTGTGTTCGATATTTACGATATTACAAACGTAATTTGATATTTAGAAATAAAGATCAAAATAAATTGGATAAATCTATATAATATGTCATTTGTATTTGGAGCATTAAACGGCGGTCGCTTGTCGATAGTGACGCGGGTCGCTTCACGCAACGTGTCAACTAAATTCATCATTGTGACGTGAAACTTTTAGAAAAAACTCAAGAGTTTATTTGTATTATCATAGATACCTGTGAACAGTCTCAAACACTATTTTAAAGTATTGGATACAAATATATAATTTCATGGTAAATAATAAAAATGTAGTTAAAATTTTACCATTTTAGATAATTAGTTTCAATTGAGTATATTAAAATAAGTTTTATCAACTATTTACCAAGTCCTGGAACTATTTTTTTTAATGAATTCATTGGAATTTTAATATACGAAACAATTCCTGTCATGTTATCACTGGTTGGGTTTCCCATTGACTATCAACTGTCGACACTTGACGCGGGTATCACTTCATACGTCAATTTAATTTATCTTACTTGATGTTGACGGGTCCCAAAGCATATCAGTATCCTTTTTTATCCTTGAGGTTATCAAGTTTTTATGATAAAAATACAATCATTAGGAAACCGATCCATTAGTTATAAAAACAATAGGTGTGTAATCACCAAAAATTTTTAAATAACCTTTATGCTTAAAGACGAAATAAATATAAAATATCTATTATTCTTTCACTTCCCTACCGTAAGAAAAACACTTGAACTCAACTTGTAGAACTAGATAAAACAAAAGAAATACTTGGGCATATGTAAACAAAGTAGATTACTAATTTGCCATCCCCAAAGACTTGTTATTACGGACAACGTTTATCTAAATGAAAGGGTAACTTTGGATACATACCTCAAAACCCTACAACGTCCAAAGAGAAAATAACCAGCGTCGTTAACAGTGGGTAGGGAAGTATCGCCCGGGGCAGGCCAGCGCGCCGCTGTCTTCATTATCTGGGGCTAAGTGACCATTAAAATTCATTTTTAGACCCCGTGGCCAAAACGGCCCCCCGTTGTAAAGGGGGTTTTACAATATGTTGAAAACTTTCCTTTCGCTTCATATTGTGCTTATAAGTTGCCAAACTATTATATCCTTTTTATAATTTAGATTAATCATAATAAAACGTACAGTGAATTTCACCTACCTTAAAATAATAAATTAATTTTACAATTAGTTACGAAACATTAATACAAAAAAATATATATATTAACTTTACTGAAGAAATGGAATGAAAAAAATACGAATAAGTAATTTGTTCTTTAACAATAAACGTATTAAATAAATTAATAATACGGTTCGCAAAAACATAATTTAATGAACAGATAGCGGAGTGGATGTAAATTGTGTTGTAATTGAAATAATCCAAGACTCGGTTGAAGTCAGCACTTGCCTCTAGCGGTTACTTGTATTTTGGTTTTACTTGTAATTTTATTCTTGTTACTCATTTTAAAAAATATATTACATTGTCATCGTCAAATACAGTAAAGGAGATATTTTTTTACATATTTCGGGTATTTAAAACAGATAATGTATTTACGGAATGGTATAAAAAATTCATATCACAATATATTTCACAATATCTATCTGATAGGTTAAATCACCAAAAAATAAATAATAAACTATATATTGTTAAAAAAGTTAGTTATTAATTTCGAAAATGTAATTTATTTTAGACCAGACGGTAAATAATAATAAATATGTATACATACACAACAATGATTATACGACATTTGTTGTACCAAAAATAAGAAAACTTATAGATATATTTCTTTAATATTGATGGGGCATTGGTAGAAGTTCCACTTCATCATTCAAGCCAACAGCATAAGTAGTCGCCTCCACAGTATTGTCCTGGCGAGGAATTTCATTTGTATTCAATTCGTTTTGTTTAGTGGGTCCCAAATCACCTCTTATTTCATCAATATTTTCATTTTGATCTTTATCATCTCCATTGTTTTCCATCTCCTCACGACTGTGGTCGGGAGCCACTGTTTGCGTTGGTTCTTCTTTTTCAGCTTGAGTAATTGGGAAAACAATCTTTAGCAGACCATTCTCATACTTCCAACTTCCATTCTCTCCAACATTAGATGGCAGCGTCCTTACAACCAAATAATTCTTTTCCGTTGCACC
Source organism: Melinaea menophilus ssp. n. AW-2005 (assembly GCA_918358695.1). Lineage (NCBI taxonomy): Eukaryota > Metazoa > Arthropoda > Insecta > Lepidoptera > Nymphalidae > Melinaea > Melinaea menophilus. The sequence goes on from OU911049.1 coordinate 10,608,771, forward strand.
GTCTACTTTATGAACAGCTTGAACAACGAGAAGTCCTTTTTTTGCTTTTACTATGATCTCCTTCTCATCAAAACCATTTAGTGGCAGATTTATTTTGTATTCTTTTTCATCGATTTGTACAGATGGTTCATTGATTGGGTATCGTTTACTGAGATCAGCAAGCATAGTATCAAGTTGCATCATTTCTCTACTTAACTCACTCCAGAACCGTCGCGTGTCAAATATTTGACTTTCGATGAAGCGATCCAAATATTCGTCACCGTAGCCATCATCTTCATAATGTGAAGGCGAATGGCGATGGTGGTAGTGGTGTCTTGGAGCAGCGCTTGCACACGCTAACAATCCCAGTAGAACTATCGCGATCATTGTCTATATCGATAATAACTGGTATTCGCCTTTAACATAGCTTCTTATATAGACATAATGGGTGCAAAGTTTATCATCTTATCTGTATATTCTAGAGCGGGAAAACAGTTAGGAGATATCAAGAGGGTCGGCGGGTTTCTTAGTATTCAAAGAAACCCTGATAACACCCGGAATATTATTGTTGCAATAATAAAATTATTGTTTCTTAAAAATCTAATGTTTCGTTATTCATTGTTTAAAAAATTATCATTATATTTTATGACTTCATAATAGAACTTTCATGGTTTATCTTCGAGTTTTTTATAAATTTCCATTGTTTGTTATTAATACTATTAGAGTAAAATTATATATTATCTGTTAATATTTTTTTATAAATATCATATATTTAATATTTTGGACTTAAGTAAGAATGAAAACAACTTTTAAAACAAATAAAAAAAAAATTAATTAATATAAAATCGATTTCGGTATATTATTAATGTAATAATAAACTAAAATACTTACTGGAAGGACTTTTATAAAAGTGTGTAAGTAAATAAAATACCTAATATAATATTATTAAACTCTCAAACTAACATTATCTTTAATAAACAAACTCGTTAGTACAAACAAACTTAAGAAATAATATCTAATTATATCAACCAATAAACAGCTGTGACTCATATTTATTTTGTTTACAAGTAACAAGAATAAAATAAATTTTAGAACATATATCATATTAGATCGAAATTTCTTTACAATTTGTGTATTCTAACATATTCTTTAAGCAATTTAACATATATAAAAATATTTAAGTAACTTTTTAAAGGAAATTTTGTAATCAAATATTTTTGCGAATAATATGAAACAGGGAAAGGAGAGAATGTAAAATGAAGCATGTGAAAATAAAAAAAAACAAACGAAGCACATCCTATAGAACATTTTAAATTGCAATTTTATCTTTATGAACAGTGTGAATTTTATGAACTTTTACCATCTCTGTTTTCATAGCGTAGATTCATCTGGCGTGCGGTTAAGCAACTCGCACACTAAAGTTTCAAACGGCTGAATGAAACGTATTTAAAGCGACAAAACTTTTTTATATAAAATATATCAGAGTTTATTACAATTCGGTACAATCAACAACAAATGTTATATAAGTATAATTGTCTTTCGATCACTTAAAGATAAGTAAGATAAATAATGATTATATTTATTACATAAAAACCTCAAACAGCTAGCAGAAATATCACTTCTCTCTCACACCGATACATATAATAAACCATCTAGCATCGCTTGAAATTAATAAAAGCCATTATTACACGATTTCAGAAAAAACTGTCATTTTTGTAGTAACCTAAAATATCTCCTATACGTTATTAGGTCAAAGTCAATAATCAAATTCTTTCATCTCTGTCCAGTATTATTTGCGTGATTACGTGCATATCAATTAGAACGAAAATAAAAAACTGTAAAAATACTTTGCATTGTTCTAAACTAGATTTCTCGGAAATAATCTCCTTTAAATGTGTTAAATGTACACGAATCTTTACATTTTGTTAATGTATAGACCAAATGTGATAAATAATCTCATAACAAGTAATTAGTATTCTTATATCTATTGTCCTTGAGACAAATTATGTACAAATTTTAAAACATCACTTATTTAAACAGAAAACATGTTACGTATATAAAATACGTTCTTTACTTCAATTCAAAAGATGTAACACTTTTATAAATGAAGACATCTATATTGTAAATTTATTATAAGCAAAAATACTCTTTACTTGCAAACATCTTAATTATATGAATATTTAAATAGATAAGTATGAATATATGAAATAAAATAAGGAATACATGAGTCAACCTTTAAATAAATTGAGTCTTTATACCACTTGCTTCTTTGATTATCCACTCCAAATATAAATCATTCTAAATAGAACTGTAATGCGTTTATACAAAGTATAATTTCGTTTAACCAAAACACAAGATTCTTGAAACAACTAATATATACTGTACTTGTACAGAATAAGGTTTATTATTGAATATCACCAATACAATTCAGTAAAAGCGATACGAATTTGACTAAATGTTATTGTAATAGAAACGCGATATAATTAAAACAATTGTTGGTTTTAACGGCTGCGTTTACGAGAGCGGTATCGTGTAAAGCGGTTTGTATTTTGCTAAATATGTGATAATCGCATATAAACTGATTCCAAATGTAGTTTAATTATATGTTTATGTTTGTATAATTTGTTACGATTAATGTTAAACATTAATTATTTAAAACAATGCTCGGGAAGCTGAATAATGTGGAGTATGGTTAAAGGATTATAACTCTTACCATTCCTTAGCATTATTGTAAAAATTTTAGAATTGTTTTAAATTATTCATTATATTATTATAAGAATTTTACAATTACAGTGTTTATGTTGAAATCTAATGATTGTTTTCAAGGTTCATCCGGTAGCCATATTCAAAATATATATTTATATATATATATGTGATTAACATATAAATATAAATTTATATTTATTTTGCAGCGCATTTTGAGGTAACGAGTTTCGTTTCACATGGCGCGGTGTGGAGTTTTGGCACGAAACAGACCCAGAAGTAAGAATTTTCTGCCGGACTTGGGATGAATTCTGATTTGGTGAGACGGTAGCTGCATCACCCGTCGTAGGATCTAATGCCAATTCTATCTGACTAGTTAGGGTAGAAGAAAAAGTGGAAAATGAAAAAACAAGAAACACCTCAAAACCATCGTACACATATAATAACAAAATATATCCAAATTTCATTATTTACTTTTGAAAGTTCTTCGTACGCTAAAATATCATAAATTTATAAAAAGTAATAATAAAGAAATGATTAAAATATTATAATAAAACGCTAGATTCTTCCATTTGCTTCACACCCTCTGAATATTTAAAAGGCCATGTTTTTGCTATTACGAAATCGGATCCCGGGTCCCCACCGCTAAATACTTGAAAGTCTAATTGAATAAACGTGTCGCGAATCCGGGATAATCGAACGGCGCCGATGAAGCGAACTTAGTTTAAGTAATCCGTAGACTTTTAAATTTATTCAGGTTTTTCAACGATTCAATACCAATTTGCGGTAGCGGATTTTGGGTGCTCTTTTAAATAGTGTGTTTGAGTTTTCGTTTAACAATAATATAAGAGCTGTTTTTAAGCATTGATTGTTTTATGACATTATTTTTATTTCATTATTTTTTGTCTTATGATAGGAAGTATATAAAAATCCTTTATGATTAACTACAAATTAATGGTTACAATTAAAAAAATAATAACTAATTAATAATTTTAATATCTGTCCCGATAGAGACGATAACATATAGAATGCTAGAATCAAGGCGGGTAACGGACACAATAGCTCAATTGATAAGTCGACAAGATGATGTTATATAGGTAGTAGGTTTATATTTTGCTCGTATGAATATCATAATTCTAAATTTACTTAAAATAAATAAAACAGCACATTTGAAATTAATTCGTATATTTCCGAATAAAGCCGACTAGTAGAAATAATTTCATTTAATCTCAAAAGCAATTAAAAGCATTAAAGACGGTATAGACGTAACAATAAAGGAAAGCCAAAGAGACTTAAATGTAAGGGAAATTACTTTAAGGTTTCAGAAATTGTTTGGTCTAATCTCAGTCTTATGAAGATTTGATTTAATTTATCTAAGGTGTTAAGGAGTGCGTCATCATCACTTACCTTCACCTGTAGTTGTATGAAAACTAGATCAATATAATAAATACGGATCATTTTTTCAATATATTGAGTTAGTCACCATAGTCAATTCTGTTTCATTTGGTACTTAGTTTTCACATGTCACTCTTACGTGTAATCGTTCGTACAATTTATGTAAATTACTTTGACTTTTTAATAAAAATTTAAGCAATAACTTATGCATTTAAAATATCATCCTATTGTTTTATAAAAACAATATTAGCGTATAAATTTAAAGTATTCAGGGGAAAAATAAATAATAGAAATAAACGCAATTTGTGATTATATACCAGATGCAGGTAATATAATATTATTTGCTTTGGAAAACGAATATAGCGGTAAAAAATCTATCAGAGGGTGACGGAGAACGGTGTAAGTTACAAGTGAATACAGGACATATAAATTTATATTTATTTATATTAATTTTACATATATGACCAAAAAAGTAAATAGAACAAAGGATAAGGTGCTTTTATACGAACAATTTATAGTTGAGTGAAATTTTGTCTTTAATAGCTGGTATAATATAATAGAAAATCGCTTATCGCTTTTAATACAATCCGTCTTTATTAAACGCAAGGGTAAAATAACGAACTAGCTGTACAAAGGCGACGACGAATATTTATTGACGAAAAATATAACATAATAAAACAAAAATGGTACAATGTGAAAAGTATTTTATTCAATTCCCATCACGACCGAATCAAGATATTTTACTTTTCTCGAAAACTAAAAATTACAGCAAACTTGTCTTAGTGAAATAGTTAATGAACCCCCAGATCGTGCTCCTTGGTCTGTAGGTTTCCCCACTACCCCCCACTACCCCTAACTGCCCGCGGCTTCCAAACTTAAACAGCAAAGATGTCTATTGTTTGTCGGATGGTCTTCATTGTGTAGTACAGTTTATATTATAGTTTTTCGAATGCTTGGATAGAATTCTTCGAATAATATTATTTATTAAGGAGTAAATTTATTAAATACACTACAATAAACTTATTTAATTTTCTTAAACAAATACAACAAAAACTATAAATTGGATATCCAATCGATATAAAGATTAGGGATCAATGATATTATAACAAAACCGAAAACCTAAATATTATGATTACGGAACCCTGTATTTAGGTAAGGTTATATAATTCCCGATAGATTCTTTTATTTCACTGCCAGGTGCCGTGAACGCTCGCCCGCGGCGCTTCACGCTAAATACACAGACTGTTTGAGGCGATATTAATTAACGTTTCCATTTCTCGAATATAGAATTTATCAAAGAAATGCGAATATTAAAGGAAAGTTAGTTTCAGCGCAACTCTAAAAGATTCTGCAAGCGAGCTTACGTAAGTCGTTTAAATGCTAAAAAGTATTTACACTAACCAAATCTAACGAAATAAAAATAGTACTAGCAACAGAATAACATATCTAATTTTTGTATTTTAAAAGCTACTCTCTTTTACGTGAACAGGTCATATTTTATATTCATGAGATTTCTTTCTGTTAAGGTATTCAACTTTTTTTCTTATTCATTTGACTGATATCAAATGTACAATAATTTAAAAATATATTATAAATTAATAAAACATGAAACAGTTTTAGGATTTATGAAATTGTATAATGGATTACTATAATTATGTATCTGAAATATTTAAATTATTAGATGAAACAAAATTTATTTATAAAGTAGCCGTGGACACGACTTCGTTTACTGGGAACAGGTTTTTTTAATAAATTTAGCCCATGTTACTCCTTCCAACATCAACTACCCAATAGTGATGGTCCTCTTAAAACCGGTGAAGCCGTTTCAAAGATTTTGCTGGACCAAGGACAGACGGAGACAGAGAAAAAATTCACAATTGTTTTTTTTATGCAAGTACAATATAGATTAAAACTGTTACAAATACAACCACTTCAATCTATATGTTTGGATATAATAGTTTGAGATAGTAACACTTACATATTCGGCACACCCTCCACACTTGACAATAGTTCAAACAAAGCAATCTTAGACGCAGCATTAAATCATAGCGTATTTAATTTTCTCACAGCATGCGTCCTCTAACGAACATTGAAATATATCCCCCTATAATATGGATAAATTAAATAACACCCCTCGAGAAGCAAACAATTGAAATTCCTAATACATTTCCGAGGCATATTATACTATGATTGTCTTTGATCTCAATGCTCATTGCACGGAAATTTATCTATTGAAAAATATACTAATTGTATCGAATAAAATATAATTAATATATAAAAAATTGGTATGTTTGAATTGTATGATTCACTCTTAGTCTTTGTAAAGAACACTAGAATAAAAACAAAATAATTTGGTATATAAAAATAACCTTTATATGCAATATAGCGTAACTGAAAAAAAATATCAATGTTTTAAAGTCTCATAAATGTAATAAATTTGAACATAATCACGTTTATTATTAAATTTTATTATAATTAGCGTTAATTTTCACTTTAAACAACGTCTCTTATGATTTAGGCACAGTAAGTGAGGAAAAAATAAATTGTATGTTTAATAATAACAATCACTTTTAAATAATGTGTATTATCAGTCACATAACACAAACTGGAAATCCCCTCACTAGATAACCGTTTATTTCTGATAAGAAGCTGGGGGTGGCTTTTTGTTCTTTGTTCACATTGTTATCAGAATATATCTTAAGGAGACGTATGTTTTAAAGATAACCTTCAAAGGGGCTATACATATTTAATATTTTATTTAACTGTACACATTTGCATTTCATATAGTTCGTTGCCAAAATACACACATACAAAGTTATCTTATATGTTAATCAATTAATTACTTATATATAATTATTTATGACAACTATAATATACTCGAAGTTATTATTTATTTAAACTTTTTACTACTTATTGCCCAAGTATAAAGTATATACAGTTACGACATAAAACAATGAGGCACATTAAGTGTTAAGCATTAACCACACCAAAAACAAGAAGCATTTATAAATATTCATAACCCTTTGTAATCAAAACATACATACACAAATATATGTAATGTGATATATATTATAAAAAGAATAAAATATAAACAGTAAAAATATACGAACAGATTTTTATATATATAAAATTATATATACAAAAACAGACGTTAAACATAATAATTAAATAGATATTATTGTTATAAAATTTCCATCAAAATTTCTTTGAAGTGACTACAAGATGTCTAAATAATTACACAAGTTAGTATCGGACCCTCGTCCTATCGAGCATCACCAATTAGTTCACTTTGATATCTGTTAATTGATTAGACTTATTAAAGGCAAATGAAGAAAGTTAAAATTCAATCATTTATTTTGTCTTCGTAAAATATAACAACAATAATATACAGTTCTGTACGAGTATTACGATTTGTTTATTTGTCTTAATTAAGTAATTAATTAATTAGTTTTTTCTATCATCACTTGTGTTTGGGCCTTCGTCTGTTTGTTTATATTGTTTTAATTTATTAGATGTATTTTAGCAAGATTTATTGCAATTTAAAATTAAATCATATATAAAAAAATCCAACGTTCATCCAATTCCAAGATATTACAAATTGCTATATCGGCAAGTTTATCAGAAATGGGAATTTATAACGAGCGCAGCGAGGGACTGCGAGATACAACAGTATCGAATTAAAGATTGAATTGGGATGGGAGTATCATTGATTGAGAATTCAGAAACTACATCTAATGATTTGTTTGTATACACATATATTGTGTATAGAGCATTTTTAAATATTACAAAATTACTTATAATTGTAATAAAAGATTTGAAGTCGATAGTTAATTGTATTGGAGTGTTAGGTAAGTTTTAATAACGATATTTTTTCTTAAACTAAAAGCAAAATTATAATATATATTGTAAGAAATGTTAGAATTTATTCCCTCTGGATAAACTTAGACCTCGCGCCGTCAGCAATTGACTTGAAGTCAGACTGATTTTCAAATGCGCACTTATCTAGATTGCAACTTAACGAATTATTAAAGAGCTTCTATTGTGGAAATTATTTTAAGCTACCCTTAGCATTTTGTATAAGTGCTTCTTTATAGAACATTTATAATAATCCATTTGGTATTTAGAATGTTGATAAGTACCTTATTCAAGTACCATACACTCTACATGTACACCTTAAATCAACTTTACCATAAACAATATAGAAAAATAAGAAGTTAATTGTAAGTATCGTTATTTGCAATAATTGTACTAATAAACGACAATAAAATTTTCCAGTACATTTCGTAATTAAGAAACAATTGAATCGCAATCAGATACGGAATGCTCGGGAGATTCGCTCGATCATTCACTTAGAAACATTGCAGCGTCGCAGAAATAATGAGTCAAATACAAAAAATAATAACTTAATGATTTATATTCTGTTAATTTTAAACAATTTTATACGAAATGTTTGTATTAATTAAAAATGAAGATTAAGTAATTTAAATTTAAGATATTTTTTTCCTTATTTTAGTAACATTTGGGTTATAATGAGAAAATAAATGTCATAGCGATAAACCGAGATTCTTTGACTGTTAGGTCAAAACAAGTTCAAGTAGTTGATAAACAAATGTTAATTAATCAACTAATACGCATTACTCTGTTACAAGCTATTATTATCATTATTATTTTATTTATTGGGTCTGTTCGATACATATTATACATATTACTTAAATTTCAATACAATCATTTAATGGAACGATTACTGAGATTCGAACCAATAAATTGGTTCTTCAATTCCTGACTGTAAATATTTGTCAAGTATTAATAAAGTTTTGGTAAATGTAATTGAATTAATTTTGCGAGTTCAATACCCCACGATGCTCTACTGACGATTGTGACAATAATTTCTTCTGTGATATTTATATCTTCCTAGCGCAACCGAGAATCGAACTGAGTTTCCGTCAGTTGAAAGCAAAACGGGGCCACATACAAGTATCGTTGATGCATATTACTTAAACATTCTCGAAATGCAGTTTAATTTGTATTTGTAGTGACGAAATTTCAGATCTGTATTGAAATTGAATTGCTTTTACCAATTCTATGCTCTATATTTGAAGGCAATTGAATTAATTAGAGTTTAATTCTAAAATAGTACATCGTTCAGAACTGTTACCATTAGGGTTGGTAATCTGATTTATCTCATTTATTACGAACATTAATATAGATATAGAAGTTTAGTTATAGATTACACTCCACTCTTCTAAATCGAGCACTTTTAATATATCTTTAAATACAAAGATTTATATAGTAACAGATAAGGATTGGAGAAGTGTATTTGGGTATTGTAATACGTCTGTTTTCAGATGAAATGCTACAGTCAGACATAGTTTATAGCATTAATCCGGCAGTTGGCTAGGTTTTGCTTGGCTAGTTTAGCTAAGCACTGAAAGCTAACCGTCTTGACTTGTCAGGGCTTCCACTTATAGGTATTAATTAAATGGCCATTATATGTCATAATAATATACACATAATACACTTTTTAAAACCAGTAGTTTAAAATTAGATCGTTTTTTTTTTATTTATTTACATTTTGCAATTATAATAAATATTGTTATTGATTATATTAGCTCGTCCATTTTGTTATTTATGTAAACTCTGCTTTTAAGAACGTAAAATTTTATTCTAAGTTCAATGTACGCACTAAAAACAAGTCTAGACTATCAAATGACATGGCGTGACAACCCTAATCTATAATAATGTGTGTGGATCATGGAGGCTGTGTGCTCATGTCCCATTATGCCGGAATTAACACGGATATTGCAGAACACCTCTTTGTGCTGGCATTGCTTTACAGTGTCTGCGGTATACCTTGCTCATAATTGCAAATGTAATATTTATTTCTATTCAATAAATATTACAACAAAATTAATTATCGGAATGTTAACAATTTTATAAAGACTGCTTTTTACTACATATTTCTATATGTTTAATAATATTTTTTTTATTATTAATTATTTACAGGACCTAAATATTAATCCACAATCGGTGTACTAAACATAGATGCAGTGATTTAAGTGTATATCGTAAGCTTTAAGCCGTACTTCATGTTGGTATGTAAATTTCGTGTCTTCGTACGATTCCCTCGGGTTCCGTAGTTAAGGGTACAAAGGAACGGTATTTCGATAAATCAATCCAACGGCGCATTTACTTGTGTTTGTAACGAAATATTATTATTCTTTATGAGACTTAGTGACTTAATGATAACAAATGATTGAATATAATAAATTTTATTAAGATTACTTTTATGTATTTTATTTTATTAACATGTTTTAATAAAACTAAACATAAAAATGTAAAAAAGTTTACCATATATACTCTATGCTGCTTTTTTCGAGTAGATTAAAGATGGCATGTTTTTCAACAGTTTTTGTTTTTTATTCTATTTATGTTCGTCTGGACTCACATCACGCAAACTTCTAAACCAATTGTCTGAACCCCTGTTATATATAATTATATAATTCTTTCCTTTTCATAAGAATTCAATAATTTTATTTTGCATTAATAATAAATATCTGGATTGTATAAATGAGTGACTACAGATGACTTATTTGTTTGAGTCGAAAGGAAGTGGGAGAGGCAAAAAGGCGAAGTCGCTTGCAATAACTAGTGTTATAATGTAATTTCACGAGAGGCATCTAATAGAATCTATAGATAATCTTATAATTTGTTTCTTTAGTATAATTACAGTAAGAGTTAAGCAGTAACTAGTTATCTAGTTAACGATGATGAATACACATGAGAACATAGAAGTTAATTTATTCTTTTCAAGTTTATTATTCTTTTGACTATTTCATTTCAAAAAACTATTAGGGAACGTTTAATTATGATTACATGTATGCATCAGTGTTTTTGAAATGTTGACGGCCATTAAATTAAACAATTTAATTAAGGATTCGTGTTTGAAAGTCATAAAAAGTATAAATTGTTTTCTTTTTAACGAAATACAAAGTGGCTTTGGCAAATTGCAACCAGTTTAAATAACATTGAATCTTTTATATGTTTATAGTAGAAAATATTCCAGTTTGAATTTGCTTCATTTCAGTTTGAATAACTCTGTAATCTGTATATTTTATTAAAAAAATTCCTACGTTTAACGCTCGATTTGGAATCGTTGATTTTATATAAGTATTATTTATACGACCTAATTATCAAATAGCACAATGTAAACAAGTTTAAGTAGAATATTGTAAAAATTTTGAAATTCAAATAATGTAACAAGAAGCTAAGAGTTTTAATTAAATTAGTAAAATGTATAATTGAAACTATTTATTATATATATAAGAGAAATGTCATGATGTCTAGAACTGATATGAACTAAAATACGTTAACGTAATAAAAAATAATATTTCTTATGTGAATATGGAATAAAAACACTAACACAGGAGTGTTAATAAGCGAATCGTTCAGTAATTAGACCGGACCGAGGAGAGGTCGAGGTCGTGAGATTCAATGCATTATCCGGAGGGCGCTTAGCGTCTGATTTATGACTCTCCAGCCCTACCGTTACCGCTTACTCTATAACCTTCGTACCACTTGTCTTTAAAAAGATTTCCTCAATTGCAATAATTTGCAATTTAGTTTTGTTGATTCAAAAAAAAGTATTTCAAAAATGCAATCACGTTATAATATACATAAAGCATTATATAATACAACCAATCAAGCTCCGTTTATCAATGATATATATTAATAATTTAATGAAAAAAATAATTTATTCCTTATTCATTCAGCTTCCGTTTATAATAAATAAGCATTTTTAATATAAATTTATTTATTGACTTATTTATAAATGTATTTCCAAGCTTTAAGTATTGTCAAAATGCTTTAGGAATGCTCAATTTATAATACCATACCTAAAGTATAAAAAAAATTACAGTAATTTTTTATATTTTAGTTTTTTGTTGACTGTACAGGAAAAAAGTTTCTTAGGAAGAGTCTTATACTGCTTTGAGAATAATCGTCTATCTTTCTTTGACAGTGGGTTCAGTACTTTTGCTTACACGGAAAGTTGAAACTTGCCTTTTAGTACAATCAGCATCAATATATAAGTAGTTAAGATGTTTTCTGATATGAGATAAGGTATAAGAGTAACGATTTGATGTTTCCAATATAACATAACCAGCTCTCGTTAGTGACTTCGTCTACCCTATCCGTTGGATATAGTATGGATTTTAGTTATCAAATACATACCGTTTTACCAATGTGTTTCTGTAAAAAATATTGCATTTTACGGGGTTAAAATCACCCCATATATTATCATCATAAGTCATTAAGAACCAAAGCAAACCAAAAACAGTTTTTGTGTTTTTCCGTGAAAAGAAAAAATTTCTTTCTTTCTTTTCCAAAAACATTTCCGCCTAGTTTTAGCTATCAAGAAGAAACAAACAGACTAATAGTTAAATGCGAATCAAGTGTGCAGGTAAAAATTAGGGTTTTCATTTATTTTATTATATGTGTATAAGTATCATGACATTATTACATTTCCTTTCAAATTATATCAAATTCATTAACTCAGTACAAAAAATAACATTCAAGGTTTGGAAAAGGGTGTCCTATTACCTATGTTTAATATTAAAAATGAAATAGAAAATGTTTGTGCAAAAAAAAAAACGGTTTCATAAATGTTGTTACACTTTAAGCCTGTCTATGAAATTTCCGCTTTCTAGTCCGCTGCCTACAAGACATTACGAGGACCGGGAAAGTTCTCATACATCTTTCTCTTTTTATACCTTCTACAGATTTATATACGAAATAAATACAACTCTTATTTCATCTATATCTATACAACAATAGTTTTAATATTTCCTTTACATAGATATGTATTTGAAATATATTAATCACTTTGTGAATATGTTTCCTTCATGCGATGTAATTTATATAATTAGTTCTCCTATTCTTTTATTACAGTAATCGGGCTATGTAACTTCATTTCAGCCAGCTATTTGGTATGTCTTTAATGTGGTTAGAAAATGGTCTTTGAGGTTAAATTCCTTCAAAATGAAAACAAACTCGAATAATAAAGTCTCACAAAAAATCCCTTTTAAATATTGTGGTAGTGGATTACCCCCGGAACATGTCCGTCCCCTATCTGCCACGGAGTCCGGTGCCCTCAGGAATTCTGGAATAATTTGACATTTGGTAAAAATGAATTTTAATACCCACGACCGAAAGGGACGTCAATGCCCTGAGGTATCTTTATTATGTGTGTTATATTTATTTACACCCCCGCTTTGTTTTTATGTTCAGTGACATTATTTATTACATCACAATAGATGTAGTATATATATAATAATGGTAAAAGTTCAATTATTTAAAAACAATTAAACAGAACGTAACTGACATATGATAAAATAAAATAACATTTTATAATCCACAATAAAAAACTTCGATTGTATAATGATAACTCTTCAAAATGTTGGTCTTCACTCCAAATACAAATCAATGCAGAAATGTATAGCGCGTAATGATATTGATCGTTCCGATTCCACAGAAATGGCGGATGGTAAATGCGATGGGGTGGCCGATGTCCGGGTTCGTTTTGAATTGCTGATTGCCTTTAAATAAGGTGCCTTTCGGGACTTGTTGCTTAGGGAATAAAATCGGCTTGCTTTTAATGGAAAATGTTGATTTTTCAATGAATAATAAACTTTTCTATGTTTGACAACTTTTTAAATGTTAAAGCTGTTGCAATTACATAAAATTCTTTTAATTACACCCACACACACATATAATTACAAATACTCACAACGGAAACGAAGTTGAAAGAACTGTAATAGCGTCCGGATAATTGACTCCGTCTCTGCTCGTTACAACCGAGTCGGTTCATCTTTGATATTCTGCAGATTCAGTCAATGTTGCCATGATCTCGTTTCAACCGCTGTTATTTAACTCCAAATTGGTTTATGACTTTATTAATATATAATTAATTAATCTAATCTAATGTGAGCGGTATTATAAGAAAGTTTTATAATTACAATACAGAATAAAGTCATATTTATTATCAACATTTTTATATGCTCTTTTTTAGAATATATAGTATGCCATCATAAATAGACAATGTACGTTATAAACTATTCTCTAATCTCTGGTTTTACTAAGGTTTTGGTTGGTACTAAGTAGACGTACCTCATCATATTTTTACACTTCATACATAACATTACTAATTTAATAATTTCAGTCATTTTAAAAAATATTGTAGAACTATTAATTTGATATAACTTGAGAGGCATATTTCTTATAAAATTATGTGGGTACAGTTTTTAATAAACAATTTACAACATATTAATGAGGTAATACTATAATAATACGAAAATTTCGTGGTCGTTTTTTATATCAAATTTCAAACAAAGATAAAACCAAGGATATATTTCAGATATGTGGGATATTTTAAAGTTTAATAATTATTAAGGTAATTGTAATATTAAATGCGCCAGTATCCGTCTTGTTTTTTAAAGCAAACAACAACAAAAAACTTATTTGCCTTTGCCTATACATGAGTTTCTTGAAAAATATGTTCATTAGAAAATACATAACCCCTGTGAGTTTACAAACAATTATTGGTAATAACGGACTCAAAGTACTCCAAAACCCCGAATGACAATCTATGAACTCACAATCTTTGTCTCTTCCATCATGGACACTAAACACTAGACGAACACACCGACAAATTGTTAACCATCTGCCAGCATTTGTTTCAATTTATTTCACTCAAATATACTCATAGTTACAAAACGCATATAGGTACTTTGCTAAACTACACAGTAATTTACGCGCCACGTAATGGAAAATGGTTGGAGTTATTTGACGTCCTTGCAAACAAATACTCACATTTTTATCGCAGAACAAATAAAATACTAATATTAATGTTTACAATTTAATAATGTGAGCATTTACATGAAATACAGTGAGCTCATTTTCATCCTGACGTCATTAAACGATGAGAATAGTATGAAGAAAAAGATTATTAGCATACATTAAGTTACTCTATTATCAGTATTCAGTGAACACGTAAGTTCTGCAGAACGAACTGGTTATTTTTGTTGTTTAAACAACTTTACTGATATATATTATTATTCAATTAAAATGCAGTTTAATCTGCTGTTCTAACAGCGATAATTATTGGTGAGGCAAGATAATCCGCTATCACGGGATATGAAACTGCTAATAGCTTTAATCGCCGCTGAGTGCTTCGTCTGCTATTAAAAAATAATTTACCTGACAATTTGTCAAAGTTTTCATTTAATGGATATTGATGCTACGTTTTTAACCTTCATTATTTTAAATATCTTAATACCTATGGAAACAATGTTATGATTAAGACAATAAAAAAACAAAAACATCTTTTTCCCACACATTATCTGCGTAGATAACAAATTTTTACTTTGCTTTATTTTCTAGAACGAGAATATGTAATATCCTTTTTAAACCACATACTAAGAAAATTACTTTAAAAATGTAAATTTTAATTCCGTTTTTATGTTTACAGTAGTCAAAACCGAGACAATCCTGATAATGCATCTCACATTTGAATTCAAAGAATACACTAAAGTTTTTTACAAGAACAATTATCATTTTGTTGGTAACGCGTTTTTTGAAACAAAGCGAGGTTGAATTGTTATGTTAATGTTATGCAAATGTAACGTTGGTGTGTTATTAAAAATCTCAAAGTCCATATAGAATTGTGGATTTATGTATCCGGCAGCGGCGATGAAATACTGCTATTGTTTTTTGAATTATCACTTTTATGGACTTGGTAATAAGGATGGTTAATCAAGTAAAATCAAGAGCCATTATAAATGTTGAATGGTAATAAATGAATATCAGAAATTTTCAACGTAATTAACGTTTTATTGACGCTTATGTTTTTATATGTAGAACTACGAGGTTCGTACATACTCGTAATATTAAATATATTAAATATATATCTCTTAATAATGCATCTGATTAATTAGCTAGAAGATGATGTCTTTTATGGTTTAAACCTGTTTGTACCTCTGTCTGTCTGTTTGTTTATTGATAAATAGTATAATAATATAAAATAATACTCCATTGCAGATACAGTCACAGATAACAAGGTAGAACGGTGATGCAAAATTAATAATTTTTAAACAAACTGCATTTCATAGCAGACAATGTTATTCTATTTCCCTTTTCTTTCTGTCATTCAATGTTATGGTTTTATCTTTGAAATACCTGTCATACCAAATAAGCTTAAAGTTTTATGCATATTTATTACTTAGCAAGCACCTGCGTTATATCTATGTACCAGCAGGTTAGTACGTGCAACCCGGTCTATAAGTCAAAGGAAATCTCGAAACGATCTTTCAATACGACGTGACCTGGCTTTGGATACATTAACCATGCACTCCGATAACCAATGCTAGAGCTTTAGAAATTTTGCAAATCCTGTAGTCCTCTTAAGAATAACGATGTTAAGTGTTTCAGAAAAATATTAACAGTTATTCAGTATGATTCTAACTTTAGTAGAACTCTTTTGATATAATAAATATTTAGAACTGAAAAGTTATAATAACATAAATATTTATGCTAAAATCAATACGTAATTTTTTATTTAGTTCAACTATTATGAATTAATATTATGTTGGATAATAATCAGGTCAACTGGATCCAGTAGCACATACCTGCATAGGGCGGTGACGTAAATGCGTCGTTCAATTAGTAAGCCTCGGCGTACCAGTGATTAATTTATTAGTAATACTAATATTATTATTTTGTTATTAATTTATTGAAATATTATATTTCATAAACGAAATAAACATTTATGACATGTGTAGGTTAGTGAATATTTTTAATTAGAACTTAAGAGGAGTTAAAATAAAAGATTTTTTTTCTTACCAATAACTATAATGTTTATTTATATGCAGGTATATAAAGGTAACTTGAGGATACTCTGTACGGGTATATGCTAGCAAAACGACTACAGATATGTAGGTACATAGTAAACTTGTAGCGAACATGACATTTACAAGATATTACTTACAAATAAGAATGATTTCAGCTTATTTTGTGCAGTAATGTTAAGAAATGTTAATGTTTTTCTCATACAAATGTATTTATTTATTTGTTGTCATTTTTACACTATGTTCTTACATGTATAAAATTATATATTTTGGGATAAAGCAATATTTCTGTTTCATGAAACATGATAAATTAAACAAATTATACATTGAAGTAAACGTAAATTCTGTCTTGGAAACTATATTCTAATTATAATTTTTCAGACAAAGGAATTATATTCAGTGATAAAATATAAATGTTCATTTCCAGGTACAAAACAAAAGATGTATTAAATGTTTTATCAGACTACCCGCTAAGTGAAGATCGTTGTCTTATAATTGTATATGTATTACAAAAAAGTAGATTGGACATACACAAAATGTAAAATAATTAGTTCTGACTAGATGAAACATATCATTAATTAAAATGCAAAGTCAGTCTTATGTGTCACAAAATTAATTACAGTTTTTAACACCAAATTTATTATTCGGATATAAATAAGTTATTTTTTATTAAATCAAACTATATATCTATAACATCTTTAAAACAAACATGAATTTTATTAATAAGCCATTCTATGCGTCACGATATTACAACCTCTTCAAATGTTGTTCCAGATATATGAACCTGGTGGCATAACGAACCTGCGTTAATATTACCAAGTTTATAATTATTTCACTCATTTCACTTAATAAATTAATTTTAGGGCAGGTTTGTGTAATTAGACAAGTCTTTTCCGTTTTTATACATAGATGTTAATATTGGATCCAAGTTGTGGTATTCTTTTCCAGATCGAGGGCGGAGTGTGTTGGTTGGTTGCCGATTCAATCTAGAAACATGTCGAAATATAAATAAAGATGTAATTTAAAGTTGCTTTTTGGATAACATAATTATATTTTGCACAAAAATAAAATATTGTCAATATTAAATAAGTTTATAGATAGTATCGTGCCGTAAAGTTAGTTATTAATTTATTTCATTAATTAAAAGAATGAATAAACTTTTTTACTTACCGTACTCCACTGGGAGTATCTGATGACGAATGCGAAGATGTCAGTGATAAAGTTTCAATATAATCCGACATGTCTGATGTACCACTTGACGTACTGTGTGTATCCAAAATACCTAGAACAAAATTTATCTTATTAAAAAGTTCTTGTTATAAATATTCTAATGTATTTTAAACGATTTCACCTTTTAACTGTTTCGGCGGTAAGACTGGCACTTCAGCTTCCGCAGAAGAAGACTTGGCAGAAACATTACCTTTGTAGAGTTGCATAGGCTGATCTCTTAAGGGATCTGATGACTTTGATTTTCTTGGGAGCGATGAATGTATAGACCCTGATAGATTACCTCGTAATCTTTTATGGACCATATAATGGTACCTTGAATGCATTGAGGTTAAAGGCATTTCAAACTCTTGAAATTCACCACCACCATGTTTCAGTGAACAGCTTGATACACCTGAATCGTTCGAACTAGATGAATCTCTGTTTCCACCCTTACAAGGTACACTGCACGATCGTTTGATGGCAGCATTATCCATATGCTTATTCCGTAAATGGGGCATATCCTTATAAGAACTTTCGTCAGAAGTCTTATTATCTGATCCTGAAGACTTACAACAATCATAACATTCCCGATCGTTGTCGCTAGTTGATGAAAGTCTCTTTTCTAATGCTAGGTTTCTTAAAGTTTCCATAGATGATGATGTTGCATGACTTCCTATACTACTGTCAAACTCTTTCAAATCTTCAAGAAGTCTGGCCGAATCTACAGAACACGAACGTTTTTGTGTACCTTCTTTACCGATGTCACTAGAAATATTATAGCCTCTACTTCCATTCAATGTTGGTATACTAAATGATTTTTCGATTTCCGGACGATATATTTTTGTAGCTGGATGTCTTAAACTTTGTGACCAATTAGGGTTAGGAGACATTGGAGTATAACCGGGATTGTTACCAATAGTTCGTTTCACCAAATTACTGGTAACTTCATTTGGGGGCTCCATAAGTAAATATTCATCGCTTTTATTTCTATCATGTGTATTCAGCTTACAGTGACCGCATTTTAAACACATTCGAGGTTTAATTCGTGTTAAAGTATTTCCGGTTAAGTCTAAGTTCGAACTTAAAGCATCTAGTTCACTTTGGGTTACACCAGCTTTCTTTAATAAATCTTTTGCGTTTTCATAATATTCCAAGGATAATGCGAATTCTAAATTTTCATAGTTGGCGTAGGGACCTTCAAATTCCTTATCTTCTACTGGGTCTAAATTTTGATAGTTAATACAAACAGTATCTGTGGTAGAATCCGTGTTTTTCTCCTGGTCAGTCGTAGTACTTTGCCTATTAGTTTTTCTGGACACATCAACTGTTGCATAAATAGCGGTATCATCAAGTTTGTTGGTGTTAAATAAACCACTATCCTTATTTTCTTTATTTGTGCTTCTTTTACAGTATGGAAGACTAATTAAATTATTAGCCCAACTAGTAACTTTTTGACATGGACAGTCAACCGGTGGTAAATTTTCATCACATTCAACTATAACTGGTTTCTTTTTGGATGCAAATTTTAAAATACAACCACATTTTTTCTTAAGTACTAGTGATTCCGGAGTAGAAGTTTTTGTTACTTCAAAAAGGTCATCGGCTAGCGCCTTTTTAATTCTTTTTGGGGTATCATAATATTCTGACTGAAAAAACACATTTATATCATAAATAATATAAATAAAATTTAAAATTTAAAGTAGATAATAAGCCAACATACCTGAGCCTCTTTGGTGTATGTCATCTTTGGTACGTCATAATTTTCATATGGACCTACCTTTGGGTTGCTATTCGGATAAACGTCATCACTTAAAGTACAGTTACATGTTTGTAATGTCTTTTGGTCTAAATATGGTGGTTTCGGGGGTCGTTTCGGTGGTTGATCCTTACAGTGACAAGAATCTAGATTTTTATTTATTATTTTAGGTGTTAGATATTCGGTACTATTTAATGAATTTTCAGAGCCACTTTCATTTAACGCTTCCATAGTCCATGCAGGGTTGAAGTTTGCTTCTGTTTTTAAAGCCACTGTTGAACACCGGGAAATAGAGCCAAGTTTAGTCAAACAACTATTACACCTTTCTAAAGTCACATGATCAGCTCCACTCCATGGTGGTTTCACACCAATTTCGGTATCAGGTCTGTATTCATTGTCATTAAACTCTCGCCTCTCTGCTGAAGGCCAGAATGGCGAAGTTTCACTGCAATCTTCTCCAAAATAATTTTCTTCGTACAAAGCACTGGCAGTGTCTTGTATTGACTGTTCCACTGAATTGAAATCGGATAATCTTGTACTTGGACGAGACTTCGACCCGCGTTCTGTACCTGTAGAAAATAGTGGGTTTTATATTACGTTATTCTTGGAACTCTAATTATAAGTACTGTAAAGAGATTTTTTTTTATTTACCACTATTTCTAGATGTAGATGTCCGAGACTGAACATTTCCCTGGGCTGCTTGATCAAATGCATCCGTAATATCTTGGGCTTGATCTGTAATTAACATATGTAGCCCTTCACCCTTGCCACAATGAGAGCCTCCTTCAAAGCAAAATCTCCCCTCTACCACACCATAACGCCTTTAATTAAGAAATATGAAATATATTAAAGATATTGAAATTCATTACGATATATTATTAAGGTTGTAAAATTGTAATTCCACGAATTGTTGAACTAACAAACAAATGATCATATTAATACTAAGTGACACTCACTATCTATTGTATTATTTCGTAGACATACAATCATAGATCTTTGTTGAAATAAGTCTGTTATAATTTAAATAAAAAGTGAATTAATTTAGAATATCTCACGTTGATACGATTTTCTCATAGACCTAACTCCCTTAACTTTATTACAAAATGACTTTGCCTCACCGCAGCTTAATTCGAAATAGCACAGTTGCTGAATAAAGCAGCATGTTGCAAAATTGTGGCCAACTAACTCATACGTTGTCTCTTTTTAATGTATGCGCAAACAAAATTGTTATTTTAAATTACTAAGTCAATATTACTGTCATACATTTTACTATATTCAATTTTATTGGA